>OU383796.1:3428266-3959539 GCA_910950805.1 Acrocephalus scirpaceus scirpaceus
GTTTCCTCAATATCACCTGCCTTGCCTGAGCTTTGCAAATCATTCTTTGGGATTATGAACTTCCAAGGAAACACAGACACATAAATTACAGCTCTGATGTTGAGCAGAACCGCCCCCCATGCCAGGAGCCTGGTCGAGATTTATTTAACATCTGGTTCTGAAAATTAAAATTCTAAATTACCCACGAGTGATAATTACCTAGAGATACAGTAGATTTGTCATTATTCATGAACTTTAAATCAATACTGGCTGGAACATACTTTGCTTCAGCAGGAACTGGGGGTTTACTGTAGGAACCAGAGCAGATCCCTGGCCTGTGCTGGGGGCAAAGGTTGTGTTAATGGTTTCAGCTACCTTTCCAGTCTGTGATGAAAGATTATATTTATATGTATATATGTATATGTGTATATGTACATATGTGTATACACGTATATATGTATGTATATATGTATATACATGTATATGCATAGATGTATATATGTATATATGTATATATGCATATATGTATATGTGTATATATGTATTTATATTTATAGATAAAATTTATTTATATTTATATTTAAAAATTTATTTTTATATATGTATATGTATATGTATATGTATATGTATATGTATATGTGTGTATATATGTATATGTGTATATATACATGTATATTTATATTTATATTTATATTTATATTTATATTTATATTTATATTTTTATATATAGAGGAACCTGAGTATTTTACTTTAGGAAGAGTCTCTACATGAGCTTTTGTCCATTCACAGACACAGATCTGTATGTGTGTGTATGTGTGTGTGGGACCTCCCTCCAAAAATGCAGCCTTAGATCTCCTGAACAGAGGCCTTCAGGAATTCTGTAACAAGGGTAAAAATGATGTATTTTTATTCTAACGTGGCTCTCCAGCTGCACCGTGGTTGGTTTTCTTTCCTTCTCACTTTCCAGATGGAAATACATTTTTACATCAGCCTGGTACAGGAAGAGCCCATTTCAGTCACTGGCATTTGTCAAAACCTGTGGAAAATGGGAACAATCTTTTCCCAGTGAGCCCCTCGTGCCAGCTGTGGCTGTGGTGACATGGACAGAAGCTGAAGGGGGTTGGAGGTTGGTGGGCATTGGTGGCTGCCCAGCCTGTGGTGGGGATGTTCTGCATCCTTGGGTCCATCCTGGCAGGTTTGGAGCTTGGCTGCTCCCACCACCTCACAGCACACCTGGAAATTTTGGCTCAGCGCTCCCCACAGTCACAAGGCAGAAATGGCAAAAGAAATGCAGCATTTTCCCTCCTCCATCACTTCTGTGTGGGTGTCCTGAGTCACCAGGGAAAAGCGAAGATGTTGAAGGATTTGGCTACGGGTTTTTCTGAAGGAGGGAGCAAATGTTCTGTGGCCAGAGCTCGCTGGCAGTGGCCAGGCTGAGGGATCCTTGGCCAAATTTGTCGGAAGGATCCAGAGAGCCAAAGAATGGCCTGGAGTTTGTGCTTTGCCACAGAAAACGAAGAGAGAGAAATCTGCATGGATGCCCAGGGATCCAACTGCTTTTAGTGCAGAAATAAAATTTTACTGTGTCACTCCAGCAGCTCCTGTGATGTGGTCCCAGCCCTGTGTCCTTGCAGGGAATGTCACATTCAGGCAGGACAGCACGGATTCAGGAGCCTGGGCTGGGGTGTGTCCTGAGTAATTAGAGGCAGTACAGGGCTGCACTTCCACATCCTTTTTATCAATGCAGATTTTTCTGAAGGTGGCCTCTAATTAAGGGTTTGCTGACAGAGAGGATCTAAATCAAACCCACCAAGGGTGAAGCTTTGATTTGTCATGCTCTGACATTCCAAACTGGGCAGTCAATTACCAGACTCTGGCTGCTTGCTTTACTCAGCCCTGACTCTTGTGCTGTTGCACAGTCAGGTGGGTTTTATTAAAGATGAGGAATTAGAGCAAGTGCCAGTGGCTTAAAGACCCTTGTCCAGCAAAACCACTTAAGCCTACGCCTCTGTTTTACTGGAGCTTGCATGCCTTCCAAGCCTTGTGCTTGCTCTTAAGTGTTCTGCTGAATTGAGGCCAAAAGGATGAATTCTGCCGAGGCAGCTACACATCAAATGCAGACACTTCTGCAACACACCTCCAAGGGTTTGGCTCTCCTCATTCCCCCAGTTACAGCTGCTCTTGGCTGGAGCAGCTGTGAGTTCACCGGGCGTTCAGCACAGGGATGATCGTATTTGCTGCAGAGATATTTGGCTTTCATCAGAAAATGCCAAGCCTTATCTCCAGGTTCTCAGTTATCAGGGAGATGTGGCCTGTGGGTCAGGACAGCTCTTGTGCAGCCACGGTCGCTGTGGGAATCCTACAATGCTTGACTTTGGCCAAAGCCAACCCACGGGCTGTGGCCAGTCATGGCAGAGCCCACCAACAGCATAAGCACCAAGATAAATATTTATTCAGGAAAATAAGCTGCCTCTGTGCTTATTTTGCCAATCTGCGTGAGGTATTTACATAAACTAATCATGTGTGTGTTGCCTGAGAGACAGAAATAGTGTGTGTGTGTGTTTTACTGATTTAATTGTTACCCAGGTCTGGCACTGTCATCCCTCGGTCTCTCTCCCCACTGCCAGCCCTGGGGCTTCTGCCTTGGGTCCTGTCTCTGTTTCCTGCTCTCTTTGCTTGGCTGCTGTGCCCTGCTCCTGTTCCCTGTGCCCGTGGTCTGCTGGGCTCACACCTGCATTGCCCTGCACCTTTCTCTGCAGCAGAGCAGCCCCAGGTGTGCTGGGGAGTGGGGGATGAGGGGGCCAGGCACAGCCGGGCTCAGAGAGGAGGGGCTGCTGCTGGGAGTGCCCTGTGAGAGCCCTGTGACTGCCCAGGGACAGGGAAACCCTCGCTGGGAGCAGGGATGCTCAAGGAGAGCAGGGTCAGTGCTAAATGTCTGACTCCAGCTCTTAACAGCTGCCCTTGCAATCTCAGTCCTAATTTAGAAGTAATTTTTGTCAGTGGATTTGTTCAATATCAGGGGTGAATTAAGAACAGATGTCGGCAGGAAAAACCTAGGTGTGAGCTGAAGGAGAGGAAGGAGGGCCACGAGGTGCTGTTGAGGCTTTTCTAACCTTCACTTCAAGGGAGATCTCCAGAGCTGGAACTGCCATTAATTATACCTGAGGGACGTGAAGGCTGGAGGATTCCAGTGAGAATGGCACTGCTGTGAGAGACAAGCCCTGTGCTATGGATCCCTGGCAGGTGAACCAGGGGCAGGGACACCTGCTGAGGCACACAGGGAACTCCCAATATACAGACTGGGGCTCCCAATATACGGATTTGGGCTTCCAATATTCAGATACTTCACCTGGATCCCTGAGTGTGACCCAGCTATGAATCCACCCAATAATGATCTGAGCACAAAAGGAAAAGCTGTTCTGGCTTATTTCCATCCCATCCCTAACACTGAGGTCCTGCAGTGTCTAAATAAAAGGTGGAGGACATTTCATCCAATGAAATTTTTTGTTCTCTATCCCTGGCCCAGTGACACCCAAATGAAGCCCCAGTTCACAACACTTGAGGTAAAACCTCCACCAGTGCAGGAGCATTGATGGGGAGCTGGCAGTGTGGTGCAATATGTATTTCTGCCAGAATTTGCTGTCAGTAAATGCCCACTTATTGTAGAATTGTTAAATCAGCTGTCAGGCATCGTCCCTAAGGATGGATATTACAACTCCTCTACAGTTACCATTGGCAGGGATTTCCATTTGAAACCCCAGTATTTTCCACGTCCCTTTTATTCCCACCTGAAGTTTCAGATTGAATGGCAATGTGATGTGCACTGTGGCAGCAGAAGACAAGTTTTATTTGTGAACAAGGTTGTGCAAAATGTCCAGAACAACTCATTCTGCTGGTTTTATGGGATTCTGCCCACAAACAATAGGGAAGATTTGCAGGCGTTGCTTTGCCAGACAACTGGAATTTATAAATCAGAATGGATGGGCCACGGTGTGCACTGGAGCTTTGCTTGTATCAGTAATAATTTCTATGAATAAACATCAATGGCAGTTCACTGCTGCTGAAAGGAGGAGGTTTGGCAGTTGTCAGGTTCCCTGTTTGTTATGAATAAAGGGCTCAAGAGCTTCTTTGCATCACCTGGGTTCCCCAGACCTCCCTGAATACCTGAGTTCAGCTCTCACAGCCCTTCTGATCAAGGCTCCTCTGCAGGAATGACCAGAGGGGTGACAATAAGCACTAGACTGTGGTGAGGAGAGAGGCAACTTCTCTAGGGAATGGACTGAACTCCTCCAAACAGGGACTTTTTGTGCTGAGGATGAGCAGCAGATGAAAGGCAGCAGGGCAGGGCTGCTGCACTCAGCTGCATGAGGCTGTTGTCTCTGGATCTGCTACTGGGGACCTGTCGGACAGGGTCGTGCTGTGGCTGCTCTGATTGCTGTTGCTTTTCCTGTTTATGCTTAAGGCCAGACTAGAAACACAGGGATTTTACAAAGGATCATAGCCCGAGGCATCCCTGCCTGTGGCCAGACATGTCTGGATCAGAGAGAGCGGAGGGGGAGGATTCGTGACTGCACCAAGCCCAGAGTGTTCACTGTGTAAACACCTGTCCTGGCACAGGATTTACCTTTTGGGGTGCCAACTTTCGGGGATTTACCCCTTTGGTGACAGCACCCTTGTCCCCTAGACACTGCTGTCATGCACCTGTCCCTCACCCAGCTCCTCTGAGGGGCATCTCTAGCCCAGTGAAGCCATCCCAAGGGATAGATGCCCCTTGCTTTGCCCATCTCCTCCTCTCCAAATTTTGGCCTCAGCTCAGGTTGAGTTGGTCAATTCCTGGTATGCAGAATCTGCCACTTCCACAGCTCCCAGGCCCTCTGAGCAACAATAATCATCATTTTAGCCTCTCACTTCACCTCAGGGGCACCCCCTGCTCTGCACAGGTCATGGAGCCCACACCAGCTCAGCCCACCTGTGTCAGTCTGGGGGGCTCCATCTCCTGAGCTAAGTGGGTCTTCAGCAATGCAATGACTTTCTGCACTGGATTAATCCTGGCCTGGCTATCTGGGCCCCAGAAATTCCTGCCTGCTCCATGCTCCCACCTGAATGATTCCAATTTGTTTATGAGAAGGAGACGCTGAACACAGAGGAAAGCCAGCTCAGATATCAAACTCTGGATGTGGGCAGCCCTGTTTTCACCACTGCAACTTGATTTGAATGCTGCCTCTAACATTTTCCTCCTGGGCGTGAAATAAGCTTGATCTGGCCTGTTGCAGAGTGTCCATGGGTTGTGCCTGTCCCCACACCATGGAAGGATGTTTCTGAGGAAGGGCCCATCTGGTTGCAATTTCACTTGCTGAGGCTTTACATAAACACTGCTATAAAAAGCAATGACATGCAGATAAAAGAGCTAATGGCTTCACGTGGGGCCTGGGCAGTGTCCCTGCAGGCACACACCCAGCCATGCAGGACAGAGCACAGAGCTGCAGCTCAATGTCAAGAGCACAACTTACAAGAAGAGGTTTGGCCCTTTCCTGCTGCTGTGTGTTGATTTGCTTTTTAAATAATTATCTAAGAAATACCACAATGCAGGTTCGGCCTTGAATTTTGTGTTGTTTAATAAGGTTGCTCTCCAAACCTCCTTCTTGTCTATCTCATTTAGCTGGTCACAGATTTGGGAATGGCTGTGACCATTCCCAAATGGGAGACTCCCAAAGACTCCTGGGAGCCCTGTGATGTCTTGCAGGACACTGGAAGTGACATAGTTTGGGCTGAATGACTGTCTGGCTTCTATTCCCTTTGGAGGAATTTGCTCCTTGTGAGCCCTGCAGTGCAGCGAGTGAGCTCCAGAACCCGTTCCCAGTGCTGTGTGAGCTCCAGACACCATTCCCAGCACTGGGTGAGCTCCAGAGCCCACTCCCAGTAGTGAGTGAGCTCCAGACCCTGTTCCCAGCAGTGGATGAGCTCCAGAGCCTGTTCTCAGTGCTGTGTGAGCTCCAGAACCACTCCCAGCACCAGGGGAGCTCCAGACCCCGTTCCCAGCAGTGAGTGAGCTCCAGACCCTGTTCCCAGCACTGGGTGAGCTCCAGAGCCAATTCTCAGCACTGAGTGAGCTCCAGACCCACTCTCAGCAGTGGGTGAGCTCCAGACCCCGTTTCCAGCACTGAGTGAGCTCCAGAGCCTGTTCCCAGCAGCAGAGGCCGGGCAGAGGAGCCGTGTCCCGGGGGGCTGTGCCGAGGGGCGCAGCCGCTGCTCAGTGTCAGTTCTGATCTGTGTCACACACATCACTCGGAGCGGCAAAGCACCGGCGCCTTCCGCTGGGACACTGCCACTCGTCTCACTAAGGCTGTTGTGTAAGAGGCTCTAAAATTTGCATTTTGAGGTGCACAGAGTTTTCCAGAAGGAAAAGCACCAAGGCAGGTCTGCAGAACTGGTGGCATGTTCCCCTGTGAGGCCGTGTCCTGCTCCCCAGAGCTGTCCTTGCCTGCCCTTGCTGTTCTCCGGCTCCCTGGGCTGAGCCAGCCGAGGGTTGCAGCACTTGTCACAAGCTGATTAAGTGTCACTTTGTCCCTATAAGTGACATAATCATCATCATCTGCATTATACAAATGGAGGAAGCAGTGCACAGAAGCAACTTGTCCAACGTCATTTAGGGCAGAAAGGCAGATCTGGAAGCCCAGCCCAGCTCCTGAGCTACTCATCAGCCCCAGCCAGTGCTTGACTCTCCTCACACCACAGTGACTCACCCAGCAAACTCATTCTTCTCCCATGAATGGTAAGAGCATCACAGCTCTACAGGGGATTATTTTTGTGCCTTTGCTGCTTAGGTCATGGATTCAGAATGTAACCAGGACCTGGAGGTGGTCAAAGGCTGCCCCACTTGACCAGGATACTCAGTAGAGTGCTCTGCACTGCCTGCACTGTTGCCTGCCCTGTGCTGCAGAGAGCAGGGATTCTTTTTGTCCTTAGCTTTTCTTCCAGAGGCCTTCTCTGGCAATCAGACATTCATAAAAACACCAGCTTTCCTCACCTCCATAACTGGGCCCTTGGGATCACGGGATGTGCTGGAGGCAAGATATCTAATTAGGAAACTGAGCAACCTCCGGCCGCGAGCAGCGGTCTCAGCCCCGGTGATGCTTTGGCTGCTGCAGGAGCAAAGCTGCTGCAACAGGTTCCCTGGGGTTTAATGGGCTTTTGGAAGTGGCCATGGAAGGAGAAGCACAGTTGCTGTGTGGCAGAGGGAGCTCCGTGTCTCAGGAGATTTTAGAAAATAAGTTGCTCTTATAGGAAATAAAAAATTAAACTGTCCAGCGCACACCTGCTCCTGCAGTCTGGATACTTCCTTTGGACTGGGCTGTGTCTGGGATATGTCTGGGGTCTCCAGGCTGCATTGGTGCTTTGTCCTTGCCTATGTTTGTCCTCTGGGGTGAGAGCAGTTCACGCTGCCAGCCCAGGATAGCCAGGGCGTCCCAGGCCCAGGGGAAGCCTCTTGCCTCTCCACATGCCCAGCCTGTGTCCCACTGTGGGAGAGGCTGTGCCTGGGGTCACAGACCCTATTCCTGTGCTGGGACAATGGTCATTTTCAGGAATTTCAAATGAATATTTGGAAGAGCCAGACATGAGGATATTCTTCTGACAACCTTGTCAGAATCTTCCTCTTGTGACAAGAAGCCGGGCAGGGTCAGGAGCTCGTTGTGGGAATTCTGAGCCAGCAATAAATTGAACCTGTCCCACCCCAGAGAACCAGCCCAGGGACAGCTCCAGGGACAGCCTGGACACAGCCAACCCTCAGCAGCCACCCAGGGGCTCACTCACGTGGTCGATGAGCTCCTTGATCATGCCATTCCACTGCCCCTTCTCATCCTGTGCCCCGTATTTGCCGTCCTCCACCAGGCGGATCTCGTAGGAGAAGCCCAGGATGATGGCCAGCTCCTTCAGGAGGTCGATGCAGTAGCCCTCGAAGCGGTCGTTCCCGAACAGTGCCGTGTCGGACTTACGGAACATGACAAAGGGCTCCTCCTGCACAAGGAGAAGCAAAAAATCCCCGTTCAGGGTCAGCTGGAGGCAGGGCCACCTCTGAGGGTCAGCCCGAGCTGCCAGGCACCGGCTCTCCAGGCAGGGCTGGCACTGTGACATGTTGGGAATAAATTAACTTTGCACAGCGCATCAGCTAATTAGCAACCTTGTTTACCCCACAAAATTTAATTTTGTCTCTTCTGAGCAGCCAACTGTTTTCCATTTGGTAGGATTTCAGGGAGAAAAATAACCATTTCATGCTCTGAAAATGAAGTGTTAGAAACAGTAAGAAGAGGGGGAGGACAAACTCAGCCCCAAGCCCTGCACCCGGTTCCTGCCATTCACCACAGCCAGCAGGAGGCTGGTGGGTGAAATTCAGGGTGAGGGTGGCTGGGGCCACCCCAAAACCTCCCCACTCAGCTCACTGACACTCCTCTGTGCTGGATTTACTTGATGGACACAGGGCCCTGCTGCTGCCCAGGGAAACTTTGTGCTGTCTGCTGCACTTGTGGCTGCCTGGGAGAGCTTGGGGGTGTTTGAACCACAGCAGAGCTGAGCACCAGCACGGGGGACAGCAGCTAATGCAGTGACCTGTGCATCCCTCCCCTGGAGCAGGGGCTGGCAGGTGAAGTCACACAGAGAACTCCAGCATCCTTTGGTGCCTCTCAGGCTTGGGCAGCCACCAAGGACAAGGAACACTGGGGAGCCCAAGGGAAAAACGTGTGGAGGACAGATGGAAATGGGAAAAGGTGGTGGGCAGCAGGCAAGAGCTGGAGGGCAAGAGGAGGGTGAGGTACCTACAGCACAAATTGGCTCAAATTGGGGGTGTTTGCAGGGCTCCTGTCCTTGCTGTGGGGTGGCCAGTGAGGGAGGGTGTGGGAAGGCAAAGGCCCTTTGTGGTTTTGTGATTCTGCTGAGGCATGGGGGGCTTGAAGAAGTGGGAGGGCAGGTCTGGAGCCCTCATTAGAGCCCTGTCACTGTGCCTGGTTTGGTGGGGCATGGGTGCCCTACCCAGGAGTGCTCTTGTCAGAACCCAAGACATCCCTCTGGATGCTCTGGGTGATCTGAGACCCTGGCACAGAGTCCAGAGACAAGCCATACGAGTTGATTAAAATAATATTAATTTATCACCGGGTGTAGATGTAGAATTTTGGGGTTTAATGGGGGTTCAAGAAGGCAAGATGGAGGAATCTGGGCATGTCCCTGTCCTTCTGCTTCTTCTTCTTGCCCTCCATCCTCTGCTGTGGTGGTGGTACTTTTGGGTTGGTTTAGCATAGAAGTGCACTGTCTAACACAGGTGATAGGTATTGGTATTTATCTGTAAACATGGAACACGTAGTACGGAGTATAAAGAGTTAAGACTGCCCTGGTCAGGGGCAGTTGGGGACGACCACACTGTAGCAAGCACCCAAGCTGGGTGAGAACAAAATGTACCAGACAAGGAGCAATAAACAACCTTAAGAACCTAAACCAACGCATTCTGATTCTCTCTTCTGGCACCAGGGCTTGGGACAAGGACTTTTCAACAAACATTCTCAGGATTATCAACCCAAGAACCGAGAGCTCTGAGAAAGGGGCTCAGGTGGGGCTGTGCCAGCCTGGAGGCTGCTGGTGCTTGTCTCTGCCCGCCAGCTCTGCCCTGGGGCTCTGTGCTCCCGCACAGGGGCAGGGGGTGCTCCTTTGGCCCAGCAGCAGGGTCAGGAGGGGCCGTGGCAGCACACGAAGCCCCATTTGCAGAGTTCCAAAGCCCAGCTGATTGCGTGGCGCCCGTGGAGTTTAACTTGGCACGCGCGGCTCGGCTCAATCCTGCGCTCCCCCTGCGCCTCCTCGGCTTTCTGCTCTGGAATTAGTGCTTTGTTTGTGAATCAGCTGAATCTATGGATCTCGATATAAATACGCCGGCTCCAGAGCAGCCATAAAGCACTATTAATTTTGGGAAGCGCTGTAGGGATTACATACATATTTAACAGCCGAAGCACTGAACATTAGGACGCCACTCGCTTCAGTAATGTATCTCCAGGTCTCAAACATTTCCTAGGGGGTAATTCTGAACTCTGTGAACCACTTATTCACGGACTATTTCACAATTTATTACTGAAAATAGCCAGACATCCAATTCACAAGCTCTCTCAGTTTGCTAATCGATTTCTCAGTGAAGGTGCCCTCAATTTCATAACTTCACAGTTCCCATATTGCTTGGGGAGAGCGGCACTGGCTGCTGGGGTAATATTTCTCTTCCAACAAGTCACTGCAATATGAGCAAAAGAGGAAAAAACAACCTTTCAAGCTTTTTCTTTTAAAGGCTCCTCCTATGGCTCTTCTCTCGTCATTTACAGCAGCGCAGAACTACAAAGGGGTGTTGCAAATGCAAATAACATCCAGGGTTGTATTTTATGTTTTAGACTCCAGCATATGCAGTACAATTACTGCAGAACTCGGGTCTGAGCACATTCCCTCCTCCCCTGGGCACAGGGATCCAGGACGGCCGTGGTTCTGAGGTGGAAATCCCGTGGCACGTGTGCAGGCCCATGAAGTGGCACAATTAATGGGAACTGATATCACCCTGTGCCTTATGTAATTGGTACGTGCTCGCAGAGCATGAGATGGAAATGTTGCCTGAAAAAACCCTGTCAAAAGCAGATGGCTGACAGTCCCCTCCTGGCTCCATCGTTTTGCATTATGCCATGGCCTTTGAGGTGTGGTGGGTACCAGGGCCTGGACCCAGACCATTCCACATTTCCATGGAAATGTTTAATGGGAAAAAATGTCATGTGCTGGATGGGAGGTTCGTTAGGAGGAGTGGCTGATTTGCAAGGAAAGCTGCCACAGCATCCACAGCATCTGCCTTTGGCTTATGTTCTGTTCCACCCTGCTCACCCCTTGCTGGGGATACACAGCCTTCAGTTCCAGCCCCTCTTCTGCCCTAGAGCAAGTGTCTTCTTTCCCTGTTCCCCTCTGGGCACCTCGGTCCCATTCCTTCTATGATTTAAATCCACACTGTATCAAGTCACATCCTTTTGGGAAGGGAAGTACATCACAAGGGTTCCCATTGCTCCAGGCTGGGGAATGCATCCCCAGCTGGCTCTGCTCCATCTGCACCTTTACATTCCCTGAAAACACGGAACACAAAGGGGCCAGAAAATTCCCCCAGGCAAACCCATAACTCAGGCCCAGTTTTGGGCAGGTTGGCCAAGGGCTGATGTGTTTTGTTGCTTCCTGGTGCCACGCCATGAGCCTGTGCTGTGTGACAGCCATGCAGGACCCAATGCCACCAGATTCATGAACTAGGCAATGAAAACCCATTGAGATCTGACACCTGCTGCCAGATCCAGGAGTGAACAGGAGAACAAAATGGAGCACAACACTTGGGAACTGAGCTGGATAACAGCATCAGCCGTCCCCACTTCAGCAATATGTGCTCAGGAGGGGGACAGACAGACGGTGTCACAGCCGAGCCAGGGGCCCTGCTTGCTCTTGGAATTCTCCTCAGTACTGAGAACATTCCTACTTGAGGTGGGCAGTGCTGGCCAGCCAAGTGCCCACTGCTGTGCCCCTGCTTGCCCAGGCACCGGGTGCATGGTGACATTGAACTGTCCTGGAGCTCAGCACAGTGACACAGGGTGTCCTGGAGCTCAGCACAGTGACACGGGGCTGTCCTGGGGTGACACAGGGCTGTCCTGGAACTCAGCACAGTGAAGTGAGGCTGTACTGGGGCTCAGCTTGGTGACACGGGGCTGTCCCGGGGCTCAGGATGGTGACATGGGGCTGTACTGGGGCTCAGCTTGGTGACACAGGGCTGTCCTGGTGCTCAGCACAGTGACACAGGGCTGTCCTGGGGCTCAGCACAGTGACAGAAGCTGTCCTGGGGCTCAGCACAGTGACACAGAGCTGTTCTGGAGCTCAGGACAGTGACACGGGGCTGTCCTGGGGCTCAGCACAGTGACACAGAGCTGTTCTGGGGCTCAGGATGGTGACACAGGGCTGTCCTGGGGCTGAGCATGTGCAATCCCCCTGTGCCCTTTGGCACGCAGGGATGAACAGGGACAGTTCTCTGCCCATCCCTCCAGCATGCAGGGATCAGCAGGGCATGGGCCCTCTGGCATGCAGGGATGGGCAGAGAAGGAATCTCCGGCATGCAGGGACAGACAAGGGACAGGGTCCTGGCTGGACAGAGGAAGCAGAAGAGCTCAGCCAGGACAAGCAGCAGCTTCCTGGGCAGGAGAAGCACCTGGAGGGGACAGGGGCAGGGCTGGGCAGCTGAAGTGGAGGAGCTCAGCCAGGAGCAGCACCTGTGGTTCCCACTGGCCTGTGCCAGCCTCGCTGGGGGTGGCAGCCTGCTCAGGGGCGGTGACATGGGGGATGCTGCAGTCACCTCTGTGCAGGGACACGGCCATTGGGTGCCCCATGGGCCCAGGGCGTCTCCCAGCAGATCTGCACTGGGTGCTGGGAGCTTTCAGAGGTATTGGATATCCCTGGGATATCCCTGGGATTCGTGGGGAAGGACAATGACAGGCTGGCAGTGTCCTACCAGCACCGTGGTGACAATCAGAGATCTGTTGCTCAGCGAGTCCGTGACGTTGGGCCCTCGTCCTTTGGAGATTTCTGTGATGTTCAAACCATCAGAAGGGCTCCATGCTCCAACCTGAAAGGAAGCAAAGCAACACCGTGGATCCCCATCTTGAATCCCTCAATCCCTACCTGCATCCCTTAATCCCTGCCTTGCATTCCTCACTTGCTTTTGGCACCCTACTGGCCTGGAAAAGGGAACTTCCTTCTCGTGTCTGCAGCAAACAGCAGCAAAACTGGAATTGCCATTTGTTAACAGCAGCAAAATTGGAATTACCACGTGTTAACCCTTCAGCTGCAGGTCCAGTGAAACATATTCCATAGTCCCTGTGCTCCTGCAGTGGATGAAGACCACAAGTGTTGCATTTTATCTTCTTAATTCTAAAATTCTCAGTGCCCAGGGTTCCAGCACGTTGGGACTGGAATTTTGGGGCTGAATGAATGAACAGTTTTGCAAAGGCACCGCACAGAGCAGCAATCAAACCACACTAAAGAGTCAAACCTGGGAAAGGATAATGCACAAGAAAAGAAAAATAACCGCAAATCTGAGTCCATTTTCTTTCTTTTCCATTTCCCCTCCAATTTGCTTTGGTGGGGAGGATTAAAAATGGCTGGACCAGCTCTGCAGATCCCTGGTAGGGACCATTCCTGTTCTCTGTGCTGTGTTAAATCAGCTAGAGGTTTCTAACACATCTCTTGGCAGGGCCCTGGGCCATTCTTTGGGAAATCCCTGCCATGGGGGGATTTGCAGTCCTGGCTGCAAACCTGGAGGAGGAGGTGGCAGCAGCCCTGCCCAGGCATGGCACAGGCACATCAGCTCCATTTCAGGTGCTCTGTTTTCTCAAGCTGTCAAATTTAAGAAGTTATTAGACTTTAATGAAGTCTATTGATCCAGAAATGGCAAAACATGTCTCTATTTAAGGAAGTCATCTGGGCGAGGCTAAGCCTGTTAACCTGATCCCCACAGTGCAGGGGAGGCTTTGGGACAAACTTTGAAGGCAGGAGTGGCTAAAGGACTGTGACAGTGAGATAAAATGTCAGGAAAGCTGGAGGAATACGGGAGTGCTGCCAGCAAATGGAGCAGGGTGGCCACGGAGCCAGCCTGACAGTGAGAAAAAAACCAAACCCCACCAGGAAATGGGAACAGAACGATCCATCTGTAGGGTCAAACTGCAAGGTGGGACTCGGAGAGAAGCCAAAGGCAGCCAGCTCAATCCACCGGGGAGCCAGCAGCTTCCCATCTTTTATTTATTGCTGTTTTTAAGATTCTTCAGCCTCTTCAGCAGTCCAAGGGGAGAACTTGGTTTTACTGCATCCCCAAAAAGAGACTTTGTAATGAGCAATGCTGCCTGGCAAAAAAAAAAATTGTCATAAATTCTAGAAGAGTTTCCATGAACTTTGTGAAAGGTTTTAAATATTTCAGGTAAAACCGAAGCCATCCCCCATCTCTGCCTTGGATCTCACAACAACTGCAATGTCAAAAATAATTATTATTGTGGATGGGAAAAAAGCAAGTCCAAGAGGCCCCAGTTTACTGCACTGCAGCCTCAATCGCTTCTGCCTCGCTACGTTTTCTTTAAGAAAATTAAATGCGTGGCACTTAAGATTGAATTAATCAGTTTAAAATATTAAAAAAAGGAAGAAAAAGGAAAAAATGCTTGAAGAGAACTGTGTGAGTCAGATAGTCAAACTATATGTAATTAGGATTTGGTAATACTCCTGTAATCCCTGGAACATCCAGGAGGTATGAGGATCAGGGGTTCAATCCTAAAGCTCAACAAACATAAGCTGTGATACATAATGCACAATCCAGCTGGGATTTGTTTGTAGTTTGGTGTTTTGTTAGTTCAGATTAACTATTGACAGAATTCCGGCTTCAACAGAGATTTGACATCGATACTTTAAAACCCCTCTGGGGCTGACACGAGGCTTTCAGAAGAATAATGGTGGGAGCTGTGAAATCTCTGAATTATTGGAGACAAAAGTTGATGGGGTGTGCAGGGGACGCGTCGAGGTTTGGCAGCTTCCAGTGGGCTCGATGTGACAGAGAACTGCAATAACTCCAGCTGCTGCCAGCTCTGCTCAGCACACCTGAGGGGTGCTGCTTTGACAGGTGATGCTGCAGCTGTGCTTAAACATTTGGGTTCATGTGGTATCAAAGGCTGGCATGTTTTCTATTACCTGCCCAACGCAGCTCTCCAGCAGCGCCTCGGTGCTGCCGGGCTTCAAAAAGACGTGTTGTTATTCTTGGGTTAGGCTCTATAAACAAAATATTTTGCAAAAAATTTAGGCTACAAAGGTCAGCTGCTGCTGCTCAGTTCTTGCGAGGCACTGGCATCTTCCCCAGCTCCCTCCTGCCTCCTACCTCAGCCACAGCGAGACTGAAGGTCACTGGGTTGATTTGAAATGTTTCCTTTATTCTGTACTTGACACTGAAACCTCCCCAGCAGGAAAGGGCTGTGGTGACCTTGAGCTGTGTTACCTGAGGCACCGAGCTGCTGCTGCAGTGGGGGAGTGTGGCAGCCACTCATTTCAAAGCCCAGGAAAGCAGTGAGGAAGGAGGATGGGCTAGGGGCTGGCTGGTCTTGGAAGCCTCACGGAGCAGGATCCATCCCCTCCAAAGCGAGGATTGATCCATGGCTGCCTCCAGCCCCGGGGCTGCCTCCCTGTGCCGAGTGATTAATTCCCTGGACAAGTCCCCTGTGCTCTGGGGCCATGCACGGGTAATTGAAATCCCTCCCTGCTGCCAGGCCGGGTGTCCCTGGGGCTCAGAAGCTGTCACCCTGCCCAGAGGGACAGAGCCAGCTCCGTGCCCGGCTGCCACAGGCACCTGGTACCTGTCTCAAAGCAGACTCTGCTCCAGAAAGGACCTTGCTGCCCTGCCAAATTCCTCCTGGACAGGTGATAGACACCTGTGGCACAACAGGGACACAGAGCTGCTCACAGAGTGGTCAGAATCATGGAATTTCTTGGAAATCTCAGCTCCCTGTGCTGCGGCCGTTCACTGCTCTGTTTGTCATCAGCTGATCTCACCTTGAAACCTGCATTCTAAGGGCTTTAAGGCTCTGTGTGTTGCCTTTTTATTTTAAGTCCGGGTTTTTTAAGTAATTGAGGAGAAGGAAATTAAGTCCCCAGGCACACCTGGGATCAGATTTGCGCATCAGCATGGTTTTACTGTGCCCAGAGGAGATCTGCATTAATTTGAAGGACCCAAGGCTGCAGCCTTAATGCCCTCGACCCTCATGACACCCCCACCCAGGCAGGGCCAGACTTCACTTTTCTCCTTATTGTCCCTTAGATAATAAACAAAATACCCAGTGCATCCTCCTGAGAATTCCAGGCTGTAATAAACTGGGGCCATTCCCAAGCCTTGGGCAATTTCATGGTGGGAAATGACTCCAGGTGATGCTCTCCAGAGCTCTATGGGCTCCTCGGAGAAGAAATGAGGGTTTGTGAGCCAGGCCAGCAAGAGGGAGTGGGACAGGCATAATTCCTGCCTGCTTAGGGCAGGGAGGAGTTAATGGATGCTCAAAAAGTTTTTTTTGCCTTCACTATCCCAGGAAAGTGCCACAAGCACTTCTGCAATCTGTAATCCCACGCACTGGCTCCAGGGCGAGTGAGTCATGGCTGAGCATGGAAAAGGATCTGAGAAATCCCACAAAGTGAATATCCTTTTATATAAACCCCAGAAACCTGGAATCAATACAACACCAACCACTTCTCTGTTGCTGAGCACCAGCGTTATCCTCAGCCAGATGCAGATGAAACAAACCCTGCCTACCTTTTCAAGACCGTCTTCTTTGAGACTGATGATATCCAAATCAAAATCTGTCCGTAAACCACTGGTTTTATTGAAGACGATTCGTCCCGTTAATCCTTCCCATTGGGCCTGTGGAAGGGAGAAAAAGTAGCAGGGCCGTTACTTAGTATCATAAATAATCTTTTGCCCTCCACTGTATGTTCTTTTAATTAGTCCTTATGCTGGTTCTTTGTCCCTAAAGAGCCTGATTAATTAATAATCCCTCCGTCGCTGCTCAGGCTGCAGACGGAGCTGGAGATTTCCTTAACTCTCTTGCAGTCCTTGCTACAATTTCTGTTCGCACCTTTTGTGTTCACCAGCTGTTGCAGGACGTGATGACTCAGTAGAAAACGGCTCGCATTTATCACGGCATCCTTGTGTGCTGCGTTTATCCTTGTCGTGCTGATAAACGCCGGCTGCAGGGAGCCGGCTCTGGGACAGCTCCAGCCACGAGAAATCCCTTTGTGCATGAACTTGCTGGTGCTTCCAAGGTGTGTGGGAGCTTAAATGTCTGGAATGCTTCCCTCTGTCCCTTCCAGAGGGAAAGTGGAGCAGAAGAGGCCAAGGATGTGTTCAGGCAAGCAAGGTCTGAGGTTTGGAAACAGGCACAGGAGTCCAGGGGCACTGAATGCTGCTGGTGCCCTGTGGACATGATTCTCTAAGCCTGAGAGAATTTTAGCTGTGCTAGTTTCTCAAGGGAAACCTTACAGCAGTTCTCTCTCTTCTTAAAACAGCTTTTGTAAATAGCTGCTTTTCTCTTAAAACATTGTTAGGTAAACTCTGTACTTTTCCCATAACAAAACCTCTCCCAGGTCTTTTGTTTCCTATTTCTGTTACTTAACCAACAGAGAGGTGTCAATCCTATGGACCAATGGGGTCCCCTTTTTAGCAGAGCATGCTTTAGAAGGAAGTGAGTAAACTGTAAATAAAGCCTTCATTTCTTTCTCTTCTACCTTCAGAGAATTATTGGAGTCAATTTATTTTGTGTCCTATGATGACAGTGCCCTGCTTCAGTTTTTGGCAGCATAAGGACAGGGCAGGGGCTCACTGGGACTGGGGACATCCTGTCCCCAGAGATTTTTCAGTGCTTGGCTGACTGAGGTCCTGAACAGCCTGGTCTGACTGGGACCAGGAGCAGGAGAAGGGGGGTAAAGATGCCTCAATTCAATTCCACAAAAAAAAAAAAACAACCTGTAATTCAATTTCTTTCCCACTGTTCACTTTGCAGCATCCCTAGAATAAATCTCTTTGATTTAGGAGGTGACAGAACCCCCAGAGCCAAGTGCTCTGTGCCAGCAGAGCAGGAGCTGGGGGACAGTGAGGTCCCCAATGCCTGGGGACAGTGCTGGGTGTGCTGCAGCAGTGTCCTGAGGAGGATGCTCCCGTAGGAATGCCAGGCTGCTGCCACAGTTTGCTGCTCAGCAATCACATCCCAGCCGTGGGGAGCTGAGCCTCGGGCTCTCTCCCCTGAGCAGCTCCGTGCAGGCTGCTCACTGGGAAATGTGTTTCCTTTATGGGTGGGGGAGCTTGAAATATTCCAGAGCGATCAAGGTGGCGTAATGCGTTCTCAGGGGGAATAACTGGCATTTCTCCCGGTAAATACACTCCTCTGGCTCTCCCTCATTAATTCTTGAGGAGCAGTGACAGCCTGCTCCCAGCCTCGCCACCCTGGAGTCCTGGGGAGGTTCGTGTTTGCTCATTTGGGCGTGCAGGTGGTTTGCCTGTGGGACGTGCAGCCCTTGGAGCCCCCCGGGAGCCGGGGAAAACACGGAATGTTTGACATGCCCAGCTGGAGCAAACACAGCTGCGTGCTGAGCCCTGCAGCTCCCGCAGGGCTGCGGTGCTGATGCCTTTTTGGGGCTACCTAAAAACAGAGGCTGGATAAAATTTAGGGAATAAAAAGCAGTTCTAGTTATTGAGGGGCCTTCTGCTGCATTTAGGGCAGATGAAGCCTCCCCAGGGGCTGCACCCAAAATGGACAGTGGGTCACAGGTTTTCACACTTTTATAAGTTTGGGCCATTTGCAGATTGGGGGTTCACCTTCCAATTAAAGCTTCAGGTAATGAAGTCATTTACCCCAAGTTTGCTCCCCCCAACTCACTTTTGTTTCCATCTCTCAGGCCTGAGGCAGTGAGGTGTCCTTGATTGCCAGGCCTGGAGAGGAATTGTTGTGTCTGACCAAAGTGGGGAAGCAGCAGCTCACACTGTGTGTGGGGTTTAGAGTTATACACTAAAGAATTGTAAGCTTACAAATATATGAAGAATATAAAAGCTAAAATCCTACAGCATCACTGGGAGCACCAAGGGGCTGCACAGCTCCTGGTCTGGGGGGACAGCACATTCCTCTGTGCTGCTCTGAGTTTACAGGAGTTTGGAGAGTGCAATTCCTCCATTCTGTTTGCAGCACGGAGGAAGCTGATCCCTGCACTGGGTAACACCGTGCTGACAGAGAAAAACAACAGGCAGAGGCACTGGAGTGTGAGGCGCAGGGTGATGTGCAGAAGGAACCAACTAAACAAATTATTTACACTCTGCTTTGGCAACCAGCTGGAGTGGTGCTCTGCAGTGGGGAACAAAGCATGAGGAAGGAGAGAGAGGCAGAGAGGGGAGAGATTCTGTCCTCAGTGCAGACTGAGAGAAAAGTTCATTCTCTGTCTGCAATAGAAATCTCTGTCCTGCTCTCCTCCCGTGGAGCCGTGTGCTCCATGCAGCTCAGGCAGTGCCAGGTGGGCACAATGTCACATCATGGGTGGATCTGCTGGGGTCAGCAGGTGACACAGCAGCACAGAGCACAGGAACAGCTAACAACGTGCTCTACATTTCTGTTTGAAAACTTTTGGGAATTTTATAGCCAACTTTAAACATGGCTCTTCCATGATTTGCCATGGGAAGAGCCACAGGGATTTAGGGCAAGTAGAGGTTTATCACAAAGATGGCTCTGGCAGGGTTTGCAATGTCTCCCTGCAGCTCTGATTTCATTTTTCCTTGGGAAGGACTCCTTTTGGCAAAAATCGAGGTGTGGGTGCAGGGGTGTGCGCTGGGAGTTCATTGGGAGGGCTGGTCCCTGTGCTGAGCTCCCTTGGAGTGCCCCCTGCTCCTAACAGCCCTTTCTGAGCCACCTCAGGGCCTTAAGCCAACAGCTCCGCGGGCTGAACAGAGAAATGGTGATGCCTGAAATCAGAGAGGAAGAGAAGCTGCCCCCTCATTCCTGACCCCCACTTGATCAATCCCTCCTGGGCCAATGCCATTCCCTGGCACTCAGGCAGGAGAGCCCCAGCTCAGCCCTGGGGTTCAGAGGCACTGAGTGCCCTTTGTGGACCCTGAGAACTACTTCAATAGGAGACCAATGGATGCTCAGTTGTGTGGAATAGCCTGTTGCTCAGGTGTGGAATGACATTAGACAGAGCGCTTGGAGGGGCCAGAGCTGGTCTCAGGGACACATGAGAGGTTTCAGCTCCTCAGGAATGTTTTGGCTTGGCTGCACGGATGTAATTTTGAAGGCAAAGATGGGATTTTCCCTCGTCATCCTGGTGTGTGTCTGTGCTTCTATCCAGTTGTACCTGCCCATGCAAGGGGACATTTTCTAACCCTGGACCTGCCACGCCTCCACCACCTGCCCCCAGGAACTTGCTCCTCCCAGGGAATATTTACGGTTGTTGGAACCCTGGAGGCTGAAAATTTCAAGGCTTTCTGTACTGAGGGGCAGTGACCCTCAGGCAGGCACTGCACTTGACTTAAGGCCATGGAACAGGCTTCTGAAATTGAGTGATGGCGCTGGGGTTGTGGGTGTGGAGTTTGAATAATATTATGTGATCTCAAGGGGTGAAAAACTTAGACTTGGAATTTTAGTGTATAATTATGTATGGGGCAAGATGGAGGATTTAGGGCATTGTCTAAGTCCTTCTTCTTCACCTTCTTCCTTCTTCTTCAGGGGTTTGGGTGTTTTTTTTCTAACTGGGTGAAAAAGGTCCACCTTGCAGGCCTTGGGTGGTCATTATTGGGTCAAAAATATAAACAATATAGGTGTCATCTCATTATTGGGTGATTATCACCTAAATAACCTTGGAAAGAGTCAGATCCATCCATTTTACCGTCATTTTCTAACTTGGTAGTTAGAGCTCATGGCTTGTGAGTCTGTAAATAGGTAGGAAGTAATAAACATCCAAGTCCGAATGCGAACTGCGACTCTCTTGTATTTATCCTGAGAAAAAGAAGGACTTCTTTCTTGGCAGAGAGAAAGAAGCCGGAACCATCACATACGGTAAAAACAAACAAACAAACAAACAAACAAACAAACAAAAATCAAGCTTTTACCTCTTTTATGAAGTTCATGAAGCGGCCGCCGAACCTCCAGGCCTTGTGGCGGTGGCACTGCAGGGAGTTGACGGTCATCTGCGGCGCGCGCTGGTAGCACACGGACACCACGTGCACCGCGTCGTACAACAGGGCAGCGTCTGTCTAAAGGGAAGGGGGACAGCGTTGGTGGCCCTGGGCAGCCGTAGGGAAAGGGTGGAACCCGCTCTGGGTCACCCCTCTGCCAGTGCAGTAATGCACTCCCAACACTGAGCAGGTGATTCTGTTGGAGGAAAATGTTTCGGTTTGCCTTTGAATGTGTAAGGGAGTTAACCCAGAATTTTCCGTGCCCTTCTCATTGTAACTGGCCCAGTACCAGCATAGAACTGGTTGGATCTTTGGGGTGTTTCTCCAAGCCTGTAGCTGTTTCTATTGGTGCTTTGCCAATAGAACCCTCCTAGGTCATTCACTACTTAAGGACGAGCACAAAGGAGCTCAAGTGCCTTTTTGGCGTGTTTTAGCAAGGTGTCAGGGGCTTCTCTGACACGTGTGCTCGGCTTTTTCTTTTGTTTCTGTGTTATTTTGTCTTTATTAAACCTTTTGCTCTACAAAACACACCTGAAGAGCCGTCTAGCAAAATTATTTTAAGCCATTCTGAGAAGTGCAGGACACTCTCAGACATGGATACATTTACACAGGGCTCATAACACGCCAGCCCCAGGGTTTCTCTGTCCGTGTTCCCTGCTTGGTGGTTCCTCGGCTTTTTAGACCGAAAGCTCAGGGGTTCTGTCTGAAATCAGCGATTCTGGAAGTGTCATTTGTCTGTGAGCGACTGTTCGGGTTGTTTCTTGCACATTTCCTGCTGTGGTGTCAAAGAGGGAGCCAACGACTTCTAAATGTGGAAGGTAGTAACAGAGTTTTCTTATTGAGTCTGTTTTGTCTGAGTGTAAAAAAAAAATATACGAGAACATATTTTCTGCACTATTTTATACATGGGAAAATAAGAAACAGAGGTATTTGTGGGAACACAGTTTTCCAAAAATGACACAAGCTGTCACCAAAATCAGGACCTCATGGCTTTGTAACATATTCTAGCATTTCAGTGATCTGAACTAGGGAGAACTTTTTTTTCCCCATATAATGTGATGATTTTAGATTCAATTTGAGATGCCCCATCTCACAACCAAACACTGATCAAGAGAATTGGATTTATTTTTCACTCTGATGTGGTAAGACCTCCTAGTGAAAATACATTATTTGCTGGCTTCACAGAGCCACGAAACAGATGTGAGTGTAGCAGCAGAGTAATAAACCTCAATAAAACAAAATAATACAGCAAATAACTGAGCAAACATCTAACGGGACGTAGCCATGGAGAAAATCCTCCAGCCTTGGCAGCCATCCCTGTGACCTTCCCTTCCCTCAGCAACCAAGCATGAAGAGCAGGAGCCCCACCTGCATCCGTGGGCGGGAATGGACCACGGCAGGGCCAGGTTTGTGAGTTTGGGGCTGGAGGAATGCAGGGGAAAGGATATGTCCATGCAATTTCATGGTGAATTACAGACTGTAATGCCCAGCTGAGTCCAGAGCCCTGCTGGATGGACACCTGGCAAAGAGGAATCAAAGGATCCCTCTGAGAAAGCAAAGAGGGGCTGGGGGGAGAGGCAGCCTTGGGGACCGAGCTGTGCTGCAGGCACAGGGGGGCTCAGCCTGCAGCAGAGTGGGAGTCTCCCCCCTAACAACAAACACAGCAGGAGGGATCTGAGGAGCCATTTCAAGGTGAAAGTCTGGGAGGCTTTGCCACTTTGCGGGGCTGGTTCTGGCACATCTAAAGGGAGAGGGAAGGAGGCAGCCAGTCAGCAGTTCCGGGGGTCGGAGGCAGCCTCGCAGGGAAGACAGATGGGCGAGCAGGTGCTGTACCTTGCGAGCAGTAACTCAGCAGAGCAGAGCTGCCATCAGACCCTAAAAGGAGTCATCAAAGCTGCAGCTCAGCCCCTATCAGGGCATTGCTTTGGTGCTTTTCTCCTGACTCAATCTCAGCAGAGTTCCTGGCCAGCCTGGCAGTGTGCTGTGCACCCAGCCCTGGGAGCTGGTGTCCCACTGCTCTGGGGGCAGCTGGAGCCCTCTGGGACACGTCCTGGCTGCCTGCCTTGTCTGGTGGTAAATCTGTTGGCAAATCTGTTGGCAGCTGGGCCTGAGCAGGAACACTGCCACAGCATTGGGGTGTGGGCTTCTCCCCAGACTTAGAGGGACAGTGTGGCAACCGAGCTAGCTGGGATGGATAACACCTTAGCCAAGGTAGCTTATGCAGAAACCATAAACCTGAGACTGTGGGAGGCAGGATATGCAAATTAGGATGCTAATGGCATCATTCCAAAATAGGTCATGTCTCTGGTTCTGGTTCTCCATTGGTTTGGGACCTTTGACATATAAAGTTACGCCCCTATCCCCCATTTGGGACTGGACCCCTGCCCCCAGACAACCTTATATATTGTTAAGTTAGCCACACCCCCAGCTCTTTGGATGTTGCTCTCTGGACCATGCAATCTCTGCTTTTGTTTTTTTACCCCCAATAAAGTTCTATTTTTGGGCAACTCCATCATTCCCTCTCCTCT
Source organism: Acrocephalus scirpaceus scirpaceus (assembly GCA_910950805.1). Taxonomy (NCBI): domain Eukaryota; kingdom Metazoa; phylum Chordata; class Aves; order Passeriformes; family Sylviidae; genus Acrocephalus; species Acrocephalus scirpaceus. The sequence continues at coordinate 3,451,532 of OU383796.1, forward strand.
ATTTTTGCTAGGCTGTTCCTGGCGGGATCAGACCCAGAATCACAGCACCAACTGTGATAGGACAGTTGTTAAAGAAAGCAGGAAAGCACCTCAGGGCGGATACCTGACACGAGTTATTACTGGCACAAGAACCAATAAAAGCAACATTTATGCCTGAATGACTGTTCCTGCCTTCCTTTACCACCCTGCCCTGCTCCCCAGAGCCCCGTGCCCTGTTTGAGCTGCCCGTACCATCATCACACCATCGAGGAGCCCCAGCTCTGCCTTGGGCGCCGACTGCAGCCGCTCCATGGACCACTTCTCGATGATGGAGGACACGTGTGGGTTCTCCACGTTGAGGATCCGGAAGCCGGTCAGGTTCACCCCAGAGTAGCGATATGGTTCTAGGTCTAATGCATAAAGATCCTTAAAAGAGAGAAACCGGGTTAAACATTTTGCTTAGCTTTGTTTTGTTTTGAGTTTTCTGCGTCGGCTCGTGTCTGTGTTTTGGGATGGCAGAGCCCACAGGAGGTGGGAGGGAGTACATATCCCTCAGGAATTCAGAGGATTGTGCTGTCTGCTGCCGTCAGCCGCTGCCTGCAGGGGCCTGTAGGTGTTGGTGGAATTTGGGTGCCGTATGTGCAGGTTCCCCCACACGCAGCACAAGGGAACTGCTACCAAAGAGCCAAAGAACTTGCTCTCAGCATGAAAGAGGCAAGTGGATTGTGGGGAGAAAAACAGAATCACTGCCTGTGACCCCCAAAAAGAGACCTAGGGAGGGGGGACAAGGCAGAGTTTCTGTATCTGAAGCTCCCTTGGGCCTTTCCATGGGGGATGTGCTGGCAGTGCTGAGGCCCACAGGGCGCTGCGGCTGACAGAGTCACTCTGAATGCAAAACACCAATTTGCAGACTATCAAAGGGGAACTAAGACGCATTCCTTGACATTCCGACCAGCCTACACAGTCTGCAGATGAATGAGGGTGCCCTTTATAGGATGTGGAAACCAGAGCCAGGCAGTGCTCAGCTCTGCTGGCTGCCAGCCTGTGAGCATCATGTAGCACTGGGGGTGCTGGGGGGCACTGGGGGAGCATTGCTGTGGTGCAGCTCTTGGCTCTCCACATGTCTGAATATCAGCCTCAGTGCTCAGGAACGAGTTTGGGGTTAGGCAGCATGTCAGGGACGTGTGGAGGCTGATCTGTTCACCCGAGGGGTGAGCAAGGGAGTGTGGGGAGACGGCAGCCAGGGGTGGCTTGGTTAATGGGTGGGACTTATTTCATCAGCATTTATCCTGAACAATTTCTGCAAGTGTTTCATGGCAGTACAAATGTGGGGAGGCGGCGAGGCAGCACCACAAGTCTTCTGCAATGGAGCGTGGGGGTGAAGGTGCGACATTCACTGCTCTCACAAGGGCTTGTCAAGAGGAGGTTCAATATGGGATGAGATGCTGTGGCTGTGGCTGTGCTGGGGCTGCTCTGTGCTGTGTGATGAGGCTGTGCTGGTGGGACACAGCTACAGCACCCATCAGCTGTGGGGCCACCCAGCTACAGCACCCATCTGCCCACAGGGGGCTGGTGAAGTCCCACACGTGCTGCCCTAAGCAAAGCAGGACAGCAGCAGCACTTGCCAGTAGCTGAAACATCATTCTCCATGGGGGAGGGAGGGTTCTTGTGGCTTTTTTGCTTTAATAAGCTTTGGGGGTTTGATCTTCTCCCTAAGCCTTGCCCCAGCCTCTGCAGCCCCAGGGTTCACTGCTGATGGATGCAGTGCTCAGACCTGCAGGTGCAGCAGGGACCAAATCATTAATCACCCTACAATGGCAGTCAGGACTTGGGTTTTTGGGTTGTTTTTTTAACCCTGAAAAATTGCAAGTGCGGAGCTGCACATTCTGTTAAAGGGCACTGTGAAAACCTGACCACAATGTTGAGTTTTAAATGACTTAAGGGAGCTAAGGGCAAATACAGTGGTCTGACCTCAGACAGGTGCTCATGTCTCTGGCTGGGAGGGGGGACAGTAGTTGTGTGCCCGACCTGCTGCAATGGGTCTGTCTTTTCAAGATTCATTTTTGATCAGACACTTCAGTTTGCATTCCAGAAATTGTTGTGAGGAAGTAATTTTTGATTGCAAAAGCTGCAATCCCCCTCAGAATATGACTGGGTGGGACAAACCAGATCCCCTGAGCTCCAGACCCCATGGTCTCTGCTGCCCATCTGTCAAACCCCATCTCTCAGATCCCACTGGTGTTTCAGGTGCTGTCCCTGCCCTGCTGCTCCCCACCGACCCTTCCTTTCACCAAGTTCCTATAGAAACCAACTTCCCATCAGCCCCCCTCCTTGGTTCGTTTGTATCTCAGCTGCAGCCTGATTTATCACCTCCTGGAATCAGAGGATAATTCAGAATACCAGCTGAGTGTCAGGACATGGGGAGGTGTGGATGGGAATCATCAGATCAGTTTCTTGTGGATTTTCTGCTCCTGCACAGCCACAAATCGAAACATCTGGTTCTATTTTCCACCTCATCTACATTCCCTTTCACTCATTATTTTCTGCACTGCAGATTAATTCTCCCTTCCACCCTTCATTTTATTCTCAGCATTCCCGTGATGCTCTCCCCCTTCCCCAGTTTGCCCAGCTTGGGCTCCTTGGTGGTGGCAGCAATGCTGAGGACTAATCCTCCGTGCATCCCACATCCTCAGTGGGAAGCTGAAAAGCTGGTCCAGGAAGGGCATCCCTGTCTTGTGCTGCCCATGGGTGAGGTGTGTCCACAGCTCTGCCCTGGGGCCTGGCAGGGCTTGGCTGTGGCTGCAATCCCCATTTTACAGACTGCTGAGACACCCCACTGTGGCACCGTGTGTTTAGGAGAGAGGCTGATGCCTTATCCCCAAGGAGCTACTCCAGAGGAGAAGCTGCTTGGAGAATCTCAGGCAAAGCCACATCCATGTGCATGCCACGTGGCCAGCAGCAGGGAGAGGCAGAAGGCCCTTGGTCTGGAACGGTTCCAGTTTATTTCCAGGTGGTGCTGAAGGATGTCCCAGTGCCATGAGGGGGTATTGTGTGCCAGTTCTTGGCTTAGGTCAGGGTTACAACAGCCAATGACCTTGAGGCATGGGGCAGTGCAAAGGGCAGGGAAGGTCAGTGTCCATAGGGAGACAGGGTCGGTCACCAGGGACAGACCCCAAGGGATGGGAGAATCTGCAGGGAAGGAGACACCCAGGGCAAACCATTGTACACAGAGCACCATGGGGAGATCCTGTCTCTCAGGTGATTATAATTTATCCTGCCAGGGCCAGCTCCTAGGCATTATATCAAAAGGTTGCAGGGATTCCACACCCCTCAATGAGAGTGGAGCTCTGGGGGTCTCCCTGCAAGGATTTTGGATGGAAAATGTGAATGTGACAGAGACCAGCACTCATCAGAGATCCTCCTCCCGCTCCTCCTCCTCCTGTGGTGCAAAAGGCTGATGGGGCTCTTCATGCTGGAGTCAGTGAACTGTAGTCGTGCTGCCTAGCAAAATGTTGAAGCATTTCATGCCAAGTGTTGATACACTGTGCTCAGTATTGACTGGGGACCTTTTAGAAACATTCAGTATAACATAATAGACTAATTCATTAGCACCCCATGGGTCTCGTACTGGGGAAGCTGAAGCACAGGCATTGCAAGCTAGGAAAACATTGCCTTAAGGAATGACAGATTAAAATATCTTTCCCATGATATAACTGTTATTTCAGGAAAGTGGCATTAATTGTGATTGCTTATCTATTAATTTATTATAATTTCTCTTTTCCCACCTCCAGGCTGTACCTACACATGAAATGTACTCCAGGCTCAGCTGGGGCTGATTAATAGGAGGTTATCTGGGAAATGCTTAAAGCTGCCTGGAATAGATAATGGCAGCAGGGGTAATTAAAATGTCTTTTGCATTTGAAAAATAAATTTTGTAGTTTTTAAGGGTTAGTTTAGTCTGTTTCTTTCCTAAAGGCAAAAAGATAAATTGGATTTTCAAAATCACACAAATTTCAACAGTAGACTAGACAATAGCATCTTAAATGGAGACAAAAGTGACCCTGCCAGGAAAGCCAAATGCCTCCCAGAGAGGAGCTGGCTCGTGTTTAACAGAGGGGAGTTAATGTCAGGCTGAGCTCCCCTCCTGCAAAATAAACCTGCAGGGCTGAAGTTTGCACCACAGCAGGGCTGCTCATGGCTCCAGAGGGGTCCTGGCTGCTCATCCCCAGCCCCTGCTGAGTCAGGGTCCCCCCACATCCTGGGTGGGGGCTGCAGCCTTGCACCCTCCCTGTGCTCATTGTCAGTGCATGGGAGCTCCACTGAGATCAAAATGACCGGGAGGGAAAATCAAACCAGAACTCACATCAGTGCCCTCCAAAGGAGTGACCTGTCCAAGGGCAGGGGAAGGAGGAGCTGACACCTCTCAGGCTGAGCATGTGGGCAGTGCTGCAGAGCAGAGGAATTACTGCCACATCACCGGGGTCTGACCCTGACCTGCAGCCAAGTCCAGCCCTGCCCTCTCCTCCTGGCAGGGTCCCAGATCTCCTCTTTCCTTGTGTTTCCCACCCCATCCCAGTGCACACCAGCATCAGACACCCATCCCACCCTCCCTCTCCAGCTGCCCCCTCACATCCCACCCCCCTCAGTGAGTGTACAAGGTGTATGCACAGCCAGATACTTTACCAGAGTGGTGAAGATGAAGTGGTAATATTCTGTCATCATCCCCATTGCCATGGCCTTAAGGAGAGTAGGGAAAAGGGGTTAGTAAAGGGGTACAAGAATATAATAACAGCCATGCGACATAAAACTCAGATAAAATGTGGCAGGAGAGACCTGGAAACACCGGGGCTGGATTCAGGGTTGAGGTCATGGAGCAGTTAAGCCACGCTCAGTCAGCAGGAGGCACATGCTCATGTGCTGAGCTGAGCTGTGGTCCTCAAACCATTCTGAAACTGTGGCAAAGCCTCCGTGTCCAGCTCCCATGAGGGCTGGTGGCTTTTCTGGGTGACACTGGGTGTCCCTGGGTGTGCCAGGGCACTGTGGCACTTGGCTCCTGGGTGCAGGATTCTCCAGGGCCACAGGTTCTGTTGGTACAGCTGTGGGAAGGGGGGGGGTCACATTTCCTTCTCTGATACCAAACAATGAACACCTCACACAAACCTGTGCAGATTGACCATAAATAGCCCATTCTTACAGTCGTGTAGCAGATAAGAAGCCAGCTGAAAGGGTTTTGATTTCTGACACGTGTAATTCTGGGGCTCTGCATCCCCACCTTCAGTCCCATTTGTGCAGCGAGTTCATGGAGCTCCTGCCTCTGTCCCTCCTTCCCGAGCACAACAGCCAGATCCTAACTCAGGGCCTGGTTTAGAGGTGGGTCAGTGAAGGTGTGGGCACAAGGATGGGGGGTGGAATATCCCCTATCCCTCAGCTTTTGGACATCACCATCCTGAGGGCCCCTGGCCAGCACAGCTTGAGATTCCCTGCCAGCCCCTACACGGAGGATGGTCCTGCAGATTGCTGGGATTTGCATAACTGAGCACTGGAGAGAACAGGCTGTCCTGGAAGCTCTTTCAGAGGACAACCATGGGCTGAAGGGGCTTTGGCTGGATGACCATGCCCAGGCCCTTCCCAGCAAGGGGGGAGCACGTTTCAGTCGATGAGAAAGGTCACCTTGAAAGCTGGTGGCTGGTGACAGGAAGACTCCCGTGGGTTTGGCTGGGATGCTGACAGTGTGAGCATGTTTTCTGGAGAAAACACATGCAGGAGCACTTTAAAATCCCCACTGATGGGAAAGCGACTTCAAGTCCCCCCAGGAAATGTTTGCTTCCCTTGGTTTTTTGCTGAAATTACTAGGGCGGAATTTACCTCCGAGGAAGGAAGTGACAGTCTGAAAAGAAGTGAGATGTCAAAAAACAAGGGAAAAGGAAAGGATCTGGATTGTAAACCTAGATACTGTGACTCTGGAGTGTGATTTTACCACAGGTTTCCTGCTCTGGAAGCAGCTTTTAGAAAGTCTGGGGGTTGTCCCTGTGGCCATTCACTGTCTTGTCCCCCAGTCCCTGCCTGGTCAGTGGATCCAAGGCTGCAGTGCAGCTCTCTCCCTCCTGCACACCCTGGTTCAAAGAGCTGAAGCAGGGAATGGCACCTCAGTATGGGAAGCACCAGTTAGTGATGGGGAGACAATCTGGAGCAAATAATGAGATCCCAGTTGGGATCATTCAGCTGGATCATACAGCTGGATCATTCTGGCCATAGCTGAGGAGCCCAGCCCCGCTGTCAGAAGGAAGCTCCAGCTTCCCAGCACTGGCAGCCTGGGGCAGGATGCATCTGGGTTTTTGGGGAAATGAATAAATGATCATCCTGGTGGATAAGCCACAGGCAGTGGCCAGGATGAGAGCAGGAGCTGTGTCAGAGCTGACAGGCACAGCTGTACCCTGCGGGGCACAGCGGCTGCTCGGGACAGCGCAGGGAAGCCTGGGAACAGACCTGGAGTGACAACGAGGGACCAAAACTGAGGAAGGCCAGAGGATCTGGGGTAGAACGGGAAAGCCTCACAAGCAGGACTCACTCTCTGATAGGTTTCTACAATTATTTGTTTTCCGAGAGGGTAAAATAATTGATGCTTTGATGTCTGGTCACTCCAAGGGACCCAGGCTGGACCAGTAGGTGACAGTCTCATTTGTACAGTGGTGCTGGCTCATGTGGTGTTACTCATGGATTACTAATCCATGGCTTTTTTTACTGCTTCACTTAAAAGAACCTGCCCAGATGATCAGAGCTGTGCTGTGGGAGCATGGAACCTTGAATCTCTGGGGAGCAAGACCCTGGCTGGCACGATGGCGTGTGTGCACTGCTCAGTCAGAGCTGCCTCAGCCAGCACAGCTGGAGGTGCTCAAACCTTCTGTGTTATCTGAAGATGTGCAATGAAAATCGGTGTCAAGGAGTGGAAATTTTAGCACAAATCATGTGAGAACCTTGTTGCCATCCGTGAGGCTGCACAGGGGTGGCAGCAGGGCTAAGAGGCTCCAGGGACTCTGTCCAACCAAATGTCTGCAGAGCTGACTGGTGTAGTGACCAAAAAATGTTACAAAAGGCACATAATAGCAATAAAATATGATTATTACTTATTCTGGCATGAACAGAATGCTGGGCCTTCCTCCTTGGTTTTATTTTTGGGTTTGGTTTGGGTTTGTTTTTTTTTTTTTTTGGCGTTGTTTTGGGTTTTTTTTTTTTTTTTTTTGCAGTTCATTATTTGTTCTGTGCATAGTTCCTCTTCTGCTGTGAAGGGAAGCAGACTCCCCTCCTCCAGGAGATGACTTTTCCTAGCTCGTACTTTCAGTGGAAAAAAGCTGTTTCACAAATAAGAGTGGCATCTCTTTTCTGCCTTGCTACAGGTGGAAAAGTGAGGAAAATATGAGGTTTCTAAGCCTCCTAATCCTCAGCAGGGTGACCTGCAGGGCGTGGTGCTCTGCGCTGAACCTGCCTGATGTTACACACCAGACTGGCCCAGTCAGGCTGTGGTTTGGGTTTGTGCAACTCCCCAGACTCTGAAAATACTTCAATGTTTCCCTGAGTAAAAATACACTGTCCTATATTGCTAAGCTGAAATCCATGGCTTCAGGCCCTGACTAAACCCCGACACACACACACAAACCCAGCCAGAAGGACTTAGAGAGACTTGTCTCCCCTGGTCCCCCCTCTCCTCCATCTTCCTCACTCGGCACCGGCGGTGATGAGCTGAGCAGATGGCACAATAAACTATAATAAACTGCATAATAAGTGAGCAGCACCAAACACAACCAGCACGGGAAAATAACTGGCAGGAGACAATGAGGCCCTTCTATTGCTTCCCATAATCATCCCTCCCAGGCTTTCCCAAGTTCTCTGAGCACTTCCCTTCATTTTGTATCAAGCAGGCTGCAGGAAAAGGCTCTTGCCTTGTGCTCGCTCTCTCATCCCTTTGGGGATTTATTTAATCTGTGTGGTGGTGTCGTGCTGGGCTGATAGGAGCAACACTTCCACCAGCTGGTTTTTAGCATCTCTGTGAGAGCCTTTTCCTCTGCCTCATATTGACCTGAAACCCAAAGGCACTGGGGAATGAGGTGGAGCTGGGGCGAGCAGCAAGAATTCCAGTGGAGGAACTTGTGGAGGAAGAAAGGAGGGAGCCCAGATGAATGGAAAATCACTGACATCTGGCTTAAAGTCCAAGAATTGCAGACAGTGCTGGGGAAGGGACAGAGGATGCTGTCCCTCCTGGCTGGGCCTGGCTGGGAGAGCCAGTTTGGATGGAAGGAGAAGGGGGAAGAGGGAAGAGGGAAGAAGGCTGGGGCTGCACAGCTGCAGGGAGAGCCACAGAATCATCTGGCACCAGCCTGGGCCTGGCGCTGCATTTGGCACAGCCCCTTCTCCTCCTGTAACATTTGTTTGTTCTCACCCACAGCCACTTCTTTGGTACTTCCAGTTTTTCAGTGAAAATGCCATTTTCTGCAGAAATCCAGCAGTGTCCTTGAAGGATGGACAAGCTGTAGCTCTTAGTGTGGCTGTGGGTTGTGGCCTAAGGGAAAGCTGCACCCCAGGACAGGGTCACTCCATTTCAGCCACCCCACACCCATGGGCTCCTCAGCAGCCACTTTCCTGCTTGCTCCCCACTCACCTGCTTGAGGATCTGAGCTGCCATCAGGTGGCTACAGTCAAAGATGATGCGGAATTCCCTGCCTCTCTTCATCTCCTTGAGCAGCGGCCGGGCGTCGTCGGTGTCCAGCGGGAGCTGGCGGATCTTCAGGCGGATGTTGTAGCGGGACGGGGCCATGATGAGCTCCTGCAGCCGTATGAGGCCTTCAGGTGTCACACAGAGACAAACCCACAGCGTTACAGGTCTGCCTTCCCCACGGGCTGGGACACAGCTGCTCAGGGCTTCCCCTGTTCTCCATGGAATGAGATCAGGACCGACATCCATCCATCCATCCATCCATCCATCCATCCATCCATCCATCCCTCCATCCATAATCCATCCATCATCCATCCATCATCCATCCATCCATCATCCATCCATCCATCATCCATCCATCCATCCATCGATCATCCATCCATCCATCCATCCATCCATCCATCCATCCATCCATCATCCATCCATCCATCCATCCATCCATCATCCATCCATCATTCATCTATCTATCCATCCATCCATCCATCCATCCCTCCATCCATCCCTGCATCCATCCATCCATCCATCCATCCATCCATCCATCCATCCATCATCCATCCATCCATCCATAATCCATCCATCCATAATCCATCATCCATCCATCCATCATCCATCCATCCATCCATCATCCATCCATCCATCCATCCATCCATCGATCATCCATCCATCCATCCATCATCCATCCATCCATCGATCATCCATCCATCCATCCATCCATCCATCCATCATCCATCCATCCATCCCTCCACCCACCATCCATCCATCCATCCCTCCATCCATCCATCCATCCATCCATCCATCCATCCATCCATCCATCTCTCAAATGGCCATTGCTAAAGGCCACTGTGGCACTTGGCTCCTGGGTGTAGGATTCTCCAGGGCCACAGGCTCTGTTGGCACAGCTGTGGGAAAGGGGCTCACCTTTCCTTCTCCAATACCAAACAATGAACAACCTCACACAAACCTGTGCAGACTGACCATAAACAGCCCATTCAAATAGTTACATGTCCTTGTAGGATATCAAAGGGTATCAGAGGTATCAAAGGGTGTCAGAGATATCAAAGGGTATCAAAGCCAAAGTGTCACATGTCAACCATTAACCCTAGAGGAGCTGTTCTCAGTCAGAATGGCTTTTCCTGGTGGCTCCCTGCCACCACTGCAGCCAGCAGAGCTGGATGGGGTCCCTGCACTGGGTAGGAAGGGGAGAACAGCAGGTTGGTCCTAACCTCAGACACCTCTGGGATCACAAAATATTGTCTTAAGCAGATGTGCCCTTGAGAAAGGACAGGATGTGATAATCAGCTACACAACAAATTAAAATCTGCATATTTACCATGCGCAGCAGCAAAAGGAAAAAATGAATGTGTGCTTGGATTTATGAGTCGCGTAGATCGTAACGGTCACTTAATCACAACTCGTAACTTCCTACTACCCTCAGAATTCATTTCTGATTCCTGCACAAGGCAAAGAGCCATGGTGGATGCAGCTGAGCAGGAATTACTGGAATCTGGTGTTGCAAGGAGAATTTCAGCAGACGCCTATTGCAAGGGGGAAGAGAGAAGCGTGTCCCTCTGCGTAGAAGAAACACATTAGAATATGCCACGGAGGGAACATACTGTGACCCACATTTGCAAAACAGGAATGTCAAACTGTGTTCTCATCAGCCCTCCCCTAAAGAAACCATTTGGTTTAGTGAAATTAGGTTGGACAGGCTATCCAATGTGGCTTTTGTTTTTTGGGGGGGCTTTATCTAGAGCTGTGCAGGGCTTTGCTTTGTTTAACCATCAACAGCTTTCCTTACATGAAGAACTTTGCCAGCTCTGTGTTACAGAATTATCCAGAAAACAAAAAACTTTCCAGAACTGCTTTTGGTTTTAGCTGGGAACTGCTCCCTCCATGACAGTTGTGGACAGGGGCTTTTCTGTTGCAGAGAGGCACCACAATGCCAAAAGAGCCAGGCTGAGAGGGTCACCCCACGTCAATGAACCCCCCCACCATGACCCTTTGCCAGCTCACAGCCCCACTTGCTGAGAGCTTTGTGAATTAATTGCTTAGAAAGCTCCCAGAGCTGCCCACAGCATTGTCTCTAGAACTCCTGGGAACATGTCACTGCACGGGGCATCATTTGGTTCTTGAGAGGTTTCATTGGAAAAGTTCCCAAAGAGACCCAGGACAGAAAATCTCCAGGATTCCCTCTCTGAGCTGTTCCTTTACCCACCTGTGCTGTCGTCGTACACCACTGTGGCTGACCTCCACTTCAGGTACTGCACCAGGTCCAGGATGGCGTGGCTCAGGGAAGCATAGTCAGGATACAGGTTGACATAGAAAGTGTCCTTGTTATCCAAAGGGTGATGCTTCCACCGGAGCTGTATGTGGGGGACCTCCAGGGCGTTGCAGATAGACTGCACAGCGTTGGTGCAGGAGCCTTGGGAAGGTCCAAATATTGCAACGACCCCCAGAGCGAGCTGGTCACAGGCTGCAGGGGGAAGGGAGGGATGTCAGCAAAGCCTGGGTGGGGATAAGCATGGGGCAGCCCTGGGCACAGCCCAGACACTTCTGGGCACTGACCCAGCACCGATATTGGGGATTTACAGCAGTGATGAGGCACAGGGAGAGGATGAGTTATGCCAGGTGGGTCTGGGCTGGTGGGTAGAGGCACAGAGGAGCTCCAGATTCCTCTGAAGGAGCCTCTACCACAAAACCATCTGGAAAGGGACAGGGGGTCACTGGGCTGGCTGGGAGCAGATAGCTCCCTCCTGGTGGTGTCCCTCCAATAGCTGCCAGCTCAAGCAGCAGGTTTCCTTTCTCCTCAGCCAGAATCAAACTCCACGAGCCCGCAGGTCACCAGCTTGCAGCCTTTGCTGTGCAGTCCCTCCCCTTCAGCCATTCAGTGTGCTGCTGTTATCCAGTAATCAAAAGTGACTGTTATTAAGAGAACAGAACGTGCATGTGATGGATGTGAACACTGCCAGGGAGGCAGTGACACAAACACAGACATGGCCTCCAGACCTCCGCTCAGGATTAGAGCAAACGCTGAAAGGAGTTCTGTGAGGTTTTCAGAGGGAAAAAAGGTACTTGTTCCCCTTGTATTAAAATGCCTCTGGAAGGTCAGCTCCAGCAGGAGTTCTCATCCAGATCACTGGTGAGAGCAGGACAGAACAAGCTTCTGGTCTAGAAACCAGACCTTTCTTACACTGAATAAATGGCCACAAAGCTGCTCAGAAGTTTGCTCTGCTCTTACCTTTCTTAGTGGCTTCAAAGCTGTCGTGGAAGTGTATCCTCTGGATGTCATAGGTGAGGGTTGTGTTGGGCAGCAACGTTCTGTTCCTGTTAATGATGTTGGCGGAGAATCGGAAGGCTTGCTCCTCAGCACTCATCACCTGCGTGTTGGGGCCATCTGCGTACTCGAAGATTCCTCCTGCAAGACAAAAGAAATCCACCTTTGAGCCATGGTTTGTTTCACAAACTTACACAGCAAAGATGGGAAAGCTCTTGGAACGTTTGCAGGTGGAGCAGGGCTCGCTTGAGCACCTGTCCTGTAGTGAAATGGAGACACGAAGATTTGGGATTTTCTTACATCCTGGTCTGTGAGGATGTTCAGGGTGGCAGCTTTGTGGGTAAATAAGAGGCTGTTTAAAATCTTGGAATATTTTTACGAGCCAGATAAGTGGCTTCCCATAAAACTTTAGGACCAGACCATAGGAAGTGGACAGGCTTATTGCCCATCTGCAGGGGAGCTCCAGGTCTGTGCTCTGAGGAGTTACTGGGTACAAAACTGGCACTGCCCTCCTCTTGAAATCCTCCTGCCTCATCACCTGTCACAGCGGGGAAACGGCTAAGAAGGCACACACACAGTTCTTGGTCATCAGAAGGCTTCTTTATTTCCCTTCATGCCCATTTTTATAACACGGTCAGCAAAAAAGGCTGTGATTGGTCAGAGAAGGACTCACTCTCTTCCCCTTTCGTGAACACCAGGTGACAGAGATTGTTTTGGGAAATTTTGTGAGAGGAGCGAAGCCCTCACAGTATTTACAAAGTAACAAAGACATTGTTATGAGAAGGGGAATTTGTTCCCATGGGAATCAGCATGCAATAGCTAGCAGCAGAATTCTGAAACCCTAGAAAATACAGAGCCATAATCAACCCACCTCTGGTTCTCGCACAGAGACAGGCAGGGCAGTGCTCCTGCTGCCTATTTTCAGTGCCATTTTCAGCCCCCTCCTCCTTTTTTATTGTTCCTCGTGTTTACTTCTCCAAATTTTTAATTCAGACCAGCAGAGACTTCTGGATTTGCCTACCCTACAGCTCCCCTGCTCAGTAATGCACATCTCGGATGCAGCTTTCCCGTGTTCAAAAGTTGTTAATGCCATTACACCTCCCCAAGGGCAGCGAGCTCATGTCGCAGCATCGCTGGGTTTCTTGGCTCCGTGTCTGTGAGTCTTGTCCTCAGTTCCCACTGACAGCCACTCTAATTGGAGTGACTTGGTGCAGGCTACACGGGTTATGTAATGGTGTGTCCTCATCTCTGAGACACCCTGCGCCCCTCGCAGAACCACGGGAAGACACAAACCCTGCTCTACCTTATTCAAAAGCAAACCAAAATAATTAATGGATGAGCGAAACGAGCAAGTACAATTGGTAACAGATGGTCTCGGGGTTCATTAGCAGAAGGAAAATCTTCCTCTTCAATTTTAAGATAGTCCTCAAATGTTTTGTTGTAGACAAAAGATGTCTGCTCAGCCCTCCTGGCTTTCAGGCAATGCCATGAATCCTTCTACAGCAGCCAGAGCACATTTTCCATGGTTTTGTGGCAGTTTGGTGTTAGCCAGGAGTTCCAGTTTGGCCAGAGCCAAGCTGACATCTTTGCTGATGGCCACGCTCTGGGTGTCCTCCCAGGAATGTGACCAGAGCCACGGACTGGTGAAGCACTGGAGTGATGGTTGGAGATGTTCTCAGCAAGGAAGCAGAAGTTCTTGCAAAAAGTCTCTGACTTTCTGCTCCCCTTGATTGTGACAAGTCCCTCTCCTCCTTTTCCTCTGCAGTCTTTGTGCATCCATGTCCCCAGTTGTGAAGCGAGTGTGGGAATTAATTTACATTCATAGACTTGAAAAAAGTTTGAGCTGCTTCCTGCATATCTCTGCTAGAAAAAAACCCACTGAACTCAGTGCTAATTTTGGTAATAGGCAGAAGAATGAAGAAAAAAGAGACTGAATGCTCATTCTGGAGCGTCATTTCAGTCTCACGTGATTTCCAGCCAGTCACTCATGGGCAGGTTTTCAATCCAGAATGCTGAGCAGCGTAGGCAGGAGTGTAGCAGAATTGTCCACGTGCCCCATTCTCACCGGATTATGCCAAAACATTTGGGGTTTGAGTCGTGCAAAGAAAATTATTCATCCACATCATAGCTTGCATATGCTGGCAGCTCAGTTTAAGTTTCTTAGGGCAGAAGAAATTTCATCTACAATATTACATGAGACACAATAAACAAAACTAAAGTGAGTGTGAGATTCACCCCATCTTTCTGTTCAAAGCTTCATTGTCCAAACTGTTTAGCCAGGGATTTTTCATTTTCTAGCATCATCCTGAAGTGATAACTAGTTAATGTTACATTGATTATCCACTAGCTGGTATTAGGCTTTCTCCCAGCCCAGCACTTTCAGGGTTGCATTGGAGCATGTCTTGCTATAAGAGAATATAAAAGGCCTGGGTATGTGGATTATTGGTGCTTGATCCTAAATAAATCCCCCTTCCAGACATCCAACTGGATATAATAGGCTTTTTGACAGGAAAAACTTTCTGTGCAGACACCCACTACCTTGAGTTCAGTGATGAGAGAGCTGACAGGCAGCAGGGATGAGTTTCCATGTATTTCCCATTGCTGGGAATACTCTGGGACATTGGGAATCTCCCAGAGCTGCCGAGGTGCTGAGGGCAGCCACCACATGCCCCAGCCTGGTCTTTGCTCAGAAACTGGGGAGACTGGGAGCACCTGATGTCAGCTCTGCAGGGATGCATGGCACATCCCCTTGGATCCTCACATCCCTCTTGGCTGTGCGCCGCTCCTTCAGAGACGTTCATTCCCATCATTATTTAAAGAGCCTAATAACTGGCTTGAAACAGCTGATTAATGCATAATCTCCATCATGATTACACAGCATAACCGGCATTAATTTGCAAAGCCAGCTAATTATGAAAATAATTGTTGCAGTTCTTCCATTTGAGCAAAATGGAGACGCTCAGCCCGTGGCGTTGAGAGCACGAGGGATGTGACGTCAGCTGGGCTGGAGGAGCCCAGGGCTCCCCTGCAAGCTTCAGCAAGAGAGATGAAGGAGCAGGGCTGGGCAATCTGCTGCCAAGGGCTGTGGGCAGCTCCACTGCAAGTGATCCCACACGGGTCTTGGGCAGAAACCTCACCCAGCTTCACTCTCACAGTGAGAGCCAATGGGTGTGAAAAGTCCACAGCAAAACAGTCTCCACTTTTCTACACCACATATCGACAAATCCCACCTGAGAGAGTAAAACTGAGGCTCCTGCAGTGTTGCTGTCCCTCTCTGAACCTCTGCCCTGTTTTGGAACTTGGTTCCAATGTCTTAGAGGTCACTGGGTGCTCTGTGGTGCTCGTGGCCTTTCCCATTATTTCCTGTCTGTGCAGGCCTCAGCTTCTCATTCTTTCTTTCTTCCCTCCCGTGGCTCAGCACAGAGGTAAAAGATGGCAGTGACAATGTCTGTCATGCTTTGTGACATCCTCCTGAGGTTCGTGAGAGGATTTGCTGCCTGATTTATGTGTGCTGCTCCTTGACCAGTCGATAGAGGCCAAGGACTCCCCCCGCAGCACCAGGTGCTGTTCAACCCACACTGAAGTTTGTCAATTCAGGTTGACTTTGTTTGCATAGATATTTGTCCCTGGAAACTTTCTTTTTATGCCATGTTTGGGGGGTCTTTGGTGCAGTGGGAACTGGGAGTCAGCCTTGTAGGAGATGCCTCACACAAGCTGTTGATGAAGGCTTTCAACCCTTATCCCTTCTTTTACATTTTTACATGTTTTTAGATGAAGTCATCCATTATTATATCTGACTTCTTGGATTTTAAAATCAATCTCAGGCAGGTTAAATAATTATTCAGTTGTCTTTTACTCTTAAAGCAGACTAATTGCTCTCTGGAGAATGTCAGCCAGCGTATGGGAAAACACACTAATTACAATCAGCTTCATGTCTGACTGTTTTATTTTATTTTATTTGATGACCTCGACATTGCTGCTAAGGTGAGAAGTTTTCAAAATCTGAAATGAGATTCCAGAGCAAATGCCTGAAACTCCCTTTGGGTCTAGGGCAGAGGAACCACAGTGGGGCTGGGCAGGCAGAAGGAGCCTGGCCTGGCACAAGGGGAATTTGGAGGGAAATTAATTTCACTCTGAGTAGCAGAACTCGAGCCTCTCTTCAGGGTGAAACCTGGATGCCACAGAACACCTAAAATACCATTGGTGGTGATCAGAACAGGCCCAGGTCTGTCTGCATCAAAACTGCTCTGCATTCTTCTGTCCCCAGGGATGGTTCAAGGCTTTGGGAATGCCCCAGGATGGAACTGGAAAAACACCTGGACACTGGGCTGGGAACCCTCCTCCACTGCTCCAGTGATCCCAGGACATGGCTGCATGGGCTCAGTGCCAGCACAGTTATTTTTAGCTTTGTCAAGTGCTAAGTCAAGAAAGTCAAAGTATTTTAGGTTTTCATTTCTCCCCTCTTTTGCTTTTTACCAAAACAAACAGCTTCATTCTCAGAGAGAAAATTCCAGCAGCCCTCAGCGTGTGGTGTGATCTCTTATCTTCTACTCCTTATAAATCACGGAGTTATTTAGCTTTGAAGAACAACTATTTCTGATAACACTTTTCTCTCCCCCGCTGACAGTGTTGTTCACACATTTAGACAGCTCTGACAGCCTCTTTCCATGTGACATCCGGGAAGAAATACCTGGTTTGAGACAGCTCTTACCGAGCAAGGAGCCAGCAGAGCTCCTCAGGGACACGGGAGCTCCTGTTCCTTCTCACAGCCCTTCCATGCCCAGAGCTCTATTTTTTGTGGTTTTTTTTCCCTCTGAGGTTATAAAATGTTTTTGCTGTTGCCTTCTGAGGCATGGGATTTGCCCTCTTCTGAGGACAAATCACTCTGTTTTGGGGACAGTATTAGCAAATGGGCCAGTGAGGACAGGTAGACAGAATTTAGTGTCTTTTCCTGCAGGATGCTGCTCCACAGCTCCCTGAGGCAGAGAATGAAGAGAGAGAGTTTTCCTCACAGAGAAAGCTTGGAAAACCTGACACTGCTGCTTGGCTGACAAGTCCAGTAGGGAAAATCTCACTGCCATGGCCCAGGTCCCCTGAGAGCTGCTGTTTATACAGCAACATTATATAGAGAAATGAGATAACACTGCTGGGAAGTGAAAGAAAGTTCCCTGGAGCACGAGGTTGTGGCTGGGAGTGGAGCTTCAACTCCCAGAGCCTGCCCATCCTGGGGGACTGTGGCAGTCTCAGGTGCAATAATGCAGAGAGAGCAGGGAAACCCAGGAGGCAATAAATATCAGCAAAACAAAAAGGGAAAGCAACGACAGATTTATTCACAGGAAATCTCTCCTTGCACCTTCCCCCAAGGAGCTGCTGCTGTGAAATGCTCCAAGGAGCTGCTCCTGTGCTCAGCCCAGCGTGGAGCAGAGCCCCCAGGCCTGGTGTTGATGCCAGCTGGTCCCAAACAGAAACAAACCAACCCTATTTCTGGAAAAACCCAGCTGACTGGAAAAGTCAGCACACCTTATTTCAGAGTTTGCACACAGATGTACAAGACCTTGTGAGCTTTCAGTCAGGCTTTAAGAATCCTATACAAACCTATTTCTCACAGCCTGTAAACTGATGAGTGAGGAAAGCAGTGCCAGAAGCACTGGGGGCTCCTATTGTTACAATTAGGGATGGCTCAAATAACAATATGTAGAACTCTGAATTCTTTGGAGGGCATTATTGCTAAAGTTTATTGAAAGACAGATTCTTTTATACAGTGTTTTGGTACAATCAATGTGATTGGTCATTTGGAGCCTGCACCTCTTTTAAACATCTTTGCCAGTAAGCAAGTTGGAAAAACATCAGGTGTCAGGAAAAAGATTTCTACAAGGATTATTTGGGTTCCTCCTTATGATTTCCCAGGCCAGAGTGAGAGTGTTACGTGCTTGGCTTTTCCCACAGACCTCAAGCTAGTGCCTGAAGCCTAAAAATCTATTTTCTGACCACTGTCAGTTCCCACAGGCTGCCGCCCTTCCAGAACCCTTGTTGCTCCTGGGAAGTTGGTGGTGCTGGGAGCTCCCATCCTTCCAGAGCCCTTGATACTCCTGGGAAGCCTTTGCTGCCAGAGAGGTGTGGTGGTTCCCCCTGCCCAGCCCTCCCCGGGCTCCCATCCCAGCCCGTGTGTCAGATCCTGGGATGTGCCTGCGGCAGGACCGCGGAGCCTCCCCGCGCCGAGGCAGCGAGCGCAACTTGCGGACGGATTGAACCCAACCTTCTGGGAAGGAGCTGAAAATAATTCCCGCGGTCTGTCAGTGGGTTCCTGGTTTTGACAGAGCGGCAGGATCGGAGTCCCTGTCCCCTTCAACTGCTGCTGATCATGCACTGGCCCTGTCACTTCAGCGCGGCACTGCTTAATGTGATGCAGCACAGCCACGGATCCAAAGCAATTTCAGGCTTCATCAACACGCATCACGCAAGAGAGCCCCTGCGCAGGGCTCGGCGGCTCGGGGGCTGAGCTGGCCCTGCCCACGGGAGCTCCTCACTCTGGATGTTGATTGCTAAAAACCCAGGAGCAGGATCTGCCTGGAACGCGGGGAGAGGATTAACCTCAGAGCCGGTGTGTCCGGATCGCTCACGCTCACACGCTGCCTGCGCTCGCTGCGCGTCTCTTTTGTATAAATTAAAAAGGCACCAGCCCGTCCCTGAGCTGCTCCAGCCCTGGCAGCTTCCCTGGCTCTCAGGTCCCAGGCATTTCCAGCTGCTTTTGCTGAGGACCCCAGTCCCATGGGGCTAATGGAACCCATGACATACCCGCCCACCCAGGAGCTTTCCCTGTGTCCATCATACCCTGCAGAGAAATGGAGCCAAGCAGGGGCTGAGCCCCTCTGGGCTTGGGTGTTCCTGAACTCTCCAGCACACCTGACTGCATTTGCTGCCCGAAATCCTTGGGAGGAGGCAGGACGTGGAGCTTGAATCCCCCGGGAGCTCAGAGCAGAGACAGACACAGTGGGGTGGCCAATCCCTGCAGAGTCCAGGAGCTCTCTGTCCCCAAAAACCCTCAAACGTGACCAGCAACATTTCTATTTCTATTTCCCTCCTCTGACCCTGCATCATGGATTAAACCTGAGTGGGAACAGCCCTGCTGTCACCTCCCTGCCACAGCCCCCCACGCTGGGCACTCTGGGGGTGTCCCCACGGTGGCTGGTGGAGGAGCTGATGGACAGAGATGCATTCCCCTCGCCTCTGATTCCACCACACGGTGCAGCAGGAGGCAGAGCCAGGTACTTGCTGAGTAATGCCAAGAAAATGAATTCAACCAGAAAATCAGATACGCAGAGTGCGAGTGCGTCCCACGAGGAGGGATTTCCCGCCTGCCAGGACAGAAATCCCATCACAGCAGGTTGATCCATTCCCAGGAGACGGTGTCTCCCTCTTTTCTCATTTTGGTATTGAATATGCAAAATCCTATTTCATTTGCTCTGAATTAGGCACTTCATGTCACAGGGGGTGACATTCTTCTATGTATAAGCTGCTTAACAGATGAGCAGTCAAGTGGCAAAGCAATACATTATTAATGCTTCTGGTTAAATTAACTGATTAAAACCACTGGAGCTAAAATGTATGTATCAGCACTTTGCTCGCACTAAATGAGGAATTAATGGAACATGGCAGGTTGTGTTTTTAATGAACAGCAGCTCGGGAAGGTCTGGAAAGGTTTGTCACTGCTCCTGGGGATGACCTGTTGCATCCTCGGCTGGACGCCGGCGTCGCTTGTCCCCACGGGCTGGGGCACAGCAGAACAGGCTGTGGCTCCTCTAAACAAACTTCTCCTCATTGCAAACCTTCCTCGTTTGGCCTAATTGGCAGCGTTTCCTCTGCCATGCTTTGAACAAGCTGTTCTGGTGTTGCACGTTTGACATCTGAGGAAGAGCGTTTACCGCAGCGGCAGAGCGTAACCCCGACCAAGGGAGCGGATCAAAGAGCTAATCTGAGATCAAAAGCCTTCAGTGGTGCTACAGCAGAAATAAATTAAGTTAGCAACAGATTTCTTAATGATATTTAAATTTCTAATTTGCATAATACACGATTAAAATAAAATGGGCTTTTTTTTTTTTTTTTTAAAGCAGGCTCAATTAATTAAAAAGAAAGAAAGCAGCATCATAATCTCAGAGGAGCAGATTCCCATCAAGATAAAGACAAGGAAAATACCACAAAACTTTTAATTTACCCAGTATTCGGCTCATAGGAAATGCAAATCTCCCAAAGTGACCGTGGGGTTGCAGCCTGAGTACTCCCCTAGGGGCCGATCTCCCAGTGACACCCAGTGCCACCATTTCCCTCGACACTGGTTGGGAAAGTTTCCCACAGGCTCTAAGTGTTTTATTTCTCTCCAAAGGGGAGATCTGGCAGCTTTGAGCTACTTGTTCTCACTATGGGACACCTCTGGGCTCCCTGGGATTATTTACCAGTTCACATTTGTGTGTGAGCTGCCCAGAATTAAACCATGGTGTCAATTCCATCCTCCACTCTCTGCCACCCCACTGCCAGGGAGGGGCAGCTGGACTGGATTGTGCCCCCATGCCCATTCCTGCTCCGAGTGATGGGCCCCCCTCCCCAAAACCTCACTGAAACAATCCAAACCCAGCAGAGGTGTCCTGGGAATCACCAATGGCTGGATAAATCAGGCACACTCAAATGTTGCTTTCATGGCACTGCTTTGGGCTGAGAGCACGTGTTACACTGTAATATATGGGGGGGAAAAAGGGTTTGAAAGCTTAAAATTATTGCAGATGTGTAATACGGAGTGAAGGTGGTGCAGCTGTATTGTCTGTGGTGTTTTATCACTCTGTGGGGTTGGGGTGTCCATTGGGGCACCGTTCAGAGCAGCGAGTGAGGCCACACTGAAACATAAATCCCACCTCGTGCCAGGACTGATCAGACTTTTAACAAAGGGAAAATGCCACGAAACTTTTAATTTACCCAATAGTCAGCTCACAGGAAATGCAAATCTCCCAAAGTGACCGTGGGATTGCAGCCTGGGAACTCCCCTAGGGGCTGATCCCCCAGTGACACCCAGTGCCACCATTTCCCTCGACACTGGTTGGGAAAGGCTCCCACAGGAGCCTTCTAACAAAGCCTGCAGTGTGATAAAATCCTCTGGATTTCTCTCTGCTGTGTGCTGGAGAGCTGAGGGGTGGCCCTGTGCCCCCTGCACACACTGCCCAGTTTGGGGCTTCCCACCCAGCAGAGCTTCCTTGGGGCAGGTGATTGTTCTTCCCATTTATCCCATTGCAAACTGACTGGTTCATTTGTGAAAATTCACTGTAAACTGAACACAGGGTGTTGGAAACCAAACCCACTTCTTTTTGGGGAAAAAAATTATCTTCCCAGGTAAACTGGATCTTGCACATCTTTGAGCTCTGCACTGGGAGAGCCCATTGGCCGCACACAGACCTGCCAAGCTGAATTAAAACGCCAATTATTGCATGTTAATTAAATTCTTCTCCAATATTCATTGCTAAGACGCAGCTA
Organism: Acrocephalus scirpaceus scirpaceus; assembly: GCA_910950805.1. NCBI lineage: Eukaryota > Metazoa > Chordata > Aves > Passeriformes > Sylviidae > Acrocephalus > Acrocephalus scirpaceus. Next base: position 3,473,008 of record OU383796.1, read on the forward strand.
ATAAATGTTAATACCCACCTGTCATGTAGCATATATTAGACTTAAGAAACCAACATTAAATCCTGTTTTCCTTCCACAGTGTAGCCAAACATCAACAGTCAACTTGTTTCTCACTCTTGCATTGATGCTTCCAAAAACTGAGGCCTTGACTAAGACAAGGCATTGAATGGCAAATGCAGCTCTGCAAATATTATGACATATTGTTTGTCATCTGCCCTAAATATTTAACAGTTCTATTTTGCAAGATTTTTGTGCCACATGCTGAGTATTTACTCCTGATAGATGCTAAATTTGACTGATGGAATGGATTCCATTCAGGAGCTGACAGTCCCAAAACCTTGTGAGGATCCTTGCTGTTGGCATCTTTTGTTTAAAAGAAAGCAGAGAAGGGAAAAAATAACCCTGAAAAAATTGTTTCTGCTTAATCCCATCTCCTCTCCTCAGAAAATCCTTTCCGTAGGAAGAGATCAAAGGTCTGTAATAGATTTCAACAAGTCTCCAGGAAGTGTGGGATGCAGAGGGAGCGTGGGGCTCTGTGGGATTGACCTGCCCCTGGTCAAACCTGCTGGTGCTTGGGGCAGCCAGAGATGTAATTGGGAGATTCAGAGACTGATTTTGCCTTTTCCTCTTCCTGTTTTAATGTTTTAGTGTTGTTAAGCAGAGGGAAAAACCAGACTTTGCCAGGATGTGGCACTTGCTGGGCATGGGAGGAGGGGGCAGCACAGGGGTCCACTCTGGGACCTGTGAGAATAAAAGCTCACAATTTTTTACAAATTGCTTCCCAATCTACCTTGACTGAAATCTTTTGTGGTGTAAAATATCTGCCTGGGGAGGGTATTTTTGAAACCTACAATCTTCAATATATTTTATGAATGGTTATTTTCCCTCCCTTTGTTTTAACCCCCCCTCCCCCCCATTTCTTAATTTTCAATTCTGAATGCCCAGGGTAATTACAGCCAAAAGATTTGCTGGCTTAAAGCAGCACTTTATTCCAGGGAACGAAAGAAAAAATAAAAAGGGAATGACAAAAGGATCTGCTCTGAAAAATGCTCTCATTATTTTCCTGTCATCTGTACTCTTAGTTTACAAACAGCCACACACAGAGGAGGGGATGCGAAGGGATGGGCTGGACCTGCCCGGCAGCACGGCTCCAAAGGAATTCCACATTCCCTAAATGATCCAAACCAGCTTTTAAAAACCTATTCTGTCTCACAGAGGAACAGTGTCCATGGAGGAGCAGCTGGCATGGGGCTGTGTGAGTGTCATGGCCTGAGCACGTCGCTCCCCTGGGCTCGGGGAGGGTGGCCAGGGGTCCCTGTCACCCTGGTGGGTGCCCTGACTGCTCCCAGTGTGGGTTTATCCTGCTCCTGCCTCCCTGCCCCATCAGGGCTTGGCAGTGCCCTTGCACAGCTGGGTGTTCTCAGCAGGACGGGCTCCTGATGCTGTCCGTGCTGAGCTCTGCTCCCCTGGGGAAAGGACTTGGGATGGTTCCATGGGAGGGAACCAGACCCAAACACCACCCAGGGCTGCAGCTGCCCCGTGCCAAGCTCTGGGGAGGGCAGGACCCCTCTGTGGCACCATGCTCCAGAAAGAGAACCAGCAGCAAGTGCCATGGGCACCACAACAGTGCCATGGGTGCCACGTCAGTGCCATGGGCACAGTGTCAGTGCCATGGGCACAGTGTCAGTGCCATGAGCACAGTGTCAGTGCAACAGGCACCATGTCAGTGCTATCAGCACCATGTCAGTGTCATGGGCACAGTGTCAGTGCCATCAGCAGCGTGTCAGTGCCACAGGTACAGTGTCAGTGCCATGGGTGCCACGTCAGTGCCATCAGCACCTTGTCAGTGCCACGGGCACTGTGTCAGTGCTGTTAGCACCGTGTCAGTGACATGGGCACCATGTCCCTGCACAGAACTAGGGGCCATTGCTCCAAAAGGAGACTCACTGTCACAGGGATCCACTGCCATTGACCCAACTGTGTCAGTGCCACAGGTATAATGTCAGTGCCATGGGGACCACGACAGTGCCATGGGCACTGCATCAGTGCCACAGGTACCATGGCAGTGCCACAGGCATCATGTCAGTGCCATCAGCATCATGTCAGTGCCATGGGCACCGTGTCAGTGCCATGGGCACAGTGTCAGTGCCATCAGCACTGTGTCAGTGCCATGGGCACAGTGTCAGTGCCATGGACACCATGTCAGTGCCATCAGCACCGTGTCAGTGCCATGGACACTGTGTCCGTGCCATGGGCACCATGTCCCTGCACAGAACTGGGGGCCATTGCTCCAAAAGGAGACTCACTGTCACAGGGATCCACTGGCAATGACCCCACTGCCAGAGGGATTCCCTGCCAAGGGGATCCACTGCCAGCGACCCCAGTGCCAGTGACACCCCACTGCCAATGATCCCACTGCCAGAGGGATCCACTGCCAATAATTCTGTTGTCACACTGGCAGAGCTGAGTGTCTCAGTAGGAACTGAACCAAGTGTCTGCTAATGAAGCTGAATATTCATTATTATGACTAAACACAGTGAATCACAAATTAAAATGGGTAAATTATTAGTTGGTAGATCAGAAAAAGGGAGAATTAGAAAAACATTCCAATTCTAGAGGCGGTGGAAGAGGAAAGCTTTATTAAGAGACTCAAATCCAGTTAAAAGTGTTAGTCATTGTGCAGTGCTTCACAGAGCCCTTTGTCACTTGTGACAGTGGATGTGGCAGCTCAGCACTGACCCGACCCTGTAACTGCTCACACCAGCCCCAGAGCCTCGATGCTTTGTGGAATTCTGAGATTCATCATCATGATCGCTGTTTATTTAACACTAAGGACATTGTTTCCTCTGCTCCAGTGTTATGAATTACCAAGGATTATGTGTTCAGTGGCTTCCATTGATTCATGCAGAGCTAATTAATGGGATACATCAACCTATCATAAACATGAGCAATAACTCATGCCTCGTTAGCACCAATGAGCAAACTGCTCCAGGGAGCAGGCAGGTCTCTGGAAGGGTTAATGGATTGAAGTCACTGATTGAAGTGAAACTTCTTTTTTTTTTTTTTTCTGGAATAGATTTTTTTCCTGCCATTTCTTACATTTCAGATGGGTCAATATCTCCTTTATAATGGTGTAAACTGGGAGCTGTAAACTGGGAGTAGCATGAATTCAGTGGAAAAATGGTCTGAAGAAGCTTGAGAAAAAGGGATACTGGTGAGTGGGAGCTGCAAAAGGAGCTGAGCATGCAGTTGAGCTGAATTTGAATTTAATTAAAAAGCATATTGAAGGAAGAGATTTCTGACAGGAAAACTGAGGAGTGAAGGGTTCCTATTTCCCACCCTATTTATAAATCAGTGAACACAAGCTGGCATCCTCCTCTCACAAGGGCTGTACAGCAAGCAGATTGTCAGGGGGGAAACCACAGAAAGTTGGGCAAAACAATCCTCCTCCTCTTCCTCCCGTGTGTGGGATGAGCAGGTGGGGAACAGCCCCATGGGGGTCACTGCTCTGAACCACGGATTGAAATCAGGACAGCGTCCCTGAATTTCCTCTCATTTTCAGGTAACTGCTGCAGAACCTGAGTGATATCTCCAGTTTCAGAGTTAAGTGACAAACCCCAAGATTAACAAGCAGAGCTGTCCATGTGAAAGCAAATGTGGAGAGGGTGCTGCAGACACCCCCCGCCGCAGCCGCTGGCTCAGGCAGCGCTTTCTTCCTGAGGCGTGTAATATATTTAAAGGCTATTTGGAAAAGATGCTTCTAGCATCTTCTGGCCCAGCACTAAGTGGGACTGTGCTGGGCAGCAGCACGTGAATCTGATTAGATGAAGTGCCGGGTCACTGCCACTTGTCCTCTGCAATATCCAGAATTAAGCTGCTGCAAACACTCGAGTCCCAGTAAAATCTCAGCAAGGGGGGGTGACACAGGCCTTTAAGTTGCATCCTCTTGCCCTGATCTGTGCTCTCCTACTATTGACCTCAAGCTTTTGACCTTGGCTGCTCCGCCAGGGTGAGTGAGTGCAGTTCCCCTGCTTTGTGGGATTCCCTTAGCTAAAATCCACTGGTAACATCTTGTGGCTGTAATGATGCATTAAGATTTTAGCCTTTTATATTTTTTAAATCCTGTACTGCATTGGTTAATAGCTCTAGACTCCATCTAGAGTGTTAGTTACTGTCTTCACATTTTGGTCAGACAAGACAATTCCTCTGGGCCTGAGATCCAAGCACACCCTCTGCTTCAGGCCCTGAAAAGTATTAACAAAAGTGAACTGGGGGCAGCAAACTGGGGGAATGTGACTTCATTAGCTGAAGCTGTAATTGGAGAATTACCCCTGATACATAAACGGAACAAACTTATTTCTGTCTGAAAAACTTGTGCTCATTGTCCATTTTTATGGGGGGGCTTTGTCTGCCCTTAATACTGGGATATTGAAAGCCCTGAAGGCCCTTCAATAAATATAACTACTTTTTATTCTCTTAATTTTGTCTGGCCTCTGTTTTTAGGAAAGCCCAAAAAAGCATCAGTAATAATGAGGGTGTATGAGCCAGCACTGGGATTCAGTGGTGGTATCCCAGCTCCTGCCTCGCTGCTGGAACGTGGCAACAATGCAGAAAAGATCTAAAACTAAACCATGAGGTGAGATGGGGTCTGTCCTTGCACCCCTGACTGCTGCCCTTGTCTTTGGAGCAGGAGAGCAGCAGCCCCAGGGGTGCCCCAGCCACGGAGGTGACCTTGCTTTCCCCCGAGCAGGGAGCTCTGTGGATCTCCACGCTTTGCTCAGGTCCCTACCAGCCAAATACTTGCAAGAAACGTGGTGTGAATTATTTCACTTCTTAGATACTGCTTATGGAAACACTTCAAGGCCTGAGCTAAGCCACGTCTCACCACACAATGGGTTGGGATAACCCAACCCGCTCAGAGCTGCGCTTGGCTTTGTAGTAGAAAGAGAATCCTCCAGCTTTATAGTGCAAAGAGAAAAACCAGACACCAGCTGGAAGGCAAGGGGAGAAGGGATGTGACTTTTGGAGCTTGCAGGAGGTAGGATTAAGGCCCAGGAAGATGATTCTCTGCTCAAGATCAGCAGTGATCGTGAGTACCCTGGCTCAATGTGGATCCTCTCCCTCCTGGAAGGTATGAGGGAACTGGTGCTTGTTGAAGCTCCAGGCGTGATCCTTCCACATCCTGCAGTAATAAAATACTTCTACCCCAATGAACAGGAGTTAATTTCAGTGTATTCAAGCTCTTTGTTCAGTTTTGTGGATTTGGGAGGTTCTTCCCAAAGCATTCATGCTGAACTAACAAACTTTTATTAATGCTTTCAAATGGAGGTGAAAATGATATGTTATCTCAGAGATGTCAGGCTTGATGAAACCAAAAATCCCACAGCTTCAACCTCTGGTCCTCCTGCTTTGTTTAGCTGAGCCTTAATGCAGTAATGATCCCGCAGTCCCCTCGGAGATGAAGACAGAAACCCTGACTGGATTAGCACATGGAACTGTTTATTCCAGCTGGGCTTCCTTTGCTCACAAGAGCAGCTCTGAGCTTCATTCATAACCTGCTGCTAAAACAACTGAATGGGTTTGACATGGGTTTTGTCTTTCCCTCCTCCCCTCACCTAAGGAAACCCACAACTCCTTATTTCCTCCAGTAGAGTAATCCAGACACAAACCCCAGGGGAAGCCTGGTGAATCTCTTTGGCAACTGCAGCTGTTCAATAGAATCCACTGGAAGGCTGAATATTGGAGTTGGTCAGAGATAACCTTACCCTCACTCCTTTATCCCTCAGTGAAGGGAGGGCTGGCAGCACTCACAGCTCATCTTGACAGCCTGGGGGGCTGGGGACAGGTGGCTTTGGCTGCCAAGGGTGCCACAGCTCCTGTGTCACAGAAACACAGAATCACTGGGCTGGAAGAGACCTCCAGGATCATCAAGTCAAACCCAACCCTGACCTCAACTAAACCCTGGCACCAAATGCCACGTCCAGGCTTTTCTTAAACACATCCAGGGATGGTGACTCCACCACCTCCCCAGGTAAAACATTCCAATACTTTATTACCCTTTCTGTAAAAACTTTTTCCTAATATCCAGCTTGGCTTTGGCTGCCAAGGGTGCCCCAGCTCCTGTGTCACACACCTGGCTTGGGCTGCTGAGGATGTTGTGGCTCTCCTGTCCCACTTGTGGCTCTCCTGGGGACACCAAGACCTGTCCCCATGGGCTGGTGGCTCTGCCCAGAGGGGTGGGCAGTCACAGGGATGGGCTGTGAGCTGAGGAAGGGCCACAGTCCTCAGCACAGCCATGTGTGTGCTGAGGTGTTGCTTTGTCCTTTGCAGATTTTACTGTTAATAATGTAATTTTAGCTTTCCCTCCCAGAACTCATCCAAGCAGAGACTGTTCATCTTGCTCAAGTATATTTTGAAACATATTCTTACAGGGTATATTGCGTGAATATTAGAAAGTTTTTTTTCCCCTTGGGTGTTCTTCAGATAATCCCTGCTTTGAAATGCTGAAACAAAGACACACAAAGGTCTGGCTCCGCAGGACAAGTGCAAGTGAAAGGTCACAGAGGAACATGGGGGTTGTCTGTGGAGCTGAAGGGATAAACACAAATGCCTTTCTGAACTTTCCTCCTCCTCCTGCTGCTCACCCACCCCCACTGGAAACACTTTTCCAGAGGAAGCGGGGAGACTTTTCTCTCTTCTGAATCTTTCTGCAAATTTTCATTTTTAAAGTGGAATCAGGTAGTAATAACTGTGCCTTTTCCTGGCTTAATACAAGGAATCTTCCCAATGTCAAAGCAGTATTAGAACCGATGGGGCCAATTCACTCCCTGGGTTTTCCTGTGACCTTTCAAGTCTGCACAGAGCTACACTTTGTATAAATAGACCGAAATAATAGTGAAGGATGTGGCTTGGTTCTTTAGTTTAGAAGCAAAAAAGGCTTTGCTTAGATAAACACAGCAATAAAGGTCAGAAACTGAGCCCCGTAGCCAGTGCAGGGGTTGGAATTAAAACCTGAACTGCCCCTTGGAGTCACCTCAGCACACCAGAGAAGCCCTGGGCTGTATTTTGGCTGCAGCGTGGCCAGCACCCAACATCTGCTGGGCTTTGCCCCTGGCTGGGGCTCTTGGTGCCCAGGCAGAGCAGTTCAGCTCTCCAGGAGTGCAGAGCAGGTACTCGAGGTCTCCACACTGGGCTGGGAGTGTCCAAGCCAGGAGATCCCTCTGCCAAGGCACAGCTGTGTCCTACTTGTGTCCCTGCTGCCGTGCTGCCCGTGCCTATTAATGAGGAGGTATTTTAGGGCACAGCACCAGGGAGTTGGTTTAATTAGCAGGTTACAGGGTATTTGTGCTTAAATTAACTTTGGCTACTGTCTTGGTTTTGAAAGACAGTTGTCTGCCAGGGAAAGCTGGAGCTTCCCTTGGAAAGAGAATGTCACCCCTCTCCCCTCTGAATTATTATAATTTTGCAATTAGGGGCTTTCAGGCAAAGATATGGGAATAGAAGTAACAGTTCTTTAATAGGAATTTAAAAAAAAAGAAAACAAAATACAAATGCAGTAGTACAAAGACAAGCAAGCAAGCAAAACAGAAGTCCTGGAAAAACCCTGACAGAGTCAGGGATACGACCTGACACCCTGTTGGTCAGGGTGTTGGGAGCAGCCCAAATAAATCCTAGCTGAGGTTCTGTGGGGTACAGATAATGGAGTAGGAAAAGCCCAGTGGTGGTGAGATGGGTCTGGTCTTCCTCTGGTGGAAAAACCAGATCCCTGCTGTTCCTGAGCCTCAGTTTTTATCCAGGTAGGAACGGTTGGCTCCTCCCACTGGGAGGAGCATCTCCCAATGGGATGATGTCATGTGTGATGTCATTGGTGAGCCTTCATGGCCCATTAGCAGCAGATCTCCCCCTGGAGGATGGACAGGTGGTGAAGGAGATAAGAAACACTGCTCCAGAGATAAGAAACCCTGCCCCAGAGATAACAAACACGGCCCCAGCTAGTTTAACAGCTGGCCCATTATCAGAAGGCATCCGCCCCCCTCCCCTCTGGAGTTACAAGAGATAAAGAAATATCTGCTTTTACAACAGATGAAATAGAATACAAATCTCTCAGCTACCCAACCCACGACAGCTCCATTTTCCTCCCGTTGCACAAACTCAGTAAAACAGCAGTTACTGCTGCAGCCTCCTGACAGGGTCCTGGGCAAGAGGTTGTGGCTTCACCTACCAACAACCAGAGGTTGTGATGTGACATTCTCCATGGGTGTATAAAAATAAACATATGCAATGGCCTTTCAGCAATTCTGTGCGGGGTTTGGGCAAGGGGACAGAACATAAACACAGCCATAAAACCACTGTAACATCACACTGCTCAATGACAATGTCTTGTCTAATTATGGAGAGCTCAGAGACATCCTCAAGAAGATATAAAATGGAAATGTAGGTGTGTGGATGGATCCAGGATGAATCCTGAGGAGACTGAGTAAAAGAAGTGGGTATTAATGAACAGTGCAAAAACAAGGACTTGAGGAAATTCAACTATAAAAAGGTGGGGAAAAGGGATTGTCTGTATAACTAGGAAACAGCTAAAACAACAGACCAAAAGGGAGACATAAAGCTGGAAATTGGGTAATAAATCTCTGCCCTCATCAAAGAAGAGACAGTTCTATTGGAAAATAAAAATAACATTCTGGAACACAACAAAGTGGAATTTATAGTCCAATTAAAAATGCACAACTGAAAAAAAAAACCCCAAACCTCAAATACTTTTCTTCCTACTTTAGGTAGAATGCAGTGAGAGCACAGCATATGGCAGGGGCCGATCCCAGACTGGAAGGAAAGAATAGCTTGGATGTAAAATTGATTCAGGACTTCTCCCTGCCTGGGAGGTGGTTTGCAAAGTCACAGGCTGCCCCAGAGCTGCTGCCTCCCCCGGTCTGGGCAGTCATTTGCTCTCCACCAGCAGAATGTCTGGCTCTGGTGCTCTGACCTGAGCTTGGGAGACTCAAGGAAGCTTGGGAGCTCAGGGAAGGTTTGTAGGGATGGCTGTACTGCAAGTGACAGCACTGTGTGGGAATCCTGTAAGTCTAAACCTTCAGACTGGTGGGAGATGCAGATGGGGGACAGGGTGGAGGTTTGTGCCTGAAGTGGTGGTGTCCCAGGAAGCTGTGACAGGAGTCAGGAGCAGCCCTATGGATCTCATCCCTTGAGGAAATGCTAACTAAATAATGCCAGAGCATTTAACGTGCCTACAAACTTGTTGGAACAGCCTGATGACAACAGATTGTCTCATTATAGAGCCCACAAAAACATCTTTAAGCATCATAAAAAACAGAAGTGCAGGTCTGAGGACGAGCCTCTGACTCCCAAATAACACGGAAAAGGGGGAGGAACACCGATGTTCTGCACAGGGACAACAAGTCCCTCTTGTCCAGTGCTGGTGGTGACAGCAGGGAGGACAGAGGGGCTTCAGTGGGGCTTCAGTGGGGAGAGAATCCCCGTGTGTGTGCAGGGAGGGAGAGAGGAAAGCAAACGCTGTTGCCATCACAAACGCTCCCGAAAACTCAGGGCAGCTTTTGCATGAGCAACAAAAGCCACACTGGCCACACAAACCATCTGGAGCTCCCTGTGGGGATTCAATAAACTCCTGCAAATTGCTTCAGACATTTTCCACTCTCTCCACTCATTTTATGTGCAGAGTTCAGCGAGACACTGTTTCCTATTCAAACAACACTTGTCACTTACATTTGGGTCGTTTTTCTTCTCTCTGGCAGTACTTTGCTTTTCTGGCTCTTTAGTTTCCTGTGTGCCCTCAGTGTTGGAGGGGCCGTGAGCCTTGGCACAGTGTGTGGTACAGCAGTGTGGGTGAGGCATTTTCCTTGGGCCTATAATTAAGAGCTAGACACGGTGAAGGGATAAAGGGCTTTTATCTGGGTATTTAATAAGGATCTTTAGGGTGCGCCACTTCTCCAAGGTGGAGCACACTGAAATGCAAGCACATGATAGATCCTGTATATAATTTTATAGACCTTGCAAATTAATATATCCAACAAAGATGCCCCAATGAGAGGCCTTAATGAATTGCATGATATCCTCCTATTTCAAATCCTCCCTGGATAGGTCTAATCCTAGTTTACAGGATGTATTTTAGAGGGACCTTGATTTTTTGAGATAGTGTAGGGCTTTCCAGCCTCCACCTACGAGGCCTTTAGGATATTGGGTCTTCTGGCCTAAGATATTAGGACTAACAATATTAGGACTACGCTAAATTATTAGACTTTAGGAATTACAAGTATGCATATTGAAGGCACTGAGAATACATCAAAGGTATGTAAAAGAACAGGCAATCAGTGGTACAGCAGTGTGGGGTGAAGCCAGCACCACCCGTGGAGTGTCCCAGTGATGGTAGCTGTGCTCCAGGACTGTGACTCAGAGCCTGCCCCTTCCTCCCCTCCCACGGAACTGCTGTGGTTTCCCCTCCTGTCCCACTCCCTGCTGCAGCGCAGGCAGCCGTGCCAGCAGCACCAGCTGGTCACCACGTCCTGCCTGTCTGCTGCTTATCAGGAGTCCAGCCACAGACACTCACACCCCAGCGGTGAATTATGATATAAAAATAAGCCCAGGCCTGATTATTCCCTTTGTCTGCTTTTTGCAAACAGATGCTCCATTATTTGTTCTCCAACTCCACTGACACGTACGTGGTGCGGGGTATCTGAGATCTGCAGGCACTTTCATATCTTAATTTTTAAAGTGCATTCTTTAAAATTCCCTGCAGATGGATATTGTGTGTGATGTGTTTGAGTGACTTAGTGCCCCAGGACAGTGCAGTCAGCAGTGACCAAAGGCCAGAAGAGCTTTGCTTCCCAACCCTATCAGAAATGCAGATCCCACCACAGCCTTGACCTGGAGAAAGCATGTGGGTATCTACCACAGCCTTCCCACAAGCCATTGTATGATAGCTTTTACTTGATTTCTGCTGGTGCTTGGGGGCTCATCTTAAGGAAGGAGAAACTTTGTTGTGCTGAGTCAGGGTCAGTTTTCTGCTAGACACTGTGGAAATGTGCTGGAGATGGTCACCAACCCCTGATGGTGTCATCTCATGACATACAGAAGCCTGAACTCTTCAGAAGTTGCCCAGTGCATGTTCTCTGCTCTGCTGAATGACCAAATAGGTTTTTCTGGGGCCTGCATCGACTTAATTTGCTCAGCTGCAGGTGAATATAGGAGCTCACATGATGAAGAGTTATCTTGTGTTGAACACATTATCCCTTATCTATCTCATGGCATATATGTGGCAAGCAGATTCATTTAAAAAAGAGTTTTGCATTGAGAATATTTGAAAATGTTGTGCCTACCAGGGGTGTTAGGCAGATGGTGGATAGAAAAGAGCCCCTGCCTGCTCCTGGTGCTGCTTGTGACATTCTCAAATCTCAGCTCTGTCCCGTCTACAGTGCTGCAAGAGTGTGTCCTGAATAAGGGGATTTGGTGAAGCTCTGCAGTACTCAGCAATTTCAGCTCCCAGGGATTCAGAGGAGCAATTTCCCTCATGATCCTTGCCATTTCAGGTTTCATTTCCCAAGAAACTTAAAGGAAAATTCAGCCCAAATTACTCTGTATTTGCCTCCCATCAGAGCAAAATTGTATGATAGCTTTTACTTGATTTCTGCATGAAACCCGGTGTCTTTGTTGAGTTCTTTGTGGATGGAGCCCACTAAAAAAGAAAGAAATGCAGGTGTTTGAAAGGGTAAAACCCAGGCTTGAATCACTCTCAGCAAGCTTGACTCACTGCAGCTCTCCAGCCAGGGAAAATGAGGGAGGAAATTGTCCTTTCCAAAGTCCTTTCAGCTCCCCTCGGTGCCTCTCTGGGTACCTGGAGCCCCCCAGCTTTTGGCACTGGTGGGAGACGCCTGTGCAGGATCCTGTGGGAATGGAAAAAGCCCAGGCAAGAAACACTGACCTAGGCCAGGCTCTCTGCTGCTGGTGCCAAATCTGTTTGTTCTGCTTCTAAAATAATAATAGAACAAATTTTCTGAGCGCCTTGGCGCCAGACTTCTCTTCCATGGGTGCTTCAAAGGAAAGAGCTCCTTTTTTTCAGACCTTGCTGAGGTCACCGAGGCTGCAGCACAACAACACTCCATGGCTTTCAAAAGCATTTTCAATTAACACAAAAAATCTAATGAAAGCACGTAATCACAGGTGCTCAGCTGCCACGGGACTAATCGGAGACGCCGACTTCAAATGCCGCGTCTTTAGGAACTCAGCTAAAAAAGGCTTTTTATGCCTGTTAGTCTGAGATGGGCCTTTCCACTTGTGCCTCCAGCCAGGGGGATGTATTTACTTCGTTCTGACAGAAGGAAAAACCACTTTGCCCTGCAAGGACTGGGACTGGTCCCAGCCAGCAGCAGCCCAGTGGGCAGCCTGGTGAGCAGCGCCAGGTCCTGCTCGGTGCTGCCCAGCCCAGAGCCACCACTGCTCATTGCTGCCTCCAGCCAGGATTGGAACTGGAGTCATTTTGGCAAGTGTTGGTCCTTTTCACTGCCCCTCATTTCATCTCATCTCAGTCCAGTTGCTTGTAATCACTCCAGTTCCAAATTATCTTGGTTTTTTCACTTGCACTGTTTTTCATCATATCTCCTTGCCAGAGCCTTTGGTAGACTTGGTCCTCTGATTTCAAGATTTCTCTCTGTGGTGGATGTTTGAACATTCTCTCGATGTTTAAATGAGAGAATCTGGGTGCTGCACTGCAGGGAAGAGGGTTTCCAATTCCCTGTGGGCAAGGTCTTTTCCCTTGGGAGGTCTGGCAGCAACCATCTCCTGGGTTCTTGCCCTTGGCCTGAAAGAGTTTGACTTCTATAAACCAAGCTGAAGCCTTCTAAATGATGTGCAGATGTGCATGGCTGTGTCTGGCTGAGAGGGGAACTCCAGCTCCTCTGAACAGCCACGAATCGCTCAAGTTGGGCCACTTTGTTGCTTTTTGATAGCCAGGAAAAAAAACCAGTGTAAATTCAATAGTGACCAGAGTTTGACAGTCATGTATTAGATTTGTGCCCTGGAAAAGCAAGTGAAAGGAACTTTTATTATTAAGTGTCCCTACAGCACAGAATATCTGAGCATGAATCCAGCGGGCTGATTCAATTGGAAATAATGTTTTCAAAAACAAGATGCGTCTGTTCTCACCTCCCCTAATGCGATTATTTAGTGCCCTGCTATTATACTGCTGCAAGAAATAAGATTCACCGCATGCTAAAAATGACACAAAAAATTGATTCAGGCAGAGGAAGTGTGTCTGGAGCACCAGTGGTGACCCGAGCAGCTGTGCCACACTAGCACACTTCATGGGAAGTGCTTTTTATAGCAGCACCAGTAAGTGCCTCACAAATGTGCTGCTCCTGTTTTGTTCACAGTTGGCTGAAGACAGAGAATTGTTTGGAGCTCTTGGTGCAGGGACACGTAGGACGTGTTACTTCCCAGCAATGGGAACGGTTGGAGTGGGGGGAAGAATGATTAAACCACATAAAGTGGGGAGGAAATAGCCCTTGAGTGCCTTTTCTGCCAGAGTACAATTTCTTCTTCTGGTGTCCAAAGCCGTGCTTGGTGCTGGCACTTTCTTCCCACTCTAAAAAGCAGAGACATCACACCTCGCTCCCAGGATTGTGAGAGTTCTCCACCTGGACCACTCCAAGGTGATGCCATTTCCAAGGAGGGTTCAGAGACAGTGGTACAGTGATTTTTTTTTCCCCTAAAATGAAAGCAAGAAATGCCAAACTGCCCCTTCAGGCCCCTGGCCTGGCCATACAGACTCCTCCAGATGCACCTCACCAGTTTCTCTGCCTTTCACCATCCTCCCAAGCTGCTTCTCACAGTAATTTATGCCACTCACCTGCACCAGGCCCACTCTAACACTAAACTCCAACACCGGATAAGAGAGGCTGAACCCAAATCCCAAACCTCATCAGAGAGTGAAGTCAGATTTCTTTGACAACTGTTTTCCGTGGAAATGTGTGCAGCAGCATTACACCACTGCTAAATGCTTCAGTAATTGACTTTCCTCTCAGCTCTGCCAGGCCTACATTAAGGGATTCATCCTGCTCTCCCCTCCTTCACACGGCTCTGTCCCAACTCCTTGGGCTCCCCAGATCTTACACATTTTTTGGGATCAGCCCTTGCACCCCGAGCTGCTCCTGGCCATCACCCAGGCCTTGGGGCAGCTGTTGGGTTTTAGCCTCTCCTTAAAACCACAGTCTGTGCTCTCTCCCCAATACCCACAGGGAGAAATGCACTTCAGCTTCCCTCAGTGGCACTGGATGCCCCTTTTCTTCTCATGTAAAGATCAGGAAATCTGTTTGAATATTCTTCTGGTTCCCTCTGCACTGGTAACAACAATTACAGCATATTCCTCTAATAATGTCCTATCAGTTCAACAGAGTTTCACAGGGTTTCACCCATTCTCCTCTGCCTTGCTGACCATGGATATTCTACCAGGATGCCTTTAGATTTCCTTAGCAATTTTTTACTTCTCATTTATCTTTATTGTTACCAATTTGCTACTTTTCCTTTTCCTCGACAATGCTTTTTGTGGTTTGTTTCTGCCTTTTAATTTCATTGCTGGCTCCCTGTTCAGCCATGAGCCAGGGTGGGCTCCCAGCCAGAGCTCTCTTCCTCTCTGATTTGCTGAAGAAGATTGATCTCCAGATTCTGGTACATTCCCTGAGTCTGGAGGGCTGCAGTGTCTGGGAGCTGCTGGCTGGGGCTGTGGTGCCAGTGCTGTGGGAGCAGATGTGCAGCACCAGAAAGTTACTCAGAAAGATTCCCCAGATTGATGAGCTGCACCTCAGCCCCTGGAACCTCTGTGGTGGATGTTTGAACATTCTCTCAATGTTTAAACAAGAGAATCTGAGTGCTGCACTGCAGAAAAGAGGGTTTCCAATTCCCTGTGGGCAAGGTTTTTTCCTGGTGTGCCCATCCCTCACTCCAGAGCCCAAACAGAGCTCAGGGCAGTAGGGAGATGCTCTTTGGCTGGCACAAAGAAGTAGCAGTGTCTGTGGCTCTGAAGCACCTTATCCAGAGAGTTTTGAGCAGGTTCTTCCTTTGGTCAGACAGGGATTGAGCCTTGTCCATGCTCGTGGGTGTCTGATACCCCAGCTCCGTGCTCTGCCTGGGCCTGGATGGAGCCCATGGAGCACATTCGCCCCGGGCCCATGGAGCAGGAAGCCCTCAATGCCTTTTTGGGGCTGCCTAAAACCAGAGGCCAGACAAAATTAAGGGAATAAAAAGCAGTTCTAGTTATTGAAGGGCCTTCAGGTACATTTAGGGCAGACAAAGCCTCCCAGGGGCTACACCCAAATATGGACCACAGGAGACAGGTTTTCACACTTTGATAAGTTTGCTCCATTTGCAGATTGGGGGTTCATCTTCCAATTACAGCTTCAGCTAATGAAGTCATTTACCCCAAGTTTGCTCCCCCCAACTCACTTTTGTTTCCATCTCTCAGGGCCTGAGGCAGTGAGGTGTCCTTGATTGCCAGGCCTGGAGAGGAATTGTTGTGTCTGACCCAAATGGGGAAGCAGCAGCTCACACTGTGTGTGGAGTTTGGAGTTATACACTAAAGAACTGCAGGGTTACAAATAGATGAAGAATATAAAAGCTGAAATCCTAAGGTATCAGTCTGTGGATGGGGAGGAGGCAGCTGGCAAAGGTGCTGCCAGATCCTGACCCAGGGGAGAGGGGCAGGGCATGGAGCACCCATGGGCTGGCAGCACAAGCTCCCACCTCAGGGTGTGTCCTCCTGCCACTGGCACAGGATGGGTTTTTCTAATGGGAATTACAGGTCCTTTCATCTGCATTGCTGCAGGAACTGCTGCACAATCCCACCACTCTGCATGATTCCCAGTGCTCTGCACCCTGGAGGGGCCGCAGACCCAGCAAGGAGCCACCAGCTGGGAGAATTTTCCCTGTGCTTTCTCCAATGGACTCCTTTCTCCTGGGTCCTGGTTTAGCCCAGGGCAGTGGAGCACCTCTGAGAGCCTGCAAAAGCATCTGTTGGGTTCCAATTTCTCCTCTCTTAAAACCTCCTCCAGCATTTCCTGCCGTTTAGTGGGAGCTGCAGAAAGCTTTCAACAACCACGGAAAATTCAGAGTACTGGGATTTAAAAAACAGCGGTCACAGGGGTCCTGATGTACCTGGCTGAAAGAAGGCTCCATTTGCTTTGCTCTCTGCAAGCCCACTCCAGCTTTTGCTGTTCTGAACAGCACACCAGTTCCTGGAATCTCAGACACAGGCTGAGATTGCAGTGTTTTTAAGACATAATGAAAAAGGTAATTTTCCAGCCTCCCTGCAATCTTCATCATTGGGGAGGTATTTTGTGCAATTTTCAGTCCTGGCTATAATCATGCTCCCAGAGATGATGGCGTGCTGCCGTGACTCTGGGGGTCCTTTGAACCCTGCCATGCTTTGGAGCCCCAAGGAAATGGAAGAGAAGGAGTGCAGCCACTGAGGTGCCATCCCTGCTGGGGCTGGGTGTTCAGACCCCCATGCCGAGGGCACGGCGTGGCACCGAGGCAAGGGCTGGCAGAACACCCAGACCTGAATCTCTGCTCACAAGATGAGAAGTTAAAAGAGAGATCAAAGGTGAATGGATCCCTCGGATGTGTTGGCACACAGAGCTGACATCCCAGGAAGGGAGCACTGACCTGTCCCTGCTGGCACAGTCTGGTCTGTTTGCTCCTCTGCTGTGCTGCTGTTCCAGGGGAAACGCTCACGGCTCTGAAATCGTGGCAATCATCATCATCATCATAATTTGGGCAGGATTAGTTGCTATGCAATGAAAGGCACACGCAGTCCTTCTGATGTCCAGCACCTTTGAACACATAATGGGGCTTGGAAAAGCTTCTTGCTTGCTGGGGGCTCTGCAGCCTTGGCTTTGTCTGGGATGGATTTGCTGAAGCTGAGGGCAGATGGGGGAGCAGAACAGGATTTATGGGGGTGATGAGGGCTGGGGTACAAGGCACAGCTCTGAAAGCACCTGGGGGCTGTTTTGGCCCCCATCCTGGCAGTCCCTGTGGGCAGCTGTTGGGCTGGGGAGGTGCAGGAGCAGCGCTGGGGCTGCCACGTGGGTCCCCAGTGTCACCAGGCAGCCGAGCTCCCCTGGCCCCACCGCTGGGTCCATTACACCCGCACACTCTTGTGGAACAGGATGTTTCAGAGCTGTGGGACAAGACCCGAGAGGGGCTGTGAGGAGCAGGTTGCTAATGCCTGGATATGTAGATGTGTGGGGTATTAAGGACAGAACAGCAGCTCTCTAGTCGGGAGCTGCCAGCAGCCAGGCTGCCTGGGATGGGCTCTGTCTCCTGACACCGCAGCGATGACTCGGCGGAGGCTGCATTCCACTCCCCGGTGCTTGTACCCACGAACGCGATGCTGAGGGGTAACACGGAGCAGCACAGCGTCTGCCATGCCCTTGCAGCAGCAGCTGATGGAAGAAAAGTGCAAAGTTGTGTTGCTGGCAGAAGAGAGCCCAGGAGCCCTGGCAGCAGCCTGGGAGCGCTCATGAAATAAAAACAGGCTCTTGTGCTACCTGCCAGGAGCCATTAGCCAGGGAGAAAATGATCTACGGAACGGTCTGTGAGGAGAGCACAGCTCGGAGAGGGGGGTGCAGCAGCTCATCTGCCATCAGTCACTTCATCAGGACATCTCTGTCACAGCCTCACGCCTCGTGCTTCCAGTGTGAGGGCTTGTGATAGATATTCGCAGGCAACAGGATGCAAACAAGCTGTAATGCTCAATCAGATGATGTTAAAGGATTTCAAGGAAAACAGAAATGAAAATGTCAAACCCGTTAAGCTGTGGAGTGCTTTCACCAGAATGTGGGCAGAGGGACTCCAGGAGGTTGTTTAAAAATAGGAGCCAGGGGAGATTGCTCTCACAATGGCACCATTCTGGTGCCAGTGCCCCGCTGGGGCACGGTGCGCTCTGCTTTTTATAGATCTCAAAAGGAAAAAGTAAATCATGTGATGCTAAATTTATGAACCCACTCAGAAAGCAGGGGCTCCAAACTTGGCTGTCATCTCAAGTTGAGCCTTGATAGTGTCTGTGTCATCGTTCTGAGAGCCTGAACAAAGAGGCAGAGGAGGGGAGGTGAGGCACAGGCAGCCACATCCAACGCTGGGGCCTCTTAGCATTGTCTGTACCCGTGTAAGGACAGCGTAGGACACTGACACCTTGGAAAGGTGGCATCTTACACCTTTTTTACAGCTCTTGAGAACAGATCTCTACATCAGAACACAGAGAACTGTGGGCCAACTGCCTGTGCTGCCTCTGCGTGTGGCTCAGCTCACGGGGGCTGCTCAGCTCTCTGGAGCTGCTCCTCAGCTAAAGCACAGCATGGGTGAGAAGCTGCTGAATTGCCTGGAAGTATGGCAGGAGCAATGAAAAGTCTCAGGAACTTTACGTGTTTAGGTACAGCTGTTTCTCTTCCATGAGGGCACTGAGCACTGATCTAGAAGGGTCACTGGGTGGGATTTGGCAGTTTAAGGCCATTTCATTCCGTGTGTAACTCTGGCCTTTGCTCAACTAAAATATCTGCATATCACACTATGCAGATGTGATGGTAAAGTCTTTTCTCATGTTAATTTACATGCAAGGCTTTGGCTTGTGCTGTGCTGAACAGGAGAGGCATTACTACAAATCTGTTTGTTAATGAAACCACTGCACTGGCAAAGGGAGGATTCTCCTCTCATCCCCTGCCCCAGCAGTGCCAGCACCTGGCAGTGACCTTACAGGATGGCCACAAGGTTCCCAAAGCCCCAGCTGGCCCATGGTGACACCCAGCACCTCCACTGAGGTGTCACAGGGGCTTGGGAAGGTTTCCTTTAGCAGCTCTTTCAGGCCACCAGGATTCCCTAATGGTTACAGCTGCTCTGGTAACATAAAAGTGATTTGTTCCAAGCCTACAGATACAGAAACATTTTGCCTACCCACATTTTTCTTCTTGCCTGAGAGGAGGCCAGGCCAATACATCATCACCAGGTCTGCAAGCAGCATCACAGCCATAACTGATCTGTGAAAATGCTCTGAATCCTCTGCCCGTGGCTCCAACCACAGGCTGGGGACTCTGAGTGTCCCTGCCCTGCCTGTTCCTGTACCTGCCCAAGGCTCCTGCCATGCAGGACGGGGCAGAGGGCTCTCAGTCCCTGGGGGAGTAAGGAGGGATGTGCCCAGCTCCCTCTGTGCTGAGCTGAGAGCTGGATTCTGTGCTTTGGGAAGCCTGAAGAAGGAGGGGTTTGTAACGTGCCATATGCTGTCCCTTGGTAACCACACTCCAGCCACTCTTCCCTCCATCTGCATCACGAGGCTCCCACCCTCCCTCCCTCCTCTTCCCTGTCCCTCCTTTCTCTCTCTCAGCTGTTTACAGCCCCAAAAGCTCTTCCCAGGCATGGCTGGGTTTGTAAAGCCCCTCTGTGACAGGGTCCTTTTGCTGTCAGAGCCTCTTTCTGTCCCTGTCCCCGTGCTGGGGGTGGGGACTGTCTCTGTGGTGGTCCCTCTCCTTCCCTTCTCCCGTGCTCCCAGGGAGTGAACAGACACTGTGAGTGCACTGAGCAGGACCACAGGCACGGCAGAAACAGCCTGATCCCACACCCAGGTGTGAGGTGACAAAGGCAGAAACAGCCTGATCCCACACCCAGGTGTGAGGTGACAAAGCCCCAAGCAGCCAGCAGTGCCCCTGAGTGAATTGTGGTCCCACAGCTCAGGGGGGCTCAGCTTTGCCCACCTTCCTTCCCAGTTCCCTCCTCACTGGGCTGCTCCATCCTGGAGCACCTGGAGCCCATCCTGCCAGCAGGCACCTGTCATGATAGAACACAAAATGATGGCACAGAGACTGGAGCTTTTCAGCAAGGAGCAGGAGAAACCTGAGGAAGGGTGGTTTATTTTGAAACTTTATCATTTAAAGATTCAGAAAAATGACCACGGATTGGAGGGTGGTTTGCCCACCTCTCAACGGCGTTGGTCAAACTGACTATCAATCAAGATTTTCCTCTTTCTACAAAGTGTGTAAACAATGATAGTAGTTGTGAAAACAAAGGATTGTTTATATGAAAGATGAGTGAGAAAGTGAGAACTGTGACACTAATATGAGAACCATCAGAAGCCTGGAAAAATCAAGGTGACAGGCACCCACAGTGGGTCTGCTTTGTGCAAAATCAGTGCTGGTATTGATGTGCATGGGTGCTGAGGTTGGCTCCCTGCCACCAACCAGCAGGAGAGCCACAGTGAGCACCCAACCAACCCTCGGGGGGTGTGTGGCTTTGAGTTGGATGAAAAGCACCTCCCTGAGCATAAATCCCCCAGGTGCAGAGCTCAGCCCCTCTCAGAGCTTGCAGGGAAATGGAGATGAGGCAGAGTCACCACGGCTGTGAGTCCCCAGGGCCGGGGATGGGCTCCACGCTCTGGGAGAGAGGCAGGGAAACAAAAACTTCGGTCCCATAAAAAGTCGTAACGTTCACCTTATAAAACACACAAACTCAGTGATTTAAAGGGGGGAAAACTACTATTTGTTTCCAAATTTACAGGCAATAACGCTTGATTTAGATCCCTGTCTGCCTCCTGTATAGACTGCAGTATAATTTAAAGGACAATAAAGTCTGAGGCCATAACACCATCACCACGATAAATCAGGCCAGCTACCACCACTCAGAGCAGAAATTATTAATCTGGCTTCCAAATGATATGCCTGCATATTGCTTATTTGAGCTGTTTATGCAGCGAGCTGAGATAGCACTTTCCCTGTTGTTATTTTTTACTTTTGCAGTGAAATACCATCCCCTCCTACCAAGGGGGGCATTTATTACCCAGTATATACGGGGGCAGCCAAGTGTGCTGTGAGAGCATCCAGCATCGATACGACTTCCCAGAGTCCACACTCTGCCTCTCTAGGATGTCCTCAGTGCTGAGGGCACTAACTCATCCCCTGCCAGTGGTGAGCCCTGGGCAGGCCTGCCAAAGCTGCCACATTTTGGGGGAAGGATGGTGCTGATGCCTTTTTCAGGTTTACCTACAAATAAAGGCCAGACAAAGTCAAAGACTGAGATATTTCAAACTATCTCAGTCTATAAAATAATATTAAAATTAAATATTATTTAATATATAAATATATGTTTAATAATATTTATTATTAATATAACATATTAAATATATTATTAAATATAATATTAAATTAAAATTAACGTGTATTTTAATATAAAATATTTATATGACTATAAAGTAATATAAAAATAGATTAAACAAAAAAAATCGAGATTTTTAAAAGCTGGGATGTTTAATGAAGACCCTTGAGGTGCAATTAGGGCAGACAAAGCCCCCTCAGGGGCTACACCCAAAATGGACAATGGTCACAAGTTTTTCAGACAGAAATAAGTTTGGTCCATTTACATATCAGGAGTTAATTCTCCAATTCCAGCTTCATGTAATGAAGTCACATACCCCAGTTTGCTTCTTCCCAATTCACTTTTGTTTAAACTTTTTGGGACCTGAGGCTGTAGGGTATCCTTGAATCTCATGCTTACAGGAATTGTTTTGTCTGACCAAAATGTGAAGACAGTAACTAACACTCCATATGGAGTTCAGAGTTATGCACTAATGCAGTACAGGATTTGAAAAATATAAAAGATAAAATCTTAAGTAATCAGTGGCACCCAGGGAGTCTGTCTGCAGCCAGGGACCAGAGCCCCTGCTCCCAGCACCAAATATTTCCTGTTGGGGTGCCCAGGACCCCCAGCCCTGGTCTCCTCTCCCAGCTCTGGCAATTCTGGGAGCGCTCAGGGATCCTGGAGGGTTTGTACCCACTGCAGTTACAGACCATCAGTGGGTTTGGCAAAGTACGTTTACAACACTGACAGAATTTGAACTTTAAAAATTCAAATTTGAGGGGATTTTTAATGCTACAGGGAAGGGAGGAAAGTCTGTTAAATTTCAAGGGAGAAAGCATGTATTTTCATCAAAAAATGCAGAGGGGAGATTGCAGGAGGCTGAGCTCCCTCTTCATAACATTCCCCAGTAACTCTGAAGCAATGGACTGAAAATAGTGGGGTTTTTTTCTAGATTTGGGGACCTTTCATACATCTTAACAGTGATTGTGTGAGGTCCATTTTCCTCTAATAAAAAAAATCTTGGAATCATATTTTCTGTTCAGCAATGATGACTCCAGCCTGGAGCAAAGACCACCCCACCAGGGGTCTTCATCTGAACGCAAAATATCACGAGTTCCATGTTTAAAATTAGAAGTGCCACCTCTCCTGAAATTGCAGGGATTTCCTGCGAGGAGGAAGTGCTGCTGTCATAGGCAAACCCACTCGCAGCTGCACTCAGGATTTTGTCTGCATTATCCAGGGATTAGCATCATTTTCATTTGAGGGAATGATCTGCTCTCATCTGGTGTAAAACACGAAGATATTAACATGGATTTTAACGTACTCCTTGGGACGACTTAAAAATTAGTGTTTTTAATAAAGTACAATTTATTTGCTAAACAAACAGCATTTAAAAAAAAATATTGCCACCTCCCACATTTTCTGCAAACCCCCTTCTGTCTGAAGCACAGGGCTGCGAGTTACATTTGTACATCATGAAACATTCAGCACAGAAATTGTCCCCAGGAATGCCTCCATCTGCTGCTAGCTTTCTCTTCAGCTAATTATTAAATATATCTGAACAGAAATAAATAATAGATTTCCTTTAAAGAACCAGAAGTAAAATTCAATGAGCGTTTGGTGTCGGGATGTGTTTTTCCCTCTGAAATTGCAGTCCCTTAACACATCCTGAGCCATCCTGAACCCACACCCAGCACAGAGACTCCCTTTGGCCTCGTGATTTTGTTCCTTTTCCATTTGCCATCAAGCCCTTTTCCAAAGCCAGTCCTCAGCTAAAAAAATGTCATTTTATAGCTCTTCTTGAGCAAACTCTAAGACCTCCTGCCCCTTGGGAAGGTCCCAGTTCCCCCTAGAGCCTCAGCAAACCCAGACTGGGAGAGCTCCAGTTGCTTCCATCATTTCCCTTCCAGGTGAGTGAATTTCATGGCTTCACTGGAAGTTATATCCAAGAACAAGGGAGTGTTTCTGTTACAAATCATCTCACAATATGACACCTTTCATTTAAAATGTGATGAGCAGCATTAAGTATATTTATTATATTGCATCGCTTAATGCAGCAGGGCTGAGGCAGCAGTGCCAAACAGCCCAAAAGATCCTGGCCCTGCTTTTATTGGTTTTTGAACTTCTTGGAAATCTTTACTGAGCACAAGGAGCCTGAAGTTCCTCTGGTGCTGCCTTGGTAGAGCACAGCAGTGTTGGGTTTTGTGAGACACGTGATTCGGAGCAATGCTCCTCTGGAGTTTCCTTCCCTCACGTCAAAAATGCAGTGAAATTATTAAGAAATGTGAGGGAATTACAGTGCTGTACTCCAGATACAGAAAATGTGAAAGATAGGATGAGGGAAATTTTATTTCCCCTCAGAGTAATTATTGACACACCCCTGGAAATGTTGCCTGAAAATCAATCTGTGCCTGTGGGACCCACTGTCACCTCCATGCCACACCAGGCCGGGATGTGTCAAATCTGTTCTTCAAATCCAAGGTTCTTGGCCTTTTTGGTGATGCTGAGGTGATGTTTTTTTGGGACAACCTAAAAACAGAGGCCAGAGAAAATTAAGGGAATAAAAAGCAGTTCTAGTTATTGAAGGGCCTTCAGGAACATTTCAGACAGACAAAGCCCCCCAGGGGCTGCACACAAAATGGACAGTGGGTCACAGGTTTTCACACTTTTATAAGTTTGGTCCATTTGCAGATTGGGGGTTCATCTTCCAATTACAGCTCCAGGTAATGAAGTCATTTACCCCAAGTTTGCTCCCCCAAACTCACTTTTGTTTCCATCTCTCAGGCCTGAGGCAGTGAGGTGTCCTTGATTGCCAGGCCTGGAGAGGAATTGTTGTGTCTGACCCAAATGGGGAAGCAGCAGCTCACACTGTGTGTGGAGTTTAGAGTTATACACTAAGGAATTGCAGGGTTACAAACAGATGAAGAATACAAAATATTCTTTAAAATAGAGAATATGTCAGAGGAACCACGGCGATGACGTGTCTGCCAACAAACCTCCAACCCACAGCTCCCCACTGCAGCCCCTGGGAGGCCGTGGCTGGTGACTCCATCCTTACTCTCCACACTGGTACATTTTCTCTCATCTCACTGGAAGCAAAAGTGTCCCTAATAGTGCAAATTGCTGCAGAAGTGTTAATGAAACACATTGCAGCTGTAAAGTCAGAAGAAATCTGTTACTATAAACTGCGTTTCCATTTCCTTATTTCGAGCTCGGCTCAGGGAGTTGAATGGGTCATGTTTGTGTACGGTTTATCAAGAAGGAGATTCACAGCTAAAATACCAAGAGGAAGAGTTGTTTAATTGTTAAATGTGTTTTTCAAGGGAAGACATGGAAGTGTCTGGTTGGGATGGAGCTGTCTGTCTGTCAATAGACTCCTAATCAGAGGCTTTCTTTCCCCCAAATCCTAAATATTCCTGTTCCTAAATAAGGAATCTCTTCTAGAAATTACATATTCTTACCTCTAGGAAGATTTTCTTAATCCATTATTTATATCCCATGTGTTTCATGTTTTAAGGTGGTTTTAAAAATCTACAGAAAGGCGTCTCGTTGATGACAAATGTTGAAGTTAAGTACAAATCCTGTTTGCAGCTTCCTCCCTTATGCCACAGGAACTTCACGGGGAGGAAAAATGAAAGCTACAAATGTTAAGATAAAGTATCCCTATAAATAAAGTTTGATTCATCCTTCCATCATTTCTGGAAGAAATGAACTGAACTGTACCACAGTTCATGAGGTACCTGTATAACTGTACCTGTCCATGAGGCTTTCAGATGAAATCCTAAACCACTTAAAATGTTTGTTTCTGGTAGAAACTACAGGTCAGGTGGTTATGATGATGAAGATTTTTTGGGTTTATCACCTGGGTAAAGAGCTCCTTTGATTTTAAGAAAATCCAATATTCCTGCTCAATGAACATGAACTGTGTGGTAAAACAGTTTGGGATCCCCCAGCAGGCAAGGTCTGATCACACACAGGTGTGTGTCTGATCTCCCATCACCTGGTGGTGATGAAATCACCAGGGGAGATGAAATCTTTGTCTTCTCCCATGCTGGAATATCTCATTCCTCCTCACATCTGTTTTCCCCAATTTATTCTACATGACAGTGGGATTAACATATATAATGGCAAGTGAAAATCTGATTTAAAATGCTTTCCATAAACTTTCTGTCCAAAAAAAAAATCAGCTCTGTCCCTTCCAACTGGATTTTTGGTTTTCTCTGAGTTAATTGCAGAGTTGTCACTGTAATACTCCGTGATACAACAGGGAGGGGACTGAGGCAGCAGCCAAAGGCTGTGAATTATTCAGAAATGTGCATTTCTCCAGCGACCCAGGTGAGGTCTGTTCATGCCCAAGACCTCAGAAGACCCAGAGAAAACTTGGGAGTTAGTGCAAGCCTTTCAAGGTCTGCCAGGCTGAGATGATGTTTTGTCCATTAGCAGTGCCTGTACCTGTGCCCTGACAGGAGCAGCCCGGGCACACACAGACACACTCACCCTCACACACACACACACAGAGACACACAGACACAGACACACACACACACACACATGCACACACACACATAGAGACACACAGACACACACACACAGAGACACACAGACACACACACACACACTCTCACACACACACAGACACACACACACACAGACACACACACAGACACACACACAGACACACACACACACACACACACACACACACTCACACACACGGCGTTTCATGTATATTTAAAAGCTGCTTCTCTGCATCTTTCCTCCTCCCCTGAGCCCAAACCCTGCTGGTGCTGCCCACCTTCCCCTGCTCAGCTTGGTCCTGCACCCGCCCAGCTCAGCTCTGGAGAACAAAGTGTTGGTGGCTCTGGGGACATGGGAGAGGAGCTGTGGTGACCCCCAGGGTCAGGACAATGGGGTATCACCGAGCACAGAACCCTGCCCAGCCACTGCCAGGTGCCAGTGCAGGATCCCAGAATCACTGAGGCTGGAAAAGCTCTCCCAGACCACCGAGTCCAACCTGTCACCGATCCCCACCTTGTCACCCAGCCCAGAGCACATCCAGGTGTTCCTTGGACTCCTCCAGGGATGGGGACTCCAAACCCTCCAAACCTCCCTGGGCAGCCCCTTCTAATGTTGATCACCCTTTCCATGAAGAAATTCTTCCTGATGTCCAATCTGAGCCTCTCCTGGAGCAGCTTGAGGCCGTTTCTATTTGTCCTGTACCTTGTCCCTGAGGAGAAGAGGCTGATCCCCACCTGGCAGGACGGATCCCTCCCTGCCAGGGAATTTCAGACAGTCAGGAGGTCCCTCCTGAGGCACTTTTTCTCCAGGCTGAGCCTCCCCAGCTGCCTCAGGTGCTGCTCATCAGACTTGGAGGGAACCAGAGGATCCAAACCAGAGCAGAGCAGGGAGAGGGAGCTGGCCCGAGCTGGTGAGGAGAGGAACCACGTGGGGATAGGAGGGACAAGGGCTGGGACAAGGAGGGACAAGGGCTGGGACAGGAGAGGATCCACACAGGGACAGGAGGGAGAAGGGCAGGGACAGGAGGGACAAGGGCTGGGAAGGGAGAGAGAAGGGCTGGGACAGGAGGGAGAAGGGCAGGGAAAGGAGGGAGAAGAGATGGGACAGGAGAGAGAAGGGCTGGGACAAGAGGGACACGGGCTGGGACAGGAGAGGATCCACACAGGGGCAGGAGGGAGAAGGGCAGGGAAAGGAGAGGATCCGCACAGGGACGAGGGCAGGGACAGGAGGGACAAGGGCAGAGAAAGGAGGGAGAAGAGTTGGGACAGGAGGGACAGGCGCAGGGACAGGAGGGACAAGGACAGGGACAGAAGGGACAAGCAGGGACAGGAGGGAGAAGGACAGGGACAGGAGGGACAAGCAGGGACAGGAGGGACGAGTGCAGGAACAGGCGAAGATCCACACAGGGACAGGACGGAGAAGTGCAGGGACAGGAGAGGATCCGTGCAGGGACAGGAGGGACCAGGGCAGGGACAGGAGGGACGAGTGCAGGGACAGGCGAAGATCCGCACAGGGACAGGAGGGACAAGGGCAGGGACAGGAGGAGCCGCAGCTCCAGCCCGTTTCGGGGCCGGGTTTGGGAAGGCGCCGAGCCGCATCTTTCACGGGTCACCTGCCGGAGCCCGGCAGGGCAGTGTTCCCTATTACCGCACAAACTCGCGCGTTGTGCCTTTGTTATGCTAATGTCCCAGCGCCGCACAATTTAAATAGCACTTCCAGAAAAATTAAGTATGTTCATTGACACAGTGAAATGTTTTCACCCTCCATGTAACCTTCACAGTTTCTGTACAAAATCTATCAGTCAGTAAACTATTCATCTGCGAATGCTTACCAATTATTATGCTAATGCATTACAATACATTACAGTGAATTCTTTTTAAATGCCAGGAAATGCAGCTGTCTGGCATCCTACCTCGCCTGTATTATGGAGCTATCAATAAACAGCAGAGCATTTGCAACTGGATTTTGACTGCTTTGTCAGAACTCCACAAAAAATTTTTCTTATCATTTAATATTACGAGGAAATTCTGGAATTAAAGTGGTGTAATGTGTTCTTCAGGCAGGGGGCCCAAGAATGGCATATCACTAAAAAGCTGAGGGTGTTGCAGGGGTGTGCACTGGGCCAGGGTGTGCAGAGACATGGGGTGTGTGGCCCGTGGGAGCCCAGAAAAGTCCAGCATGCTTGGGTGTGTAACTGCACTCCAAATCTTGTTTCTTTTTGGAACTCAGTGGTATTAAAATTTTGACTAGCATATGTAGACTGCAAGTGCAGATACCAGGTTATATATGGAGTGTGGCATATTAGTATTTCACACTGAGATGATTCCTTCCCCACATCATGGGCTACCAAAAGGAACTCTCTCCTTTGTTGCCTGAGAGAGGAAATGTTCAATATTAATATAAATCTGCCTGTACTCTAAATCATCCAGGGATCATACGATAAAAATCCCAATTTATTATCTAGAATTAATATTGCTTGTTGGAAAGATGAAATTGCTTAGTCTGTGTATTTTAGATTTCATTGCATTTTTAGTGCCCTGCCTGTGCTGAGTGTGTGCAGAGCGCTGAGCACCCAAGTTTGCATTCCCAGCAGCACTTTCTGTTCCCTTCCCTGAGAACATGTGCCAATCCCCATCCAGCCCCTCACAGGGCTGTGCTGTGTAGGCTCCCAGAAATGTACGTACTTGGTATTTTTAAACATTTGCAATTGCATAATTCTTTAATGAATTCATTTATTCCTCCGTAGCACGACGCAGAATACGGGAGAGAGGCTGAGCATACATCAGTGCCACAGAAACCTCCTGGGCTCTGAGGAGCCCTGACCACCAGGGCTTGGATCCCTGGGGAGCAGCAGCTGTCCTGTAGGACAAGCTAAGCCTGGCTGCACTCAGGGCTCTGTCAGATACAATAATCACATCCTCGAGGCAGAGAAAATCTCCATTTTCTCAGAGGAGGTAACCCCTGGGGCCAGGAGATGCTGCCAGAGCCTGGTGTCCCACCGAGCTGAGTTGGCTGAGCTCAGACCTGGCCTCCAGCTGGACCTGCCAGGCATTTCCTAGCTGGCAGGAGGAGAGCAGAGCAGGAGCACTGGCACTGCCACACAAGCAAATCCCTCTGTGGGTACCAGCTCCACCATTCCAGCAGCTCTGCCTCCCCTCCAGGCTGCCCAGCCCTGGGGTTTTTTGGTGCAGCATCCTCACGACTCCCTGGTCCTGGGGTGCTCAGCTTTCTGCAGCTGCAAACATTGTGGAATTCTGCAGGAGCCCCTCATGCCACCAGCCCCACGTCTCCAACCCTACCTCGCCCTTTCAGGCTATAGGGAGTTGTCTCAGTGTGGGAAATATTTGGGAGTTTGAAACCAAAAATGCAAAGTGAAAAAACGCAGCTAGAGGCATCCATCAAAACTTCTCTGATTTCTCTATTTGTCTTTTCTCAGAAGCTAATATCCATGAATTTGGTTATTAGAGTCATAATGTTATAATTATTTCATTTAATACTCTAATTATCCCTTGTGATTAATCCTGACCATAACAGGAATGCCTGTGAGTCTGGAAGGCATGTTCCAATGGCTTCTGCATTATGAATGTTAATTTGACTTAACAAGTATGAGAGCCAGAGGAAAAGAAACCAAAGAGCACGAGGACTCTTTGCTTACAAGCGAGTGCAGGGCTTTTCCTGCCTGTTTTTGGTGGTAACTGGGCCAGCAGCCCCAGTTTTTGCTGGCATGGATTCCCTGGCTGTGGTGTGGCATTGGGAATTCTGTGCACAGCTGGGGCAGGGAGGCAGAGGTGGCACAGGCTGCTGTGTCCCTGCCTTGTTTTGGCAGCATTGCTCATCCCCTGCGCTCTTGCTGTGAATGTCCTTGTGCAGAGCATGAGCCCACAAGTGACACCAATGTCCTCCTGCACCTCCCTGTTCCCCTGTCCCATTGTAGATGGGTGTGGTGTTCACTTTGGCCAGTTGGTGTTTCAAGGGTTTTTTCAGAGCTGTCTGATCCCATCACCCCACCAGCTCCCATTTTGTCAAGCTACAACGTCACACTCAGAGAGAACAGAAGCACCTGAAATTTTTAACTTCCTTCAGTGTTGTTGTGTAGCCACAGCCAGGAATGGCAGAGCAGAAGCTTTTCCCTCATCTCTGTCCCTCAGGTCTGAGGACCTACATGAGTGAGATAAGTATTGGCTGCATACAGAGATTTCTGCACACACCTTCTGCTGCAGCGGTAAAAGTCCCTGTGGGTCAGTGCTAGCCCAGCACCAGGTCTGGCGCTTTGGGTAGAACCTGCAGTGGCAGCCTGAGCTAAAACACCCCCAGTGGGTCAGCACCAGGTCTGGCACTTTGGGTGGCTCCTGCAATGGCAGCCTGAGCCAAAAAATTCCCTGTGGGTCAGCACCAGGTCTGGCACTTCGGGTGGCTCCTGCAGGGGCAATCTGAGCCAAAAACACTCCCAGTGGGATGGCACCAGGTCTGGCACTTCTGGTGGCTCCTGCAGGGGCAATCTGAGCCAGAACACTCCCTGTGGGTTGGCACCATGTCTGGCTCTTCGGGTGGCTCCTGCAGTGTCAGCCTGAGTCAAAACACTCCCAGTGGGTCAGCACCAGGTCTGGCACTTTGGGAAGGACCTGCTGCAGTGGCAGCCTGAGCTAAAACACTCCCAGTGGGATGGCACCAGGTCTGGCACTTTGGGTGGCTCCTGCAGTGGCAGCAGCGAGCACAGGCTGTGGGCTGTGCCCAGACAAGTGTGCATTCACACACACACCCAGCACACACGTGCCCTCACAAACCTCGGGTGCCTGTCTCCAGGGCTCCATCTGTGCCTTTATGCACAGGGAAAAGAAACATATGGACAAAGGGAGTGGATGCTGCTGGCAGAGGCCCACGGGGCCAGGCTCTGGGATCCCTGGAGGAAGGCTTCGCCTCTCAGAGCTTTAAACAGCACCGTGTCAAAACCAGCCCGTGGTACCCCATGGGCTCAGACAGTGGCTGTGAGCAAACCTCAGCTCAGGGTGCAAAAGGAGGGTGTAGGGAAGTTTCTGAGCTTGTCTCCTCCATGCAGGAGTTGGACAGAGCCAGCTTGGCCCCTGTGACCGTGTGCTCAACCTGCTGCCTGCATTCACCACTGTCCCTCCTGCTCCACTCCTCAGGGCCAAAGCAAAGCTGCACAGGGGTTTTCTTGTGAGGCTTACACAAACTGAGGCTGCAGGAAAGAGCCTTTCAGGGTGAGGAACCATGCCTGACTCCTGGCTCCTGCATCCATCTGCCCAAAGAACTGCTTGCAAAGGGGGAAGGCTTTCACCTCACTCTTTTATTATTTCCAGCATACTGTTTCCAAAAGTGTTTAGGACACTCAGTCTCAAAGTCATTGTAAGGCAAATTCCTGCTGCTGGTGAAGATTTTAAGAGGGAAGTTTGTGGAGGGGTTTTTGTGGTTATTTACCTTTGTAGAAAGAGACAGGGCTATGTGTAAGTCAGGTTCATAAAAGATATGTTTCCATTCTTTATAATTAATTTATTTAATCTTGCGAGGCAACTAGTCACAAACTTACCTTCTCATTTTACTCATTTGTCCTCAGGAAATGGTCGTTTAGGACTATCATGGAATATTGTAATCCTGAACAATGCAGAGCAAGAGAAATCCAAACTGGAGGAGCACATCCATACATGGAGAGATTTCTGGGGCCTTTACATTCCCATCACTAAACCAGCCAGTTTTGAGGAATCAGGAATCTCAAAGATGATCCTCCTGCTGTCAATACCTGAGGCTGTCTTGGAGCTCCAGTGTTTCCTTGTTCTCACTGGTGGTTTTTGGCTCCTACCCCCAGCCTGGTGAGCCCTGAGCCCTGCAGGACCAGGTTCCTGCTGCACCTGGGGCTGAGCTGGACAGGGAGCCCTCACTCTCTTTCTACTGCTTAGAAACCATCTCTGCTCAGAGGGAAGGAAAAACCCCTAGTGAGGGACTGGTTTTGTCCTCACTACTGCCTGCGTTTCATCAGCTGCACGGTTCTGAATCCTTTTGCTTCATTTGTTTCCAAAATGAGCTGCATTGTTTTGCAAAGCAAGTTACCAGGGATAGACAAATTACCAAAATTTATTTTTCCTCTAAATAAAGGAACACCTGGCAGTGTCTGGCTTCCAGGGGTCTGCAAATGTTGTTCTTTAAATATTTCTTCATGTGCTTGCAGACGTTTGCACATCGGCCTCCCTAGAGCTGGGAACTCCGGGAGTGCAGGATGGAGCACGGTGTCTAATTTTAGGTACAGAAATGTGAAAGATTGAGCTAAATGTGGCAAAGCCTCCTGTACAGCCTGAGGTGGGAAGTGAGGCTCAGGAGAACCTCCTGAGGGATTCTTGTGCCCCTGGATGGCTGAGGGCAAACAGGGAATTGCCCCAGGGCTGTATTACAGATAGGAAAATGAATGTTACCTGGTTTCTTCTCTACTAGTCCCTGCCCCACACGTTTGTTCCCAGTTTGGTTCCCCTTGTAGTAAGCCCCCAGCAGCTGGATTTGCCACCCCTGCCCTGCTGGCTGCACCAAGCCCAGGTTTCTGCACATTTGCTGCTGCACATCTGTGCAAGGCTCCTGACCTTCCCCTCCCACCTCCTGCAGCATTTCAGCTCCCTCGGATGGTTTCCAGAACTGCCCACAAACATCTCCTGCAGGGCAGAGATCCTGGCTGGAGCAGCTGAGCCATGGAGGAGGTGGAGCTGTTCTGGGCGTTCAGGCTGTGGTGCTGCAGCATGGACAGAGCCAGACAGAGATGCAGATGTTGAGCAGCTGCAGAGGGCACGCACAGCCGGTGCAGAAGGCAGCTTGGTGGGAAGAGACTCTTCTGCAGGGGCAGACAGGTGGCTCCTAATCCCTCCCAAGTTCTGTTCCACGTTCTCCAAAGCAGCTGCCCACCACACAAAGGAGCTGTGGCCCTCAGCTGGCAGAAAGATGATCCCAATTCCACTGAAAAGTTCACATCAAACAAAATATCTCTGCTGGGTTGTCTCAGCCATCCTTGGACTGGAGCAGGGAAGGCTGGTGGAGGCACTTGCTGTGCTTCATGGTGCCATTAAGGATGGGCTGTGCAGCACCTCCAAGGAAAGTGCTGATGGATGCTTTTCAGATGGAGCCACTTTGAGTTCCCCAGAGGGAGCAAACCTCATCCTCTGTGAGCAGCCCCATCCCCTGGATACACAGTGAGGCTGTGGGGTGGTGTGCAGTAAGCAGCCACAGAGGGATGGGTGCAGTGGGTGCCGTACCCAGGGTGACCTTGATGCCCTGGGATTTCAGCTTTTATATTCTGTATAAAATATGTATATATGTATATATATAACTCTAAACCCCACATACAGTGTGAGCCATTTTGCTTTGCCATTTGGGTCAGACACAACAATTCCTCTCCAGGCCTGGCAATCAAGGACACCTCACTGCCTCAGGCCCTGAGAGATGGAAACTAAAGTGAGTTGGGGGGAGCAAATCTGGGGTAAATGACTTCATTCCCTGAAGCTGTCATTGGAAGATGAACCCCCAATCTGCAAATGGACCAAACTTATAAAAGTGTGAAAACCCATGACCCATCGTCCATTTTGGGTGTAGCCCCTGGGGGGCTTTGTCTGACAGAAATATCCCTGAAGGCACTTCAATAACTAGAATTGCTTTTTATTCCCTTAATTTTGTCTAGGCTTTGTTTTTAGGTATCAACCCTCACCCCTCAGTCTCCTCCTGCAGCCACCCCCCTGGAGACAGCTGCTCACACCTTGCTCAGAGCCGATGGAGGAGCTGCACCCTGGGCACATGAAGGAAACGCTCCCAGGGGTGTTTTCCCCATCCTGCTGCGGGCCAGGACGTGCAGGTGACATGGGACACACCCAGCTGGAGCTGGCAGAGCCGGGGAGCCTGGCAGTGCCCGGGCAGGAGCTGCCCCACAGCCTGGCCATGCCCTCATTTGATTAACGAGCGCGTGAACTTGGCTCCAGCAGCAGCCCTGTGTACAGAGAGCCAGTCTTGGGCAAGCCAAGTCCCCTTTTCTGTGTCTCTGGCAGCCAATTACTCATTTCCAGTGCGACAGTCTGTTCCTAATTTGGCCAGTCAGGGGTTGTTGAAGGAAATAATGCAGCGATGTCCTCTCAGAGGGAGTCTCGGAAACAATATTCCAAGAGACAAGAGAAAATTAATGCAACAGGGTGATGTTTACCAGCCCCTGTCACTGCCCATGCCTGAAGGACTGACTATTAACACCTGGTCAATAAGAAGATCTTTCTCTGCAGATTTCTTTTAAAAGGCATCAAGGATGACACTGAGGTGCATGAAAATAATCTGATTAGTATGATGTCTCCTTGAAACATTTCTGAAATGTGTGAAGTGTTACTTTTACTGCAGGGTTCTTTTGTTCACAAAGTGGAAATCGAAGTGCAGAACAACGCAAAAAGCAGAGATCCTTACGACACAGAATAATGAGGCCATAAAACCAAACAATAAAGTTAAATAATTTACCATAAATATCGAAAGCTCTGAAATTATTCTCTACATTAACTGCCTATGTTTCAAATGATCTTTGCATTCACCATGTCACAGATGGCAACATCAGACAAGAGAGTCCTTGACAAAATCTCGCTGTAATTATTCTTTCCACAGCTGCAGTTATTTTAATGCCTTTTCAGTTAAGCTGAAAGAGACGCACACGTTTTATAAATAAGGGCTTTTAACCAGTTTGACAATGAAGCATTTGAAACGTAGTGTGAAAAAAAAGAAAAAAAACAACCCAAAAAACTTTCGCTGCATCTTGAAACCTGGGAGAGCAACTGTGAGGACTTGGAGCAGAAAGACAACCAGTCTTTCTACAGCAATACTTAGCAATTAAGACTAAAATTATGTTGATTGTGATGGTCTGAGATAGCTGTTACTGGCAACTTTCAGAGTTGCTCAGACACAATGCAACAATTAGGTTTATTTTGGCTGGCAGCTCAGAGGAGTCTTTTCTCCATTGAGAAACTGCCCCTCAAGGACAGGCAGGGACTGCCTTGGGGAGGAAAATACAGCTTGGCTGAGGTCAAGGTTACACACTGCTCAAGACCGAAGTGTCCAGCTGCAGTCCAAGCTTGGTTGGCTTTTCTTGCATGTTTTGGCTTTTTCCAAAGTGCTTTAAACCGTTGTGGAGGGCTCTTCTCCCCAAGGAACAGCACAAACCCACGGCCTCTCCTGCCCTGAGGGAATCTGGCTGACCACAGTGGCTCGGCTGTGCTGCACTGGCCAAGAGGAAAAGGATGAGCCACCCTGGAACATCCTCTGCTCTCTTCAAACCCCCTTTCTCTGCCAGGTTGATGCCTTAAGTTTTAGCTTTCATGTTTTTCAGATTCTGTGCTGCCTAGGGGTGCAGTTCTGAGCCTCATATTAAGTGTTAGTCAGCTCTCTTCACAGAGTAGGGAGACAAAAAAAATCCTTTTTCTGATGAAAACCAAGGACAACGAGTACAAGTTTCAGGCCCAAAAGCACAAACAACGATGGACTGAAAAAAGAAAACAAGAAGGATGGGACTTCACAACCTGAAACCGTAACTGGACAATTAAACCCCAATATGCAAATGGACCAAAACTTATAAAAGTGTGAGACCTTGGGACCAGGCATCCATTTTGTGTCCATTTTGAGTCCATCTTGGGTGTAGCCCTGGCCAGGCTCTTGTCCTGCCCAAGCTGTACCCTAAAGGCCTTTTAATAAATATCTACTTTATTCTCCAGCTCTACCCAGTCTCTGTTCCAGCTCAGCCTTCCCAAGGCATTAAGGTGATCGACACCTCCTTCCCCAGCCCTGGTCGTGCTCCCTCTGGCCCAGAATTCCCTTCAGTGCTGCTGCCCAGCTCAGCTCTGCCCTGCCCCTGCAGTGACTCCACTCAGGACATGCGCTGAGAGCCCTGGCACACCTCAGCACCTCAATAAAAGCAGGCTCACTTTGGAGTCGTCCTGCATCACAGAATCACAGGATCACAGAATCACAGAATCACAGGATCACAGAATCACGGAATCACAGGATCACAGAATCACAGGATCACAGAATCACAGGATCACAGGATCACAGGATCACAGGATCACAGAATCACAGAATCACAGGATCACAGGATCACAGGATCACAAACTCACAGAATCACAGCATCACAGACTGAACTAGGTTGGAAAAGCTTTAAGATCATCAAGTCCAAGCTATGACCTAACATCTCATTAACTAAACCATGGAACTGAGTGCATGTCCAATCTCTTTTTAAACACATCCAGGGATGGTGACTCCACCGCCTCCCCGGACAGACCATTCCAGTGCCCAATCACTCATTCAGTGAAGAAATTTTTTCAAACATCAAACCTAAACTTCACTTGGTGCAGCTTGAGACTGTGTCCTCTCCTTCTACCATTCTCATCCACTCAGAGGAGTTGGGGAGTTTGGCACGTATCAAACAGCTCATCTGAGGACTCCAACAGTGATGAAAACTTGAGCTGACCACCAAAATTGCAGTTCCCATGGGAGTTTGTGGAGGTGTAGCCAAGCACAGCAGCCAGTGGAGCACTGGGGGATCTTCATTCCTGCTTCCAGCTCTCTGGAGAGCCTGCAGAACCCCTCTGCCCTGAATCCACATTTCAGGAGCCCGAATGAGTGGCTGCATTTTTTAAAGCTCCGAGCACTCAACAGCTCTTGTGAAAAACAAAAGGAGCTGAATCCTCTGGAAACGAAGTTCCCCTGCTCCCAGCAAGATGCAGCTGCTTCTCCTTCCCACCATAAGCTGTCGGTTAGTTTAAAAGAAATGTGTGGAGATGCAGCTAAAGCAGTGGGAGCTGTACTGGGAGGCTGTTTTCCCGTTTAAACCAAATAAAGCAAAAAAATGAAAGAGCTGGGGATCGGTGGGAGGTTTTTCACCGTGGAATCCTGGCAGGCTCTGGCGTACAAAGAAGACGTTGCGGTCTCCGCGGCTCGCGGGCTGGGGAAGCCTGATTAATGGGGGTTATTGTCGGGGAGGCCTGGCTTTTATGCTCAACACTGAAAGGCACCAACCCTCAAAGTATTCAACATCACACAATAACAGATTGTGTGCAGTTAGCCTCAGAAAACAAACGTGTTCTCTCTCTATAGGATTATAGAGCATCCGTCAGTGGCTGGCACTAAATACCACCCAAGTGTGTGTAATTACCCATACATGAAATCTAAACATGGTTTTAAAGCAGTTGGAACAACAGAAAACACCTGGAGGTTTCTGTTTCCCCTTCACTTTGAGGCATCCTTCCTTTCCTAACCAAAATCCCTGGGAACAGCCTCCTCTGGCCTGGGAGGGAAGGGCTGCTCTCCTGGATTTCTGACATGTGGCTGCACCAGTCACCTCTCCCAGGACTGGGACCATTCCCTGCCAAAACCCCAGTTGATCCTCTTATTAGATTTAGACTGCATACAAAATACAACTGCAGAGCTGAGAGGGGAAAATGGGATTTTTATGAGACACTAGGATGCTGGGCAGCTCATAAACCCGGGCTGGCCTCGAAATCCCCAGCAAAACTCCAAGAGCTGCTGCACACAGATCCCTCTGCACTTGTTTTGTCAGCTCTCTGTAGGAAAAGAGTTTGGTTTGCTCTGGGGTTTGCTGCCCCTGAGGGGAACAGGGACCACAGTGAGAGCCTGGATGGAGAGTGACCCAGGGAGCAGAAGGATCTGTCTTCCTTGCACTGTCCTGTAGGATCAGCCACACAATTAAGAGCTATACTTAAGCTATTAAATAAATAAATAAACAAGCTTCACTCCTGAAAGATTCAGGCATGCCTTGTGGGATCCTTGTGCTCCTCAGTTTTGAATCTGAGGCTGATAAATTAAAAGCAAAAGAATCACTTATACAAATTAACTCCATATCCTGCCATGGAGTGAGCACAAAGCTGTTGTCACTTCTGATTTCAAACAGGCTTGAATTAAAGGGGGCTTGGGTTATTATTTCTTATTTGAGAGAAGCAGGGCAGTCACTTGGTGGGACGGCAAGCAGCTGGCTGCAGACAGATGTCTGAGAGCTCTTCCACAGAGCCTGCCTGTGGCAGCCTGGCAAAGGGCAGGATAACCACAGCAGCATGGCACTGAGTGTCAGATTTGTGATTCCCAGCTGCGGGAGAGGTACAGGGCAGGATAACCACAGCAGCGTGGCACTGGGTGCTGGATTCATGATTCCCAGCTTGTAGGAGAGGCACAGGGCAGGATAACCACAGCAGCATGGCAGTGAATGTCAGATTTGTGATTCCCAGCTGTGGGAGAGGCCCAGGGCAGGACAACCACAGCAGCATGGCACTGGGTGCCAGATTTGTGATTCCCAGCTGTGGGAAAGGTACAGGGCAGGATAACCACAGCAGCGTGGCACTGGGTGCCAGGTTTGTGATTCCCAGCTGTAGGAGAGGCCAGGGCAGAGCAGGGCAGACCATGGGCTGCTCAGGCACCTGGCAGGGAGGTGGCAGAGCAGGGTTTCCAAGGTTCCCACGCAGCATTTTGGCTCTGGTGCACCTTCCAAGGCTGCTCTTCCACATCAGAGCTTCTGGCCAAAGCTGAAGGTGGCTCCTGCAGGGAGGGGCCTGGTGCTGATTGCTATGGCAGTGGTGAAACCAGAGCTGCTGTGATGGGCAGCTGCTTCTGAGGAGCTCCCCTGACCTGTGCCATTGAGTCCTGCGGAGCTCTGGGATCCAGAAATATCCACGGTCCAACATCTCTCCCAGGGGATCCTGGGGTTGAAGCCATCCCATATGGGGTGGGAGCCATCCCCAAGGCCTGAGAGCCCTGTGGGATCATGAGCCTGCTGATCCAGCCCCACATAGACCCAGCCCCACATGGACCTGCCTCATAGAGACCCAGCCCCACATGGGCCAGCCCCAAATGGACCAGCCCCACATGGACCCAACTCCACACAGATCCAGCCCCACATGGACCCAGCCCCACATGGACCAGCCCCACACAGATACAGCCCTGAATGGACCCAGCCCCACACAGAACCAGCCCCACACAGAACCAGCCCCACACAGAACCAACCCCACATGGACCAGCCCCAAATGGATCAACCAACCCCACACGGATCCAGCCCCACACGGGCCAGCCCCACACAGAATCAGCCTCACACAGACCCAGCCCCACACACAGAACCAGCCCCACACTGACCCAGCCCCAAATGGACCCAGCCTCACACGGACCCAGCCCCAAATGCACCAGCCCCACACAGAACCAACCCCACACAGAACCAGCCCCACACTGACCCAGCCCCACATGGACCAGCCCCACATGGACCCAGCCCCAAATGGACCAGCCCCACACGGACCCAGCCCCACACAGAACCAGCCCCGCACAAACCCATCCCCATGCTGCCACTGTGTCATTCCAGGATGTGCTTGGCACCCACTGACAGGCAGAATCCTCCAACGTGTGGGTCTGGCTGAGGAGCCAAACAATTGGGAGCTTATTACAGCCTCCCTTTTAATTAAGTGTCTCAAATAGGATGTAATTGCGATGTAATAGCACACACTATTGTACATTAGTTAAATACTAAGGATTATTAAGAGTATGTTTTAAAGGCTTTCCAGTCCTGGATTGAGTAAACAGTTGCTAAATTTCGATAAATAACTTTTAAAATCTACATTAAATAAGCAGTAAAGTGTATTTAGGATACTCTCTTTATTTTTCCCAGAATTGCTCCAGTCAAAGAGTCCCGGGTTATAATCTCAGTATTTCACTGGTAATAGGGTTGTGCCTGCTCATTTCTGTTTGTTCTGCCTCAAAGATCCTGCTGGGTGTGGCAAGCTCGGCTACTGACATCTGCAGGCTTTAAACCCTTCCCATCCCCACAGCCCAGAGAAGCTGGAAGTGTGCTCAGCCCAATTTTACAAGAACAGAATTAAGGCACAGAAGAGCAAAGTCATTTGTTCAAAGCCATGCAGGGAGTCTGTAATAGAGCAGAACAGGAGCCAACAACAGATCAAAACACATTTCTCTAAAAATAAGGCTTTGAAAATCCATAAAGGAAATGTGGCTCTAACAAAACGCTCCATTACGATCAAAAATGCAATTAGTCATTACTGACTTTGGTAATGAATGTACAAATGTCCCATGACCCCCAAAACCTAACAAACATCTTCATCCATTTGCTGTTCGTGCCCAGGGAATGCCAGCTGGCCTGACAGCAGTGGGTGGGCACCACTGAGTGATCCCTGGAGGCAACTCTTGCCTCTGTTGCACCAGGAATGTCTGTCCAAGGTTGCACATCACAAAAAAGGAGGTGTCATCGCCCTGGCAGCCACGGCAGGGAATAATTTAGTGCTCCCTTCACCTTTGTAAGGCTGATCTTGAGCTCCCTGCTGCTCCCTGCAGTCGGGGTGTTCCTGCTGGGAGTGACTGCAGCATCCCGAGGTGGGAGCTGGTAAAACTTGGGGTGCTTTAAAGTGACACAGAGGTCCTGGTGGCATTTGAGGGACAGGACATAACGGGGGACACAGCTGAACTCAGCCTGGCTGGCAGGGTGGGAGCAGGAGCAGTGAGGGCTGCACTGGGGGCTCTGGGCACAGGGAGCCCTCAGTGGTGCTGGAAAAGCCAAAATTGCTGGGGCCTGGGACAGCTGCACTGCCCTGGGGGTGTCCAGGGAGGTTTAGAGCACGGGCAACCAGCCCTGGGTGATGGGAGCCACCAGGCAGGCTTGGGCCACTGAGCCCCTGCCCCAGCCAGCCCCGCTGGGGAGACTCAAACCTCACTGAAATCTTGCCCCTGCTCCCACCTTCTTGTCCTTCTTGAACCTTTGCTCCTGTTCTCCCCCTGGAAAGCAGCCTGAACTGAAATGCTCCTTTCTAGACGTGTCACCTGCACAGCTCCACACTGCTGAACAGGTGACACTAATGAAGGAACCAAGGAGTCGGAACTCGTCAAGCGAGAGCTCTGAAAAATTAATGAGAGGCTGCAGAAGAACATAAATAACCCGTGCTGCCCA
Organism: Acrocephalus scirpaceus scirpaceus; assembly: GCA_910950805.1. Classification (NCBI taxonomy): domain Eukaryota; kingdom Metazoa; phylum Chordata; class Aves; order Passeriformes; family Sylviidae; genus Acrocephalus; species Acrocephalus scirpaceus. Next base: position 3,513,617 of record OU383796.1, read on the forward strand.
TTAGAGGCAGTTAGCACCATTACAGTGATCCAGGGAAAACCTGCCCAGGCACCACTGCTCTCCTTTGGAGTCACTGTCCTGGAGGTTTTCACAGCTGGAGTCAAAGGACAGTTAACACTTTAACACCCAGGTTATTTTGGAATAATTATTGTTAATATAAATCAAAAGTGACAGCTTAACTGGTCTCAGAAATGGATATATATAAACCAAAACGAAGTTGCATGGCCTCAGAGGAAAAATCATTAGCTCCCTGGTGGGTTTACAAGTAATTTGCCAGCAATAAAAATGCAAAAACACATTTTGGTGTGCAATGATCATAAATAATCCTTGGACAAGATTTCTTTCTAGGACTCACAAGTCCACTCCCTTAATGGCAAGTTTTATTACCCTGGTTTCTCTGTGTTCTGTTACAAAATGTTGCTGTCAGAACAATTTACGAATTACAGCCCTGTTGGTATCAACTTCCATAATTCATATGGAAATTGGTTTCCCCACAAACACTCACAGAGCACAGAGAGTCGTGTAACCACACAGAATGACCTTAACGACACAGAATTCAGAGAGCAGGTGCCTGGGCCAGCAATAAATATCTGTGGTCACCAGGCTGGGGGGAAACTTCCATTGAACTTATGTGGTGGTGTGGGTGCTCAGAGTGTCACCAGTGCTGGTGGCACCTCACGGGATCTTTGGGAAGCCAGGAACATTCTGAAGGTTCTGTTCCCAAGCACTGGTGGTGCAAATCCCATCCAGCTGCTGAGGAAACTCTGAATTTTCTTTAAATTCAGCATTTTCTTAAAATACCAGGAAGTACAGCTTGTTCAGGATCTCAACTGTGTTCATCCCTTCCCTCCTTTTTGAGGCCTGGGGATGAGGAGGGGTGTGGCAATAGGACACGAAAGGAACACATGGACTCTGTTCCCATTTACAGGGCAAAACCCCCTGACCTTTATTATCAGACCCTAATATATAATATTTCCACCCAGACCATGGATTGGAGGATGAGGTTGCCACCTCTCCAACCACACTGGTCAAACCAAAAGTCCATCAGTTGTTCCCTCCTCAAGAGAGGAATGAAGAACATACTTGCATTAATACAAACATTACTTCTATTAATAACAGTCGTGTGAGAAAGAATTCAGAAACTATGAAAACATCAGAAGGCTGAAAAAAATCAGGGTGAAAGAGGGGAGTTCAGCACGTGAGATGGAAGTCCCAGAGGGGGTGGCCGTGCCAGGGGCCAGGGCTGGTGTTTGGGCAGGAGCCCAGGGCAGGTCACACCTGCCAGGTTCAGCCCTGAGGAAGGATCAGGGGCTTTGCTTATGCCTCATCCTTAGGGATGAGTTGTTTCCTCACACCAAGTGTGTGTGTGATCCTTGGAGTAAGAGAAGGAAAGGGAGTGACAGACAGTGAGATGAGAATCACCTCCAAATTATTCTAAAATAAATGCAAATCCAGAGTGTAAAGAGGGGGATCTGCAGCTCAGGCTGGGTTCTGGGTGCCGTGTGCCTCTGCTCTCCCTTCAGCTTGAAGAAATGGATGCAGCAACTGAAATTGCCACGTTTCATAGATGAAGTTACACTGCAGGAAAGAAAACCACTCAAACAGAAACCACTGCATTGATGTCTAAGAAAATTAAGTAAAGATGGCTGTAATTATTTTTTTTTTACAGATCTTTTATGGGCACACATCCAAAGCCAGTTCTGGCTGTTGGAATATACCACAGGGTAGAAGGTAGCTTCTGGAAGAACTGAGCATTTCTTGTATTCAACACTTCATTTGTAACTTTAACCTAAAGAGAATTTGATGAACTGTGCAGGGACAAGCCCTACATTTTAAAAAATATTATTGGCTTCATCTAAGATCTTGAAACACCCATTCTGGACAACCCTTTCACCACGATGTAGATGAATAGGAAAGAAAACTACAGGTCCTATTTCCATTCAGATATTATGAGCCAAGCTGCGACGCCACCCTGAAGCAAAATATCCAGGATCTTGCTTTGAATTTCATCTGAGCAAAGATGACAAAAACTGCTTTTGCAGAAACAAAAATTCGCAACAAGAAAGTGCATAAAATGAGGAAGGAAATGGTTTTCTTTCCCTATAAAGAAAGAGCAGGTCCTTAAGATTTTATAGATCAGAGATTTAAACCAAGAACCTCCTTTTTACAGGTCCCTGGTTCAGCTTAAAATGGTAATGGCATTGCTGCTGAAACAAATGGCACCTGGAGCTGCAGGAGGTGCTGGGCTCTGCAGAACTGTTTGGATGGGAGGGACATGGATTCAGAGGATTCTCCTGCAGCTTTTTCTCCCTTCCTCCCACCCCAGGGATGTTCTGGAGAGCTGGTGTCACTATGGGAAGCAGGACAGTGGCCATCAGCTCCCAATCCTGGGAGCTCCATAGGGCTCTGCCACATTATGAGGTTTTCAGTCTCAGTGAAGTTCTCAACTTTTGATGAGATGGTTCAAATCAGGAAAATCCTGTGTCTGTGCCAGACAGTTAAAACTGAAAGTAATTAAGGCAAAATCTTTTTCTGCACAGAAAGTACCTAACATGTGGCAATAGCAAAATCATCAGCGTTTCTGCCATCGTAAGCCCACAAAACAAATTGGATTTTGAATGAAGCACATGGAACAGTGACCTTTGTGTAGAACTCGTCTTGACCTCTGAAAGTAATGGCATTTTGTCTCAATTTCTGCTGCTAATTGCAAATGCCGAATTCTGAATATTCACATTTGAGAGGGATTCATGGCTTGATTGTTTCTGAATGCCCCCGAGAAGTTCCTCTCCTCGCAGGAACAGTGTTTGCTGAAGTTCCCAGGCCTATTCTGGGAACACTTTCCTGCCCAGCCCAAACTCCAGCAGTGCTGTGGGAGGCTGAACCCAGGCTCCTCTTTCCCAGCTAAACCACCCATAAGCTTCAGACTTGGCAACTGTGACTCCTCTTACTTCCTCCTACAGATCCCAGCTCAGCCCTCTCCCAACTCACAGAGGACAGACACATCAAATTCCATGTACCCCGGTCCCTGAGCTGCACAAAACCAATGAACCACCCCAGGGATGGGGAATCACCTCCCACCCTGGCTGAGCCCCCTCTGCTGGGTCTGGACACTGCTCCAAAGCAGGGCAGAGATCCCCAAGCAGATTAAGAGCAGTTAAAGCAGCCAATAAGGCAGCGCAGAGCAGAGACCAGGGCACGAGTGACCTGCGGCATGATTTGCAGCGAATGTCTTTTCCTCTCATAAATAGGAGAGACACAGTGGGACGATTATGCGCCCAGATTTATCTCCTCAGCTCCGTGTATATCCTTCTGCGCTTAAAAATGTCTCACTGCCCTTTGCGTTATTGCATTGCCCTTTACATTCATAGCACATAAACCTCTCAAGTACCGTAAAACTTACAAGGTGTAATATAACGTCGGGGGTTTCTTTTACACACCATAAACAAAAGTCACTGGGAAAGGAGCAAAGAAAGGGAGACATTACTTGGCCTGACAACAGTACAGGAGGAAAATATATATACAAGCATACATATATATACACTTAAAATCCTGAGCTGGATTGATTATCTGGCGTTGATGGATCACCTGAATGTGTTACGTAGATAAGGAAATTGATTATTCAATAAATCGCTGTCTGCACTAAGAATCCAGTGTTAAAAAAGAAAGGGAAAATATTATAAATCTGTCTCGCACAGGCAAAGAAAAAGCGTAAGCTTTTAAGGTTAATCATGATGTACCTTTTGCTGCACACCCGATAAAAGAACATCCTCCTGGAGTTCTGCAGTGCTAAAGGACGGGTGTCTGTCCCAGGGCTCTCTAGGAAGGGAACCTCTCTCACATGGCTGAGGGGCTGTTCCTGCATGCCTGCAGTGGGCAGGGTGATCTGACAGAGCCCCCAGGGTACATCAGCCCCTGGATCCCTGGAAATGTCCAAGGCCAGGCTGGGCAGGGCTTGGAGCAAGCTGGGATAGTGGAAGGTGCCCATGGGCAGGGGGGATGGAATGAGATGAGCTTTGATGTCCGTTCCAAGCCAAACCATTCTGGGGTTCTATGACATCCAGCCTTATACCCTCCACTGAGCAGGTGCTGTGGCTGTTCCATTCAGAACAGAATCCACCCTGCTCCCAACACAAAATCCCTGCTGCAGCCAGGAAAAAGCCCCCTCAGCCCAGGTGCCCAGGCAGACACAGTGTCTCACAGGGGGTGGAATTCAAAATCACTGCGGTGACTTCCCTCAGAGCGCTCTGAATTCACTGCAAAACTAACCAACGAGTCTGACACTTCAATAGACAGCCGTAACTCAGCTAAATTTGTGGGTTATACCAGATTTTATTTACTGTTTCATCCTGGGAGGAAAGTGCGAGCTGACAGCCGTCTATTCATTAGAGTGGGGGGAAGCCGCCCACGGCGACGCTGGTTCTCTCCCCATACACTTCCACGTCTCTAATCAAGTTTGGATTCTGCAGTACCAGCTCTGTTATTTTAGGGATGACGTACGTTCCTGCTCTCCTGGGAGCTGGTGAGTTCACAGATCCGCTCTGTTCACCTCCAAGTCCCCGTCTGAACCAAGGACACGCCGCAGCCGTCAGGTGTCATTACAGCTAATGAGTGCCCAGCAGCCTCTGTCAGAGCAGTCAGTGGCCTCATCCCAGCCCTTACTGGAGGCAGGAACCACCATTCCCACCCAGCTGCTGCAGGGGCACCACTGGTGCTGCCTGGTTGCTCCAGGCAGCACTGACAGAACAAGCAGACACAGCCTTAAGCTGCACCAAGGGAAATTTGGATTGGATAGTAGGAAAAAGTTTTTTACAGAAAGGGTGATAAAGTATTGGAATGGTCTGCCCGGGGAGGTGGTGGAGTCACCATCCCTGGATGTGTTTAAAGAAAGATTGGATGTGGCACTGGTGCCAGGGTTTAGTTGAGGTGTTGGGGCTGGGTTGGACTTGATGATCTTGAAGGTCTCTTCCAACCCAGTGATTCTGTGATTCTGTGAGTTCTGTGAAGCTGCTGCTGCTTGCAGGTGCCAAGGATGAAATTGGAATCTGTCTCAGAAGCCTGTGTGACACTGAGTGCTCCAGTCCCAGGGGAGCTGGGTACCCCTTAGGGGGGATCCCCAGTGCCCAGCTCCCAGAGCAATGAGCAAAGTGCACGGCCCAAATTCAAGAATTTATCTGAACACTTACATAATTTGAAGTCTTTGTTGTGTGCCTTTGGTATTAGCTTGTTTCTCTGTCTGCTTAAAAACTTCTCCAGACATACCCACATGGTCTGTGCCTTTGGAATCCCGGTCCCTCCTGCTGCTTTCCAGGTCACACTGCTGTGCTGAATGTCCCAGGCACAACGAGCTGATACAGAATGTGCCAGTTGTTCCCTTTACTACTTCCCAATTCCGATTTTTATCCTCTCAATCTGACCCCACACAGAGGGGTGCTGCTTGTTGGCTGGGGAACAGCATAAAGCCCAGGTCTCACGAGGTCCCTGGACTAAAGGATTAAATAACACAGATACTGTGTGGTGGCCAAGGCTGGTGCCTGCTTCCCTCTCTTCCTGCCGGTGCTGCAGAGCTGAGCAGTGTGGGGGAAGCTGTGAGCAGCGCCGGGGTTGCCTCTGACGCAGGGGTACCCCACGCTCTGCTCAGCCGTTTGCAGCTGAGCCGAGTTCTCCTGAAATAACAGAGCAGTCACATCCGTGTTTGTGTGGTCGTGCTCGGTGTCTCGCTGCAGGTTTAAAGCACAAGGACCCGGGTGAGGCTGGCGTGGTGAAAGTCTCACAGAGCAAACCTGAGCGGGGAAGCTGCAGCTGCCCCGGGGGCAGCACAGCAAGGGGGGTGAGAGGAGCAGGAAGGGTTAACAAATGCAACCACCAAAGCTGGTACAGGAGCAAAGACAAAGCCATGAGCTGAGCCCTCCACCTGCTTTAAGAGCTCTCACTTGTGCTAAGGGCCGGCAGCTATTTTAGCCTTTATTACGAGTGGTAAATGGCAGCACATCCTCCCCGTTTTCACAGTTAATAACACAAATCCATGTATCAATGAACCCCCACCCCGTTTGGATCCCCTCTGCATCGGCCCATACTGCAACAATCCCCGCCTGGCAGACCGAGCTGGATTCCCAAAGGGGCACAGCGCTCCTGTTCCACATCTGTTCCCTCCTGGAGCAGTTCTTATCCTCTCCTTCAGCCCTCAGCTCTTCTCAACATTTGCCTTTGACACCGCGGTTCTGCTGCTTTCAACTCGCTATCTGCCGCTCGCAGAGCCTCGCACGCCCGGCCTCTGCTGTGCGCAGGGAAAAGCCGCCCAGACAGCATCGCGGGAAAGCTGCAGCCAAGAGGAGGGGAAGGAGATGGCGAAACCGGTGCAGCCGCACATGAGACTGGATTAGGAGGCTTAACGCCGGCTGTAAACACCGCGCCTTGATTTGATACCGCGTCTGCTCCACGAGAGAGACGCTGGAGCATCGCAGCTCTCCCGGCTCGGTGCCGGCGCTGGGAGATCCGTGCCGGGGGTGCGGAGGGTGCGGGACGCGGCGGGGCACTGCCCTCTGCCGATGCGGGGCCCGGCTGGGCGCCAGCGGCATATCGCGACATGGATATGCTGGAGTTCCTTTAGGATCCCTGATTCCCTGGAATTGCTGCTCTGCGCCCAAGGAGCGCCTCATTTCCCGGGGGAAAGGGACCCGGCTTTGGCGGAGACAGATTGACTTCAGTGCCGCTCCGTGCGGGGCTGAGCCGTGCGGGCTTTGCGGGAACCTCTCCACAGCATCAGCCTCTGCTGGGTTTCATTAATAAAAACATCAGAGATGGGGAGATTACGTTCATAGAGGGGGGTTTGCACCTGCTGGTGATAAAACCAGACGTGACACTGCAGCATGAGAGGCACCTGCCATGCCACGGGCACGTGTGTCGGTGTGTCCTGGGGTGTGTCACTGTCCCGGGGTGTGTGTCTGTGTGTCCCAGGTGTGTCTGTGTGTCCCAGGTGTGTCCCAGCGTGTGTCTGTGTGTCCTGGTGTGTGTCGGTGTGTCCCAAGGTGTGTCTGTGTGTCCTGGTGTGTGTCTGTGTGTCCTGGTGTGTGTCCCAAGGTGTGTCTGTGTGTCCCAGTGTGTGTCCCAGTGTGTCCCAGGGTGTGTCAGTGTTTCCCAGTGTGTCTGTGTGTCCCGGTGTCTGTCACTGTGTCCCTGTGTGTGTCACTGTGTCCCAGGGTGTGTCTGTGTGTCCCAGGGTGTGTCTGTGTGTCCCAGTGTCTGTCTCAGTGTCCTGGTGTGTGTCGGTGTGTCCCAGTGTCTGTCACTGTATCCCTGTGTGTGTCTGTGGGTCTGTGTGTGTCTGTTTGTCCCAGTGTGTGTCCTGGTGTGTGTCAGTGTGTCCTGGGGTGTGTCCCAGTGTCCCAGTGTGTGTCCCAGTGTCCCAGGCTGTGTCCCAGTGTCCCAGTGTCTGTCACAGTGTCCCAGGCTGTGTCACAGTGTCCCTGTGTCAGGTTATGTGCATCCACCTCTCTCCATGCACACCAAGCCCACCGCAGCTCCCTCACCCCTCAAGCTGTGCCCAGCCCCTGCTGCTCCAGCCCCAGGGCTGTCCAAGTGCCCTGAGGCAGCGGCCCAGCACGGAGCTGTCTGCTGTGGTGTCTCTCCTGCCTCGTGATAAATGAGACTCTATTCTTTTCTGGTATGCGGTTTGATCTTAATTTCCTGTATGAAGTTCTCAAGAGAATGCCAAGATCAAATAATTAGACTATTTTGCGATAAAGAGTTAACATTGTTATTCAAATGTATTCAGAATTCATTTACCACCAAACAATTTACACTGCCGCCCTCCTATCCTGCTGAAATTACCAGAACGTGTTATCTGACACACAAAGCGTCTCATGACCTGAAATAACTTCATCAACCATCAAATGCTTCAGCAGTGGGTGCGTGGTCACAGAAATGCCCAAGGGAATGCAGGAGAAGCTACAAAGGCACCAGTAGTGATTTAAAAACACCCTGGTGCCATCCCTTGTGTGTCCCCAAAGGACAGGGGCCACTCTGGTCCCCAGCTGAGCAGAAACCCCCTCGAGGTGCCTTTCTGAGGGCTCCCACTCCAGCATTCACGTCCCCCATGGCTGTGCAGCTCCCGGCCCTTGGGCGCTGCCTTTTCAGCCTGGAAAAGCCTGATTCTGCCTTTATTTTTAAAAATACAACTTCATTTGCAGAGTGTGGGAAGGTGGTTACAAAATAAAATTCCTGACAGGCATAATAAGCCTCAGAAAAGCCAATCACACAGAGCAGGATAATTATCCACAGAATTTGTTTTCTGTGTATTTGTGTAAAATAATCAATGACATTTTTCTCACACGGACTCCAATTTGATTGTATTTTCTGTGTTACTTGCAAATCATACAAACAATCAATGCCCTGACCCCTTCTCTATGCAAACACAGCTTAGAAAGACACTACAAGAAATAAAATCCGATAAATTCCTCATGCAGGGTTGTTTGTTTAAGAGCTTTGCTGGAGACTGATCCTGCTCACAGCGACTTCAGAGATACAGGACTGGGACTGTCAGACACACTCGAGGTGGGATTATTGCCACAAATACCAGCAGGGACAGAACCTTAGGGAAAAACCTTGCACAAAAGTGAGGACCCAGACACGGGGGTGATGCCTTTTAAAATGTGGCAAGGAAAATGAGCCCATTCCCTGACCCAGCACACTCCTCCTGCAGAGGTGAGCACACAGCTGGGCTTGGGGTGACCCCGGGGCAGAGCAGGCCCAGTCCCCTGGCCCACACAGGGGGACAAGTGTCACATCAGCTGCACTCCTGGCAGGAGTGGCGTGGCCAAGGGCGATGGTGGCAGCAGGGTGGCGTGGTTGGTGTCACCTCCTCAGCAGCAGCCGAGTGCAAACCCACCCAGGAACCCCCAGCTCCTGCTGCCTGCCCAGCGCCAGGGCTCTGCTCTTTACAATTTACTGATCCCAACCCATCAGTACCTGACCCACACGTGTGTCTCATCACTCCATCCCTCACAATAATCACTCTGAGTAATTTCTGGCCGTGCTTCAGCAAGGCAGGCGGCTGGGATGGGTCTGCTGGGGCCGCCAGTGCTGCTCCACCTGCGCCACCCATCCCACTCATCCCGCCCTGCTTTGTCAGGGATGGTGCCACCAGCGCTGCACAGCGGCATCAAGCTCTGTCTGTCGCCTTGAAGGGTGCTACTACGGCTTTTTAATCCAAGTGAAAGGTTAAACAAATGGGCTCTCCACGGCCCAGAACCACCTCTCTCACAGTGTTTTGAGCTACGAGGAGCTCGGTATTGCAAACGCTCGGCGCAGCCCTTGGTACCAGGTGTGATCTCCCGGAGCTCAGCCGCAGTGAGGGCTGGCGGCAGCAGCGCAGGATTTTTTTACTGGGGGTAAACACGGGGCAGCTCCTCACACCGCCACCCTTCCCTGCCTCTGCTCCAGAGTAACTCGGAGCTGAACTGAGCACTTGGAGCAGCTCCGGATGGTGTTTTCTGATACGGCGTTTTCAAATATTTAACAGATTGCGTAATAACCGAGCAGCTGTTGAATAAGCTTCAGATACAAACTGCTGCTTAAAAATCCCCATCCAGTAACAAGGCACAGATTTCTCTTTGTGCGGGTGCATGTATAGATTATGTTTAGATGTGTAAATTAAATATTTATATTTTGCTGGTGAGAGAAAGAGCGCTTTTGGCTTTTTCTTCCCTTCCTTAGATATCTCTCCCTGTATTTATTTTAGTAGTCAGCTTCACAGGGGTAAAAAAAAAAAAAAGAGATCTTTGAGAAGTTACCTGCTTTCTCTCTGGTTTGATTTTCAGTGCTAAACCAATAGTTACTTTAGTGTTCTCCACTTCTTGGCATAACCTAATAATTAAAATAATTACTTGAAAGCCAGGGCAGCTTTGCACAAATTAATGCAGGGCAAGAAGCTGCAGTTTTCCAGTGGGCTGAAAAAGAGGTCACAAAATGATGCCAGTTTTAGCTGAGAGAGAAGGTAAACACAGATCTCCCTGCAGCCCCGATTAAAGCCTTTTTCTGATCTTTTAAGTTTCTTATTTTACTGATCAAGAAGGTGGCTCGGTGAGGGGCTGACTGTTGTGGGATTTCTCAGCAGGTAAAGCGAGAACGTTCCTGTGGAAGGCACGGCAGTGCTGGCAGTGGCACAGCTGTGCTCCTGCAGCGGGCAACGCTTCCTCCCTGCCTGCCTGCCCGCCTGCCTCCATCCCTGCCTGCCTCCATCCCTGCCTGCCTCCATCCCTGCCTGCCTGCCTCCATCCCTCCATCCCTGCCTCCATCCCCGCCTCCATCCCTCCATCCCAGCCTCCATCCATCCCTACCTCCCTGCCTGCCTCCATCCCTCCATCCCAGCCTCCATCCCTCCACCCCTGCCTCCATCCCTGCCTTCCTGCCCGGTGAAGGGGAGCAGAGCTGCAGCAGACCCAACTGCTTTCGTGGAGGGCTGGCAGCAGCCTCTGCATTAAAATCTGCTCCGTCCTTTTGTGCAATTGCTTTGAGCCTAGAAAATCCATTTACAGGACAACTGAGGCACTGAGAGTCGAGACTAAACATCACCACGGAGCCCCCAGGGATACTCCCGAGCCTGAATATCCCCCTATGAGCCAGGCGAGCATTCCCTGGAGCCTCAGCACCCGCCAGCCCCAGCGGCCTCAGCCCGTTCCCCCGCCAGCATCTGCCACAGCTGCAGCTGCCCCTCGCCCGCCTCCTCGGAGCGACAGCCTGGCAGCAGCCGGCTCTGGCCACCAAGAATCAGGCCCGCTGCTGCCAAGCCGAAAGCAGGAGGAGCTGCCAGCCCGGCAGCCCAGCTGCGACAGCCCCCCCGCACCCGGCTGTGGGTCCCAAAGGGGATCCGAGCCCCGGGACCTGCCGGGGAGGGAAACTCCGCCACAGCACTGCGGTGCTCTCGGTGGGGACGGGCTGGTGACAGACGGGCGGGGGGGTCACAGCAGCAGGACGCCTCCTCGCCGCTCCTGCAGTGGGACTGGCGAAGCCCAGCGCGCAGCGGAGCCTTCCCGGGAGTGGGTTTGTGTGGCACAAAACATTTCCAGCTGTTCCAGGCGGAGGCTGAGCATACTAAGCAGCTTGGCTCTGGTGAAAGTTCAGCAGCCGCCAGGGCCCCAGGCCCCGGAGGCAGATCCATTAACCTTTTCCACCGATATTTCTGGCACTACGATGTGCGCGGGATAACATCTGCGTGGAGAGCCCCATTCACAGGAGTCTGGGGGAGAGCAGATGCTCACCCTACAGGAATCAATCATGGACCCTTGTCCATCAGACGATCTGGGCCGTGCAGCCACTCCAAGCCGTGCTGGAGGTGACAGTGTTTCACTCCAAAAAGCACCTGTCCCTCAGGACCAGCATTTTTCTCTTTCTGGATTTCATATGGCTGCTGTGCAGTTGCACTGGCATGAGTAAGAACCATTTCTTTTCCAGTTAAAATTATTCACAAACCTATTCCGTTTTCACTGGTTTCTCCGAGTTAAAATTTGAACCCTGAAAAGGCAGGTAAACCCATCCTTGCAATTTTTAGTGGGCAGACAGTAAATCCCTAGGAATGTGTACCAATGGCAAAGTGCACGGGATGTAACAGAAACCAGCGCCGTTCTTTACATGACATGATTAAAACAAGTATCTCGTTTAATTAGAAAAAGAAAGATCGCAGACTCATTCCCAGGATGTTATCCGTGCAATTACTTTATGTAACATTATTAAAAATTAATTTTCCCCAGAACCTCGGCAATTTAATGAAACACGCCCGGTCCTCAGCAGCAGCTGCAGCGGAGCCAGCCCACCGGCATCCTCCGGGCAGCGGGACTCGGTGCCGCGGGCCCCCCCCCGGGCTGTCTGTCCCTTGTGCTGGGCACATCCAGCCCTGGGTCAAAGCACCTCTGCACAGCACCCTATTGCCGCAGGCTCCGCACGGCTCCTCGCACCGGGTACCGCAGCCCTCCTCGGCACCAGCTCAGCATCCCCCCTCCTCTCCGAGGGCTCGGCATCCCCCATCTCTGTGAGCAAAAATCCTCCTTCTCCAGGGAATCAACATCCCCCCGCTCTGGGTGCTCGGCGTCCCCCGTCTTTGGGGGCTCAGCATCCTCCCTCTCCAGAGGCAAAGCGTTCGTGCTCTCCGGGAGCAAAGCGTTCCCCTTGTGGAGCCAGCACCCCGCTCTCCAGAGGGACAAACATTCTCCTCTCCTCTCCGCAAGGTGCCCAGCACCCCCATCGCACCTCGCCCCGGGCGGATGCTCGCACCGGGAGCGCTGCCCGCTCCGTTCCGGGACACAGCCCCCGCCTCGCCGCGCCTCGCCGCCGGCACCCTCCGCCCCGGCACCGGGCAGCGCGTCCCCAGCCCCGGCCAGGGCATCCTTGGCCGCGGGAACCTCCGCCCCGGCATCGGACAGCGCATCCCGCAGCCCCGGTAGCGCATCCCGGCCGCGGCCCCGGGCAGCGCGTTCTCCGCCCCGCTCCCCGAAGTTCTCCCGCCGCCGGCGGCGCTTACCGATCCGGATGACATGCGGCATCCCGTGCGAGCTCTGTCCCCAGAAGCCGCCGACCAGGAGCGCTGCCCAGTATTCCCAGAGGACGCGGCGGAGCGCCGGCCAGAGATGGGGCATCGTTGGGGAGGGCGCGGGCCGGCGCGGCCCTACGGCCCCAGGGGCAGCGGGGACGCGGGCGGCTGCTGCCCGGGGCTCAGGCGGAGCTCGGCGCCGGGGCCGGGCGGCTCATGGCACATCTTAGAGCGGCCGCGCCGGCCCGTCCCGCGTCGGCCACAGCTCCGGCCGCTCCCTTCCGCGCCGTGCCGAGCCGAGCCGAGCCGAGCCGGGCCGTTCCGCTCCGGGCCGAGCCGTGCGGTGCCGGTGCCGGTCGGGCGGCACCTGCGGAGCCGGGGCTGCCGGTGCGCCCCAGGAGCGGCTCTGTCCCCTCCTACCGCTGATGCGCGGCTCGCGCAAAGCCCCGGAGTGGAGCGTGCACACACCGCCACACTCACACCCCCCGACACACACCCCCGACACACACCCCGACACACACCCCGACACACTGACACACACCCCGACACACTGACACACCGCTGACACCCCGGCACACCGCCCGGCCCGCACCGCCACCCGCCCGCTCCCCCGGGGCCAGGGCAGCGCCGGCGGCGGGCGCGGGGCGGGATGCCAAGGGCACCCTCGGCGGGCACAGCGAGGCGGGGGCGATGGCGCAGGGGTCCCGGGGGTCTCGGCAGAGCCGGGTGTTTCTGTTCCCTCTGCCCCTGATGGACCCTTGTCCCGCGGATCGCGGGGTGCCCGGCGTCCCCCGAGCTCTTGGGGGTCACTTATGGCCCCGGGGGTCCCGGTGTCACCACCGGTGGGCGCGGGGAGAGGTGGGGCAGGGGGTTTGGGGCTGGGGCCGGGGCCGGGCCGGAGTCCCCGGGGCAGGCGGGGCCGGGGCCGCTGCAGCAGCGCCCGGCCCGCGCTCCGCAGCCGGGAGTTTAATGACCTCGGTGACAGAGACAAAGGGCTGCCCATGCCTCGGACCGGGAGCTGCTTTGTCAACGTGCTGGGCCAGGCTAGGGAGAATTTCTTTTTTTTCTCCTTTAAATAATTCGATCTATTCCATCATTTCCAATCGCTCCCATTTGCCAGCTGTCTGCTAACCCCAGCCTGGAACAGCTGAAGAGCAAATCTTTAATTTTCTTACAAACATCCTATCACTCTGTAAGGGTTCATCTTTTTAATTCTCCTTTCCCTGTCGCTTTGCCCAGCAGCGAGCTCGGCGTGCTGGGTGAAATGCTGCTGCCCGTCCTGCCCTCTGCTCCAGAGCCGGAGCAGCTCCAGGTGCGTGGGCTGGAGGAGGAACACTGCCAGTCATGACTGATCTACGACTCAAGGAGAAGTTTCTGGGTGTTGTCTCTGCCAGCAGGGTACGGGCCCGCTGCGGAGGGGCGGACACGGGAGGGATTCCCTGCCTGCCCGCTGCGGTGGTGGCTCGGCTCTGGCTGTTTGCACGGCAGCAGCACTGGGGGATCGGCCAGGGATTGTGACAGCTGTCATCGACACGGAATCCTAAGGAAAGGCTGGAAGAGTCTCTGGCAGATCAACACGCCCGGGGCAGGAGCAGCCCCTGCCAGAGATGTTGCGGCCGTGGTGCCTGGAAGGTGCCCCTGAGCGTGGCCTGGGCTCTCCGCACTGTCACAGCGGAGGGGACGCCTCGCTCCCACCTCAGCATCGAGGCAGAGAGGCAGAGGAGCCGCTCAGCCTCCTCCAAGCGCCGCGCACATCTCGGCCTCAGAGGAGGGGGTGTTGGTGTTGATTGTGGGCAGGGCCGAGGCTCAGCTCCCAGCCCCAGCCTTCCCTCCTGTGCCAAAGATGGTGACAGAAAAGAGTGGCTCGTGTTTAGGGATATTTTTATCCCTCCTGACACCGAAATGGATAAGATTTAGCAAAAGGGCATGGAAGAAAATTTCTTTACATACTGCTTAAGCGAAGGACAGCTGTTTCTGTGAACTTGTTATAAAATTAAATGTCACAACCTGGCGACTCTTTGCAGCTGGAGATAAAAAAGCCCCACAAAGCTGTTGGGAGGGAGCAGGTAAAAAGGGCTGTCTTGGCTGTGGCTGTTCTTTGCTCTTTGCAGACTCCAGCACATGGAGAAGAGGTTTGATTTTGTGGAGTGTTGAAATTAAACTGTAGCTGGGAGGAAATATTGTGTCAGTTTGGGATGCTGCTTGCTGCCTTTCTGTTGGTACCAGGCACTGATAAATCTTCAGCCTCAGCTTCAGCTACTGGGTCCTACTGCAGGGCCAGCACAGACAGTTTATTTTGTATTAAATGATTTGATTAGTGACAGATGGGTGTATGGGGGTCACGGACAGTCCTCATCTTGTGCATGTGAGTCAGAGAGGGCAGGACAGGAGCAGTCCTGTACCAGGAATTACCACGGCAGCTGAGCTTGGCACAGGGAGAGCAGCACTCCAGGGCTGCTGGTGTCCTCACTGGGCTTTGCACCTTTGCACGGCTTCTCCTTCCCAAAGCAGCCCCAGGGCATTCCAGAACAGCCACCAGGGCTGTGTCTCCCTCCCTCTGTATTCCCAATTCCCACACTGCCCCAGCCCATCCCTCAGGTGTGACTCGGCAATGCTCCTCTCTGGGCAGCACCCTGGGGATCCCAGGGCTGCCCTGGGGCAGGATTACAGAGGGTGGTTTTGAAATTCTCTTGGGTGTTGCACCATAGCTGCTTGGGGATTTTTTTGCCCTTTTTTTGCCCAATTTCACCCGATGCCCACGGAGGGGCTGCATGGGCCCAGACCTGTGAGCAATGACCTTCAGCTGCCAGGCCAGGCAGGAGCCAGGTGGTGATGGATGATTACAGCACAGACAGCATGGCTGGACAAAAGAAGGAAGGACCTGGAAGGTTGATAGAGCTCCTCACCGCCCCAGGTGAGTGCTGCCCAGTGGGATGCTGGGCCTTGGGACTGGGATTTATACCAAGCTGAGTCAGGAGTTTCTTCAGGAATCTTTGGCTGTGCCTTGAAGGATGATCAAAGGTAGCAGAAGGGCTTTGGCTAACGTGTTACAGCGATGCTAAAAATACAAGATATTTGCCCAGTTCATAAGTGCTGTGAAAATAGCTTTAATGTGGCAATTCATCATTTAAGAGTGTATCAATTAATGCAAACTCTGGTGTATTTATAACTTGTGAACATAGCGTACCAGTGAGGAGAAGTCGAGTTGTTATTTTGAGTTTGTTGTGAGGATATTTGGATGATTTTTTTTTTCGTGCTGCTGTTTTTACTATGAATACGTGTGGTATTTAGAGCTCCAGGTATTACAGAGGTCAGATTTGAAACTGTGTACAGCTTATGGGGGTTTTATATAAATAAAAATTTCAGTCTTCTCACCTACAAATAAAGCTGTAAGTTTATGGGTGTTGTCAAGTCACTGATGTAAGACTTCTTATTTTTCAATATGAAAGGGAACCACTTGCAAAAATGGAAAATATTGCTGATATTATTAATATCTAGAGGAAAATGCTGATTGATGAGGGACATTTTCCAGTCAGACTAACGCTTTACAACAGCACCAGAACTACGAACCTGGCAGAAAAATATATAAGCATTTCTATAGCCATAGCATTTTTCAATACTAATGAAGAAAAAGCAGCTTTTCTTTATTTCTGTAATGGTATCTAAACCGGTTCTTTCGAATTAGCTCCATCCACATGTGTTTTGTTTAGATTTATACGCATCAGGTCTAATAGAAGCACAATCAATCTGAGTTATGAGGCTCAGTGCTCGCATTACCGAGATTCATGTGCTGGAGTCGGCTCCTAAAGCATCAGAGGGAATAAACCTGGGAAATGCAGATTTCTGGGCCTTGAGTGCCCTCTACTGAAACCGTCCCGGCTCCGGCCCTTGGCTGTGACACCCGCAGCTTGATTGATGCCTTGCTAAATTGAATTGAAGCCTGCGATTCACACATCCATGATGAAGGATCCCTCCTTTCCTTCCTCCCCGGCCTCATCCCGCACTCCAGCACTCTGGTTAGTTCTGGCTCCCGCAGCTCTGCCACAGCAGATTTCCCGGTTTAAATGGCACTTTTAGGTATTGTAAGGAGGATTCCTCTGGCTGTAGTCACCCCGCAGCTGCGATGGCGTTGAGGAGCGCTCAGGGATGCGCTGGACTCACGGCAGAGCCGCAGGGAGCTTTGCCCGAGGAGTTTGGGGTGCTCGGTGCCTGTTCCTGGGAGCGGCACGAACTCCGTGCCAGCAGCCGGGATGAGGGGACGCTGCCACCCACGCTCCAGCAGCTCTCGCCAAAAACAAACCCCAGCCACCCGCGTTTGCCTCCGCAAACTCACTGCCCTTTGTGTTACCTTTCGCTTGCTGTGGGGCGGAGGGGAGAGGGGGAAATTTCCGCTCCCTGCTCGGCTTTCCATCGGGAAGGGAGAGGCAGCGCGTTCGCCCCAGCCTCGCCCGCAGCACGGGCGGGGTTTGTGGGGTTGGGATGGAGGCACCGTGGGGACAGGGCAGAGGGAATTGCTGCTCGTGTGTTGTGGTGCTGAGCAGCTGATTTGAAAGTGGGGAGGTTCCCCATTTAGATTTTTATGAGATTTATCCTGTAATTAATTCCCGCTGTGGCGGTGCGGCTGCTCTGTCCGGGGCAGGGAAACGTGGGGTTTCTGCAATCCGTGAAATACTCTGGGAAGAATTGTTGCTGCACTACACTGCATATATTTGTGTTGGAACATACTGTGGTATAATAGCTGGTTTGAAATGTATCCAGTTCTGCTGAATATATTATTGTGAAAGTCAGGAGAACGCGCCGGGAGAACGCTGCGAGCTCCTGTCAAACCCCGAGCAGCGACGCCCCACAGAACCCGGGAGCGAGTGCTGCACTCCCCTCCTTGGCTGGGCTGGCTGCAGGGCCCTGGGGCTGCAGGGAGCTCCGATCAGAGCCCTCCATGGGTGCCGTGTGCCTGAGCAGATCAAAAAGCTGCTCCCTGCAGCAGTTGGCATCACCCGCACCCGCAAACCCCGCCCGCAGCAGCGGAGCCGCGACCCGGCGGGAGCCGCCGTCAGCCGCTCGCAGCCAGCAGAGCTGCTGGAAGCAGGTACGGGGTTCGGTCACGACTGTCCCCAAGCTGGCAGGAGATGTGAATTGGCTCTTCCTTCCCGCCCGTGGTGTTTGCAGCACCAATTTCTCCCACAGCCCCTTTCCAGTGGGGGTGAGACGAGGAGTGCACGACCCCTCAAACAATGGCCAGAGAGGTTTGCCAGACATTCCTGCCTGGAGCTGAGCTGGAGCTGAGGCTAATGGAGCCTCTTGGAATGAGATGATAACAAAGATGTGAATCTCGTTGTTATTTTTAATCAGTTACTCTGCAGTTTGCCCTGTCTGAGGGTGCCCTGTAGGCTCACAGAGTGTCACACACTCAGTGTCACACACCTGGCACACACCCAGTGTCACACACCCGGTGTCACACACCTGGCACACACCCAGTGTCACCCACCCAGTGTCACACACTCAGTGTCACACACATGATGTCACACCCAGTGTCACACACCCAGTGTCACACACCTGGCACCCACCCAGTGTCACATATGCAGTGTCACACACCTGGCACTCACCCAGTGTCACCCACCCAGTGTCACACACCTAGTGTCACACACCTGGCACTCACCCAGTGTCATACATGCAGTGTCACACATGCAGTGTCACACATGCAGTGTCACACATGCAGTGTGACACACCTGGCACCCACCCAGTGTCACACACCTGGCACCCACCCAGTGTCACAAACCCCATGTCACACACCTGGCACCCATCCAGTGTCACACACCCAGTGTCACACACCTGGCACCCACCCAGCGGGGTCTCTGCACCAGCAGCAGCACCCAAGCCCTGCCCCAGGTATGTCAGACCTTGGAGGTCTGGCTGCTCCCACCTGGCAGGGCACAGTGGGGACGTGGGACCCTCAGGTGGCATTGGGAGCTGGGAGCTTGTGGAGATGGTTCAGCCAGCCTGGCTCTGGAGCCGTGCCAGTCCTTGCAGGGCCCCTCTGATCAGCCCTTTCCTTTATGGGGATCTTGGTCTGAACCTGGAGATGGGCTGGTGCTCTGGGAGTCTGGACCTGACACTTCCCAATGCACAGAATCACACAAGGAAGGTGAACATGGGAGGATTTGGAGACCTGCCTGGCCTTTTTGGATGTGATGTGGCCGCTGTGAGCAGGGATGGAGCTCTCCTGGCACCTGAGAGGTGACAGATCCCCCAGGGCTCACAGAACGGAGCCACGTGCATCCCAGCTGATTGTCAGCCTCGTGCAGCAGCAGCTGAATTTGTTCAATTGCAGCATGTCATATGGGCTGAAAAGGGCAACGGGGAGCAAATGACTAAGTAAGACCAGTTAAAATTATTGTCTTTATCACCCGCTGTGTTTGTATCTGACAGAAGAAACTGTTTTGGCCAGTTGGTTCCATCAAGGTCTCCTGTTTCTGGGCTGCAAGATGATCTCTTTGAACTAGCTGAGTGAAAATACATATTTGTGTCAGACAGCCTTTGCATGTGTTTTTTCATCCTCTTTCTGCAGAGGTAGGAAATCATCTTTTTTTTCTCTTTTTTTTTTTCCCCTTTAAAAAAAAAAAAAAAAAGTCCTCTATCTTTAGGATTGGTGGGAGAAGCCATTTGCAACTGATGGGTGTAAATTATGCCTGCTTAGTCAGACAGGAAAATTAGAGACTGCGGAATTAGCCTCTGCTCGCTATTATCTTCGCATGGAACCAGTTTACAAAGAATCTTGGTATGCTCCGTGGCGTCCTGCCCGGCTCTCACATGACTTTTTTGTGACCTGTCAGCCCCAGCGCGTGGCCCATTGTACAGACCCAGCCAGGGCAGCTCCTTTTTCTCCTGAACAAAGGTACCAACTGGCAGAGCAGAAGGTTGGGCACCTGCCAGCCCTGGAGTGCACAGGGCTCTTTGCTCCCCACATGGCTAATTACCCATGCAAAGATTGGGAATGAGTTGTTAATACCTTTTTTTTTTTCCTTCTTCTACACATGCAAAGGGCAAGAAAAGATCACGTTATTTCAAATGCCTCTTAAATTCCACTTCAGTGGAATTACGCTGGGAATTAATTTGGCCAGCTGCAGCCAGTTGTTTTGCCCAATCCCTGCGAATTCCGGCCCGTTTCCAATTCACAGCGAATTTCTTGGTTGTTCCAGCACGTTCAGAGGAAGTTGAAATGTTGAGTGAGAAGCTGTGGGTGGATCTGGCTGTGCCTACAGGGAGCAAAATCCGGCCTGATGTGAGGGGACAAGGGGATCCCTGCCTCGAGAAGGGAATGGGGTCTGCAGAGAACAGTTCTCCCCCGGCAGTGGCCACAGGGTGTTGGATGTGGTGGCCACCCCGTGGTGTGGGCGTTGGCCACAGGAGATGTTGTGGAAGCCTGAGGAGGGATAAATGTGTGGAGGCAAAAATGATATGCCTGGCAGAGGCAAATGACCTGACCCTGAGCTGTGGAGGGGTCCCACCTTTGGGCAGGGGTGTGGGAGAACAGGAGGGGTGCCATGCCCTGCCCTGGGGTGCCTCAGGGGGCTGGGATGATCCTGTGTTCATCTGGCACCTGCTCAGCCAAACTCTGGGTCACCACCTGCATCCCTGAGCATCTCCCACAGTTTCAGCTTCAAACCCCAGTCTCTGTGAGATTTACAAACCCCACTTTTCCCTCTGTCCTGCCTGGATAATGACAGAGAAGTTCACAGGGCTGTGCTGCTCCTGGCTGTGTCCCTTTTCCCTGCTGCAATGGGCAGTGAGGAGCCCAGTGCCCACAGCTCTGATGGGCAGCAGGGCTGGGGTAATGCAGAAAACCTCAAACCCTCAAACACATCCCTGTTGGGTTTTTCAAGGCTTGTTTGTGGCCCAGCTGTGTCCAGTGAAACCATGGGGCTGGTCTGGCAGTGTGCCTGCATGGAGGGAGAACCTGTGGGCTGGATATTTCTGAGCCTGAGCACTGCTAGCTCTTCCTAAGGGAACTTTTCAACAGCTCTCCCTTTTTCCTAAAACATTTTAAGTAAACTGTCGCCTTGCTCTTATAAAGTTTTGCTAAGCCTTCTGAGGTTTACATTTTTTATATTAGAGTTCTCACGCAGTTTCATCTAAATATATCATTGTTTTGCATTCTTTCTTAGAAGGGGAGAGAACTGATTGACTGTTGTGTGACCAGTGTGGTTGAGAGGAGACAATTTCACCCTCCAATCCCTGGTCACTAGTGTAACTCTATAAATTATGAGGTCTGTAAAATAAACGCCCTCTTTTTGCCTTAGACCTCTCTGCATGTGAGTGTGTGTTCATTTCGTGTCCTAATGCAACAATAAACAATATTCTTTCCCCTAACAAACCTCTCTGCAGGCGTTATTTACTATGTCTGTAGTTTAACCAATAGATTTGAGAGGTGTCAAACATTATGCACAAATAGTGTTCCTTTTAGCTCAACATGCTTTAAAAGAAACTGAGAAAACTGTAAATAAAGCCTTCTATTTTCTCTTCTGAGAGCATGGAGTCAACTTGTTTTGTGTCCTACGACAACACCTCTCCACCAGCCACCGCTGCCAGTCCTTCCCTCCCAGCTCAGACCATGGGATGTGGGCAGCCTCTGGAGCATGGATTTCCAGTGGCCTTGTTTTAAGCTGCTGTGAGACTCCTCCTAAAGCAGACCATTGTATCAGTTAAATCCCTTTTATTCCCAGTTGCTGGTGTCTGGGCACCAGGTTAATTCTGGCACTTTTCAGCTTAGCAAGCAATGAACAGGTTCTCGTTCTTCCCCATGGGAAGGAGATTGTGCAGCACGTGGGGATTTGTAGGTTGAAAGGGGAGTGTGGGAGGCTTCCTGTGTGTATTACTATTCACAGGAAGAAAAAAAAAAGCTGCTTTTTAATGTTTTTTAAAAATCTGATGTTTATTTGGCATTTAAATGGTGGTAGGAAAACAGAGAAAATCAATTTTGAGAGATGGAAAACAGACTGGTTTTTAAAAATGTGCTGCACTCTGGTTTTCCTCCTTCTCCCAAGCCACACCAGCCATGCTGGGGATTGACACGCTGCCAGGGACGGCTGCTGCTGATGGGAGACACCTTTCCCTCCAGCACTGGCTGCTGTCACTGAGCACCTTGGGCAGCTGCTGGCATCCCTGTGGAGGAGAGGCTGGAAGATGATGTGCCTCAGGCCAGGCTGAGGGTGGCTTTTTGTGGAAACCATTTCCAGATGGTTCCTTATGGCGGTGCAGCTGATGCAAGGCTCAAAGATCCCCCAGCAGAGGCTCTGGAGGTGCCTCATACAGGACATTTCCTTCTCATGGCTCCAAATTGGAGGCTAAATCCCTTAATCTAATTTTGCTGCTGCTTCTATGTGTTGTTTCTGTTTGGTGATGAGGCAGAAGAATCATACATTTAAGCAGCTCTTAAGCACAAGCAAAATGAAGCTGATGTGGCTTTATTTTACACAGTGTACACAAAATCTTCCCTAGATTGTATCTGTGCATAGCCCTCCATGGTGAGAGCGTGACTTGCATATTGAAACTTGGTGTGAAAATCCCTTGGAAAAATAACGAGCCTCTCTTCCTAGTTTATTTCCATAATTTTTCCATGGGAGATGTTTGCTTTTTTCAAATGTAAAGGAAAAGCCAGAACTGTGTCCAGTAAGCATCTGATATTTAAAGTATTTGTACACAGAGAAGCACTTTGTGTTGGCTTTTTACAGTATAAAAGCAAAAAAAAAAAGCATAATTTTGCATAACTATTTTTGGTTTATAAGCATTCCCTGGGGGAAGGGAGAGTAAGGTCTTGCCAAAATTATATGTGTTCTGCACAATTTTAATTTTACTTTTTTTATCCCGAAGGCATTTAATTGTATCCAAGACTCAGCTGGGGGTGTGATTCCCACTCTGTCCAGGATGGGGTGAGGCTGATGCTGGACTGGGCTGGGTGGTTGCTTTTTAATAAATGAAGGGCAAAATCACTCATAATTGATCCATTAGCACTTATTTCTACATCCCAGCTAAGGCACCAGGGGAGTCAGGTGCCTCTCTGCATTGGCTGGAAGTGAATATATCTCTTTCCAGGAAAGCCATCACAGCTCTCATATAATATTTCAGTGAGCTACAGCCTGAAAGTGGAGGTGAGCAAAATATCCCAGCTCTGCTCTCCTGGGGCTCAGCTGCTTCCTGCGGGCAGATGTGGCCTGGAGAGAGGCAATTACACACCCTCATGTAGCAGTTTAAAGATCAAGTGCAGAGCAGTTTGACTAGAGATTAAATATAAAGATACCCATTTATGAATTGGGAAAAGAGAAGGGAAAACCCTCTGAGTAGATTAAAGTCTCACAGAACCGACTAATAAATCAGCGGCTGGCGGAGCGTGGCAACCTCGTCTGCCACTCTGAAGTGACTGAGGACAAGTTTAATAAGGCTTCACACTTCAGAGGCTAAATGAAGAGCAGGCAGGGAGAGCAGCACACCCGCTGGCTGAAGGAGGTGGAGAGGGGCTTGGGAAGGGGCAGGAGCTTTGGCTGGGGATGGGCAGTGAGACCCTCAGGGCTCCTGGTTACACCTCAGAATTTCAGCTTTTATATTCTTCATCTATTTGTAACCCTGCAATTCCTTAGTGTACAACTCTAAACTCCACACACAGTGTGAGCTGCTGCTTCCCCATTTGGGTCAGACACAACAATTCCTCTCCAGGCCTGGCAATCAAGGACACCTCACTGCCTCAGGCCCTGAGAGATGGAAACAAAAGTGACTTGGGGGGAGCAAACTTGGGGTAAATGACTTCATTACCTGAAGCTGTAATTGGAAGATGAACCCCCAATCTGCAAATGGACCAAACTTATAAAAGTGTGAAAACTCATGACCCATCAACCATTTTTGGGTCTAGCCCTTTGGGGGTGTCCTTATCTGCTCAAAATGTACCTGAAGGCCCTTCAATAAGTAGAACTGCTTTTTATTCCCTTAATTTTGTCTGGCCTCTGTTTTTAGGTAAGCCCCAAAAAGACATCACTGTCATGTAGGCACTGTGCTCGGGCTGGGTCTCTGGTGTGAAGGAGAGGAATGCTGTGAGCATCTGGGAAGAGCTCCAAGCTTGGCTGGCTTGTGGTCTGGGATGAAGGAGAGAGCTCCAAGCTTTGCTAGCTCATGGTCTGGGATGAAGAGGGGAAGCTCCAAGCTTTGCTGGCTCATGGTCTGGGATGAAGAGGGGAAGCTCCAAGCTTTGCTGGCTCATGGTCTGGGATGAAGGAGAGAAGCTCCAAGCTTTGCTGGCTCATGGTCTGGGATGAAGGGGGGAAAGCTCCAAGCTTTGCTGGCTCGTGGTCCCTCGTTATTTGTGCTGCAGTAACCAGCAGTGACTCCCCTGCACCCTCACAGGCCAGCGCTCCTGCAGCCCCTGTGCTGCCCAGGGCTCGGAGCCACCCTGAGGGAACAAGGCAGTGAGAAGAGTTTTACTTGCAATACTTACATTTGTTAGTGCAGGCTGAGGGCTTGTGTAAGGCATAGACAGCCTTGCAGTGCTGGGCTTTCAAACAGGGGTGAAGGGACAGTCGTGTCCCCAGGTAAAAGCCTGGTGAGATGCCAAACAGGCTGGCTCAGGGAAGCACGTGTTACTGATGCCTTAAGCTTTAGCTTTCATATTTTCAGATTCTGTGCTGCTTAGGTGCAGTTCTGAGCCTCATATTTAGTCTTAGTCAGCTCTTTTCACAGAGTGGGTAGACAAAACAAATCCTTTTCCTGCTGAGGACCAAAACAACTTTCAGGCCCAAAAGCACAAACAAGGGTGGCTGAAGGGAGAAAACAAGGGTGGGACCTCACAACCTGGAGCTGTAATTGGACAATTAAACCTCAGAATGGACCAAAACTTATAAAAGTGTCAGACCTTGTGCCAGGCAGCCATTTTGTGACCATTCTTGGTTCACCTTGGGTGTAGCCCTGGTCAGGCTCTTGTCCTGCCCATGGTGGATTCTGGAGCCTTTCAATAAATCCCTACTTTGTTCTCCAGCTCTGTCCAGTCTCTGTTCCAGCTCAGCCTTCCCAAGGCATCATTACCCTGGTGGGAGATGGACTTTACAGAGCTGGTGCAGTGCCACCAGGTAAGACAGATCATTTCCTCCAGCAGCAACCTCCTGCTTTCCCAGGGTGTGCCCTCCCAACAGCCGAGCCTGCGGGGCCAGCAGCCCGCGGGATTGATTGCTGGCTCAGGGAGAGAGCAGCTCGAGGTGAAGTCAAGGGTGATCAGCCTCAGCCAGACAGTCAGTTCCCAGGAGATGCTGTGTGCCAAGGGTACCTCTGTCTATAAATTGCTTTGGATGTTTGAATATAGACCTCTTGTAAACTCAGGCACTGCACAGGACACTCGTGTCCTCGCTCTGCCTTCGCGCTCTCAATCACTGTCTGCTGTTCAAGGTCATAAGAAGAGCCCATAGTGATCTAGAATTAAATCAAATTTGTTCGACTGCTTGTGGTTTTTTGTCTTGTCTTTGCACACAGCTATCCCAGTTTTCCTGAAATGCTTTTCAGTTCTGTCCTGTGGGGAGCTCCCAGGTCCAGCTCGGTGCTGACGCATCAGGCGCCTCCTGAGCAGCGTGCAGCCACAACTGGATTATTTCTGCAGGGTGCTCTCAGAATCTGCTCCAAGAGGGAGCACAGTGCTGAGAGCCTCTGGCAAGCAAAGCACTCAGGCCCCCATTAAAAACAGCAGAACAAGTTTAATCTCTGGATGGCAGGGAAGTTTGCATCGTCAGCAGTGTTTGATCCAAGTTTTCAAGGCAAAATTGAAATCATTCTTCACCAGGCTCAACACATTGATCTTTAGAAAAGAGCACTTGTAAATAAGCTCCTTGAGAATGTGTCGCCCTCTTTCTCCTCCAAAGCTACTCCTCTGTGAGAAGGGCAATCCCTGAGGATGCTCCAAAAGCAAGGAGGAGGATAAGCAGAAATGGCTTCAGGGAATTTCTCTCTCTCTCTCTCTCTCCTTCCTTCTCCAGTCCACCACTGCATGCACACATCACATGCTCCAGATCACAAGCCATTAATAAGGAAAAGCACTGATGCTCTGGTTTCTCCTCTCCCAAGAAGGGCTGAGTTCCTTTCCTGAGCAGTTCATCATCTCTGCTGGAGCAGGCACAGGGCAGGACTGACTGCAGCCCCATGCACAGCCGGGGTCTTCTGTGAGTGCCAGGGGGACTCACACCCCAAAAATGGATTGGTTGGGTTCTGGTGCAGGAGCTTTGTCCCACAGCACCCGTGCTCTTCTCCTCCTTAGGGCCATGGTTTTCCATGTCCTGCCAGGGTGAGGAATCCTTCATGCTTCCTGTAACTTGCAGTAATCCTGTTTGTGCTGCTGAAGTTCCTCTCAGTGCACGGGTGCCTGCAGGCAGCCTCCAGGGCTTTGCTCATCCTCCCTCATTCACATCAAGAATTTATTTTTTCCACCTGGCAATGCACAGAGGCCAAGGCCTCACCTCTCACTTTTTGGCAATTATTGGAAATTACAAAACATTTAAGCAAAGTCCCATCAGCGCTTTCCCCTCTATCTAGCAGCAGTCCAAGCCACCACCTCTTGCTCTCCAAATCCCCATCTCTTTTTTGTACATCCCAAGGAAGCCCAGCCCGTGGGAGGCACATCCCTCAGGGTGCTCTGCTGTAAATCAGAGGGAATAGAAGGGATGCATTCTCCTGGCTCTGGGCATGGTGCTGTGGGGATTTGGATCTGAGATCTGAATGCAAGCTCACCTTTCCTTGATGCTGATCCCATTCCATCCCCTCTCAGGGTTGCTTCAGTACAGCCTTTGGGGCAGAACAAATGATCCTCTTGCCTTGGGATCGATCAGATGTTTTTTAGGAATATTTTCAGTTGAAGCAGCTAATGTTAGACTTGCTCTAAGCATGAGATTTCCCTGGCAGGGTTGGATATATTTAGGGCATCTGAATGCCAGAGAATTATAAAGTGGTTTTGGGTTTTTTTTTTTTCTTCCTCACAAAATGAAACACAATAATCCCTTCCAGCATCTTGTAAATTGCACTTGAAAAATGGGAAATTTTGCCATTTGGAGAGTTAAATTTTTATTTTTGAATTAGCCCCTGGTAAACCTTGAGAAGGCTCGAGGCTGAAACAGCTGGGGGAGCGTTGGGCTGTAACTGTGCTGGTGTAACTGGTGTAACTGGTGTAACTGGTGTAACTGCCACCAGTGTCTGTTGGAGCTGCTGCCATGAACGTGGCCTCTCGTGGGATGTGATGGTGAAAGGTGCTGAGCACTTCAGATCAGATCTTCAAGTACCTTTGACTTCTGTGAGCTGATTCATTAGTGTCAAGTTAAGAATATGTTTAAGTGATTTGCAGAATTGAACCCAGCCAATGTGATTTTCAAATTAGATACATTTCCACGGGTCTTTTTCCTTAGACTTATTGGATTTTAAATGGGTTTGAAGGGATTCTGTGGCAGTGGCTGTGACCTACTTCAGAGCAGAGGCTGGTGAGTCCATCCCACAGCTCTGAGCTGGCTGACAGTGTCTCTCTAAATGCAGACCTGGCCACTTGAATGTAATTTTCCTGTTTTAGGGAAAAATAAACAATTAGGGCTGCATAAATGGGGCAAATTCACAGGAAAAGCATCTTTAAACAGTGGCAGGCATCAAACCCCTGTTCCACCCTGAAGAAGGAGGATGTTTCCTCTCCCTCCCTCCCTCCTTGTCTTATGTGGACAAATCTGCCTGACCAGGGATGGAGGCAGGACTGTGCTTGTCAATCATCTCAGTGGTGACACGTGGCATTTGGTTACGTGTTGTTCCAAAATTAACGCGTTCCAAATTTCCTGTTGGTGTGGAAGGGCTGTCTGAGGTGCACTGGGGTTGGAGGATGTTCGTTTTGGGGGAAACAACTCTAATTTATTTTTTTCCCAAGCGAAGCTGTGTCTGTATCTGAAAGTGAAAATGGCCGTGATGCATTTTTCAGAACGAGTCTCAGTAGAAGGTGCAGCAATGCCAATGTGGGAGAGGCTGTTCTGGCACTGCTCCCACTGTGGCTGGGATGACTCTGGGCTCCCCACTAAGGGGCAGAGGGGCTTTTTGAGCCCAGCTTCACCCCATCAGGGTGGTGGGTGCTCTGAGCCCTGTGGGTGCTGCCTCTGCAGCCCCTAATGCACAGTGTTGGGGTGGCTGGGGTGTGGGAAATGGATTTGCAGAGAATTCTCAAAGCCTGACAGAAGGCTCACACAGTCTTGTGCATCTCTATGCAAATTTTGAAATAAAGCACGCTGACTTTAAAAGGCCGTGGGATAGGACAGACATTGTTGAGAGAGGAATTTAACTAGAAACAAGTTTCAAATGATGACTTTGCAAATAGACTGGATATTTTGGAGAAATGGAACTATGAAAGATGTGTTCTACCAAACCCACGTGGGGTATTTTAATAGATGATTTGCTTAGAAGCATTAACAGCATTGTGTGGCAAAAGCTAATAGGCCAAAAAAAACCAGCTTATAATGTTCCTAGAATTAGGAAATAGTTTGGCTTCTGATTTTGATGGCATGATTTGTAACATCCACACCGTCTCATCCTTCTCACGAGACTGAAAATGGAATAAAAGGCTTTAAATGACCTCTCTGGAGCCCCCTCTCTGGGTCAGAAAAAGGAAGTTCTCCAAAATTGGAGAGCAGCCAAGGCTGCTGGGATGGGCCCAAGGCAGAGCCTGATCAAACCTGGCTTGCTCAGGGCTTGGGCAGCACTGGAACCTCAGCAGGTCTGCCAGGACACAGGGGCAGGAGAATCTCTGGTGGTTCTGGGAACCCTTGAGGAGAAAGGAGCCGTGTAACGATCCGAGTGCGTGGATCTGGGGAGGCGCAGGCAGGAGGGGAAGGAGAACAATGCATCATTTGGAAATGAAATGAAGTCATCTTTAATGAGGCGCTTCAAAAATAGCTTTGTCACTTTTACTCACAAAGGAAGTCATTGTGGTGAAATTACCTGATCATCTCGTGCTGCTTTCCCACCATGCTGTGCCTCCAGTGGAAAGGGACTCAAAAAGCTGGTTTTTTTCCTCAGAAAACCAATGCTGTGTGGGGGTGTGTTTGTAATCAATGGGGGCTCGTAGCTAATGCATTCGAAAAGTTTAGAAGCCAGCAACAAACTGAAGGCATTAATAACTGTTGCTTTTGAGTCAATGGGATTGATTAGCAAATTCCCTTTATTTCTGAATGATCATTGTAGAAAAGTGGAGAGCAAACCAATAGTGAGAGATGTACCTGCAAGCAATAACACATGATTGCAGGCTGGGCCGCAGAGCCCAGGCTGGTGACACAACAGATCATTCATAATTGTCAGCCAAATTGCCCAGCTGGTATTGAGCTTTAAAAAATGAACCATAAGAAGAATTTCATATCGATTTTTGTTTCGTTAGAAACAATATGAGGCTGCCTTAAAGAACTGAGAACAGACTGCAATTGATTCTCTTTCCTTTTGAGCAAATTCTAGTAGAATTTGATATTGGTTATTAATGTAGGATTTATGAATGCTTTTCCTCTCTTCCCTTCAAATCTCTCCTCCTTCTGCTGCTGGAGGAGAGATTTGAAGGAACAGGACCTGAACTAGAACTTGGGGAAAATTGGTGCCACAGGACACAAAGTCCATTGAAAATGGATATTTCACTGATCCTGTAAAGGGTGAAAAATTAAATCCAGAGTCCAACACAGAGCCTACAGACTGCAGATTCCTGGCAGGTAGGTAGGATGTGCTGCTGCCAGCTCTGCAATTCATTCCTGCTTCTCTGCCAAATATTGGCATTATCACCAATTCCTCCTCACTGTCCTTCCTCTGCTGTGAAGGTACTATCATTAAACCATTTCTTTATGAAACATTAGGCCTGTACTTGCAAACAGAGAGCTCAGATGTCTAGTTCCTAAATGATTGTTAGGCTTTAAGGTGAAAATGCCCTTTTTTGACAGGACCTGTGTTTCTCAGGTGTTGGTTTCACAGGGGTTTGTGAGTCCTCAGCAGACCAGAGGCAGACAGAGGTGTTCCCTCCCAAAAAATTATATCACTGCATCCACGTGTGGAATTCAGCCCCTCTGAATTCAGCTTTATTCTAAACAGATCTATTTGCTCTTCCATTCCCCCACTGCAACGCCAATAAATAAACACACATCCCCTCACCCATGAAGGTTACACATCCATCCTTCCTCCTCGGAGGCACAGGCAGAGCCTGGTAAGACCTAAAGTTATTTAAGGTCCTTCTTACATGAAAATGAGATGTAATCACCCTTCACAGGTGAGGTGTTCTGAGGGGATTCAGTTCACACAGCTCCACATTACCCTGGTTCAGGGCAGATGTTTTGTGCTGGCTGTGAGGAGGGGGAGGCTGGGTGGGCTCTGGCCAGGTCAGGCACCCATGGGT
Organism: Acrocephalus scirpaceus scirpaceus; assembly: GCA_910950805.1. Classification (NCBI taxonomy): domain Eukaryota; kingdom Metazoa; phylum Chordata; class Aves; order Passeriformes; family Sylviidae; genus Acrocephalus; species Acrocephalus scirpaceus. The sequence goes on from OU383796.1 coordinate 3,543,541, forward strand.
GAGCACTGACCCTTATTGAGCTTCCTGCAGGGGCTCAGTGAGGCTGGAGAGCCAGGCAGTCACTGTGAGACACAAAAGAAAGAAAAGAAATATTTTAGAAGGCAAAGAGCATAGAACAAGCTTTATTATCTAATTCTTACTACCTTTTATAAGTTGTTCCAATACAGACTTAACATGATTGGTGAATAGGAATGACACCAATTTAATCTTATTGGTTAAACTAGAGAAACAGCAAAATGCCACCTGGAGAAAGATTATTTGGAGAAAGGAGAGTTGTTTTTTTCCACGCTTGTTTTGAGAAGAAGCTTTCTTGAGAAGTTTTCTCTTGGGAAAAGTTAGCAGCTGCTAGCAGGATAAAATCTCTCAGACTCAGAAATATCAGGCCCACAATGCACAGCACAGGTGTTTGAGGTAAAGCAAACTAAAGCAACCAGTTAGCTTAGAGTCACTGAAAGTGTTTATGTTTCACCTTGTAAAATACTTTCCTGCTGCCAATGGTGATATGATGTGAAACCAGAGATTATTTTTCTTCTCCTGGCATCACCTGGAGGGTGATGTGGCCCTGCTTGAGGGGAGCCACTTGCATCTGCCTTTGTGCTGGCTGTCAGAGGCTCTTTTTGGGCCAGGATGGTCATTACCTGGTGCCATGTCCACAGCCAGTCCTTGGCAGGGGGTGTCAAATTCCAGATCTGGAATAACATCCGTGTGTTTCTGATTTCCTGGAATACCAGATGTGTGTCACAGTAGGACATGAAATAAAGAGAGTTTGACTCCAGTTTTGACAGAGAGAACAACAGAAGGCTTTATTTACAATCTTTTTGCTTCTTATGTAGCATGCTTTGCTAAAAAATGTATTCATTGGTCAATAGGACTGACACCTTTTTCCATTGGTTAAATAATGAAAAACAACAGCTGGGGAAGATTGTTATCAGAAAAAGGCACTGTTTATCTAGCGATGTTATGAGAAAATAGTTATTTATCAAAAGGATATTTTGGGAAGAGAAAACTGTTGACAGCTTTCCCTTGGGAAAGGAGCTAGCAATGGTTAGCAAGCTGAAAATTCTCTCAGGCTCAGAAATATCAAGCCCACAGATGTGCTTCAGCTCAGCCCTGGGAGCATCAGCTTCTCCAAGAGCACTGGTTTGTAGGGCTGGCTATTATTATTACTTACACCCTCCTGTTAAATGGTGAAGATTTAGAACTGCCAAAATAATAGCAGCATGAAAATTACTCACAAAAACCTCAAGGCTTGAAGCTGCTGCAAGCTGGTCAGATTTACATAGATCATATGGCTAAATAATTGGAGTTGAGCAGATTAGTGTGTTATGCCTCTGATGAAATGATCCCTGAATGTGCCACGGCCTCGTGCCAGGGCATTATGAGAGGTGGAAAATCTGTGTTTGCTGCCAGTGACATTCAAGTGACAATGAAAGCTGTCACATTTATAGATGCTAAAAACCAAAAAATTGAAGATGTGAGACTCTTATCAGGAGCCCAGGAAAAAAAGACAAGTCAGGGAAAAACCACAGATCTCTGATTTTTATGCATTTGTGCAATATTTTTGGCTCTAGGAAGGGTGTGTGTGAGCTGGAGCAGCTTGTGTGGGGGGCAGGACTCAGACCATGGCAGCAAAAACTCTCTGCTCACCATCTCAGGCTGGTGCAGGTGTGCTGATGTTCCCGTGGCTTTCATGGCTCTGGCATCTCCACAAACCCAGAGCTGCACACAGCATCAGTGCAGAAATCTATTAGCATAAATTACTGACAAATTCACCTCAAAAAGCCAAGCCCCAGCTCCACGATTAAAAATAGTGACAGAACTTCAAAGGGGCAATAGGCATGATTTATTTTTAAGATAATGTGGATAATTTCAAGTACCAAAGGAAATGCTTATGCTGCTTTCTGTAGTGTTCTGCATAATCTGCTGTGTCCAGCTAAGATTAGATAAAAGTCAACACAGGATCTTTTTTCCCTTCCAACATTAACTATTTGACTTATCTCTATCCAAAGATGAGCTTGCAGAGCTTAACGTGCAGGATGCTCTGGGCTCTGCTTTCAGATAAAACTTTTGAGGGGTTTTGTTGTTTGGTTTTGTCCTGCCTGTGCTGCTCTGGCTGTCCCTGTGTGAGCTGGGAAGGGGCCTTGGTAGGGTCAGGGAGGGGTTTGGGTTGGAAGGGAGCGTAGGGATCATGATGTCCTATGACATCACACATGATGCTGTGATGTCATAGTGTCACAGTGATGGTGCCTTGGAGTGGCTCCCTGGAACAGAGGCTAGAGAGAGTCAGGAGAATAAAGTGGGGATTTATTAAAGGCCTTCAATAGATGCACCCTGGGCTGTCAAAAGCCTCTCAGAGGCTACACCCAAAATGGACAATGGTCATGAGTTTTTCAGACAGATACAAGCTTGGTCCATTTACATATCAGGGTTAATCCTCCAATTACAGCTTCAGGTAATGAAGTAATTTACCCCCAGCTTGCTCCTCCCCATTTCACTTTTATTTATACTTTTTGGGACCTGAGGCTGTAGGTTGTCCTTGGATCTCAGGCCTGGAGGAATTGTTTTGTCTGACCAAAATGTGAAGCCAGTAACTAAGCACTCCATATGGAGTTCAGAGTTATAAACTTATGCAGTACAGGATCTGAAAAATATAAAGGCTAAAATCCAACGGCATCCACAGGCCCCAGCCATGTCTGTGGTGTGTGTGCTCGCATCCCTGCTGGCCAAGGGCCATCCAGCCTCATCCTCCCTGCCTGTTTTCATCTGAAACTTTTTATTTACTCACACCGGCTGCAAATGAACCTTCCACGCAGACACCAGCAAAGCTCATTTGCAGTGTGCCAGGCATCTTTAAAAGTCCATTTTGTTTCATCAAGCTTTTAATTCTTTGCAAATTACTCAGGCTCAAAAGGGAGCAAACGCTTCTGTAAAACTGACGTGATCTGGCGTCTCCTTTCCTACACTTAATCTACTTTTGGTTCTAATATCCTGGCAATCTTTCTTGCTTTGGGAGCTCCTGGAACACACTGGTGGTGCTGGTGAGTCTGTTCCCACATCAGAAACCTCCTCCAGGCCACGCTAACTGTGGAACATTGGGACAGCACTAATTCATTTCCAGGTTTCTCCAGTACGGGCTCCATGATGTCGAACTGGGCTTTACCTGTACTCTGGTTTATTCACCAATTTTGTTTTTACCCCGTTTGTATGGGGTAGAACAAATGGGATATTTGTAGAACTCTTCAAAACAAAGCAGAAAGAACTTGAAGGAGCAATCAAACCCCAGCCGAGGTGCATTCTCTTGCACCTCAGCCTCTCCCAGAGCGAGCCCTCCTCATCCTTCCACTCTTTTTCTTTCCCCTTGTTCCCCTCCTCCCAGCAGATGGAGGATCGATGCCTTTGGTGTCAGGGCATGACAATAACCGTGCGTTCTGGCCATGATATTGACAGCTGGGCTGCTTTTCTTGTGTCGTCTCTACTTCATTTGTGAAAAGTACCACAATTATCCCCTGGCAGTCATTTCAGGAACGGCAACGGCTTGAAAAGAAAGCGAAATGGGTACACCTGATTGAAAGAAAACACTTTAAATATTGAACAATTTTTTCTAACTGGTTCAATATTTTCAGTTTTGTTCAATTTTCTATCTGCCTCGGCACTTAGCATCTGCACAGCCGTTTTGTATGAGCCTTAACAATGGACATTTTACATCGAGGGCATTCAGAGCAGCAAAAATGAAGAAGGGTTCATCCTCCAGACCCTTTCTCACTGTTCTGCATCTCTCCTTCCATGTGCTCTCAGGCAATTACTAAACCCTTAAATCTGTCTTTCCCCCCATCCATGCAGTTCTGCCCAGCCTAATTGTCAGTCTGTCTTTCATTAAGCCAACTGCAGACTTTTGATCTACTCCTTTGGAAGAGCTTTTGTGCTCAGCATTTGAACGAACCAGTCCCCTGTTTACAAGATTTACATCAAAATAAGCTTCCTGGAAAAGAAAATGCAGCTTAGCAAAATAAAAAAATTGTGCAAAGCCCCAAGAGAGCTAATTCATCTGCATCTCAGCAATAATAGTACTAATAAAAAATAGCATGAGACAGGCTGGCTTGGCAGTGGGGAGCTGCAGGAGGGATGGGGTGTTCTCTGCTCTCCAATTTTTGGGTGGTCATTGAAACAGCAGCAAGCCTGTAGGATCAAGGTGCTGCACCTCTGTGCCTGTTTTTATTTGGAAAATTTGTCACCCTGATACCAACCCCTCGAGGTTTGTATTCAGGTAATTCCCAAGAGCCCTGAGCTGGAGGAACTCCTGGGGCAGGGGGTTCCCAGCCCTGCTCTGTGATAACTCTGCTCCCTGGGGATGTGTTCAGCTCTGGAGTGAGGAAGTGTTCCTCGTGCCCTTGCTCTAGACACACACCCTGTCACTTAGGGAAAAATCAATTTAGGAGCTGACAAAAGCTGAAGAAAACTGCAGCAGTTAATTAATAGCCCCGTGTCTCGCACAGTTGGCTCCAACAGCAGACTCCGGTGTCGGAGCTAATTGGGAAGTCAGGCCAGATCGTATCCTACAGAACAAGTTCATGTTAATAAGCGATTTCTGTATTCAAGGGTGGTTTTTATTCAATTTCTAGTACTTTATTTTGACTAGCAAGTCAAATATTCTTGAAGTATCAAAACAATCTTTGTAGCCATGTAAAAGGAGCACGGCGATGTCATTAAAACCCAGCCCAGCTCGATCTGGATGCTGGCAAAACAACTTCAAAAGTACCCCAGTCACTCCAGGGGAAGGGAGCTGTGTTCTCTCAGGATGAAAGCATCCGCTGGAGAATAGTTTAAAGGCAAGCCTGGTCCCAGGTGCAGGGAATGCTGCCTGGGGATCCTGCCTGGAACCAGCCTGAGAATCTGAGAGTAGATTTTGGAGAGCCTGGAAGGGCTGGGGTAGCCCTGAGGTCACACAGACCTGAATGTTGCCTCTGGGAAGGAGAGTGGGAGCTGCAATATTCTGTGCAGAGCGTTTGGATTTGGTGTTCTCCCACATGGAGGGACCCACAGACATCTCTGGGCAGCTGTAAAAATTGGGGAGAAATTCTTGTTTTCAGAGCATGGAGGTCTGGGGTACTGGAGGCTGCAGAGGACCGGGGAAGGGAAGGGAAGGGAAGGGAAGGGAAGGGAAGGGAAGGGAAGGGAAGGGAAGGGAAGGGAAGGGAAGGGAAGGGAAGGGAAGGGAAGGGAAGGGAAGGGAAGGGAAGGGAAGGGAAGGGAAGGGAAGGGAAGGGAAGGGAAGGGAAGGGAAGGGAAGGGAAGGGAAGGGAAGGGAAGGGAAGGGAAGGGAAGGGAAGGGAAGGGGGATGTCCTTGGGTGGCAGATAACCAGGAAATTCCTGACACTTTACCAGAGCTGGAAGTACAGAGAGTGGGAAATATCGTAGACATATTTTAGAAATACATACTTTTAGTTTTTTCTCCATACATGCACTTTTGCTGCTGTGGCAAGCAGGAGTGACAGAACTCAGTTTACCTCAATTTTAATTTTCTTTTCGTTAAAGTTGTGAAAATGGCACTAATGATGAGAGAGAAGGAAATTCTGGAGGAGGCTGTGGAGAGTCCATGTTACATCAGTCAAGGCTGTGTGACTTGGGGTCTGACAGAGCAGCCAACAGGTAGAATAAAAAAATTAATTTTGTGTTGGGTTATGGAGACTGGGATTCTCTGCATTCCTTCCTTGTTTTGGGATTTATCCTTGGTTTTCTTTCTGGAGTGTCTCTTGGATTTAAGGAACAGTAGGGCTGGTTTTTAGTGGCTTTTCTTGCCCTAGTAGAGGAGAGGAATGTCAGGTTAATTCAACAGTCTTGTGGGTTAATTCAACAGTCTTGTGGGATGAGACTTTTCACTGAAAAACTGTTAAAGAATTTGGGCTTAAATTTCCTCATCTGGCAACATTCCTGTATCCTTATAGAGCTCACAGGTACCTCTGGGATCCCTCTCCCACACCAGCTGCAGACAAACGTGTCTTTAATTTTGGGGTTGAGGCATTAAAAGGAGGTCAGGATAGAGAGTGGTGCAGGTTAACACAACCTTTGTTTATGAGGCAGTGGAGCAAAACCCCAGAGGTGTGAGAAGTCAATGCAGAATCTTCATTTTCCCCAGTATTTATCTTGCCACTGTAAAACCTTGTTCACATCAGCCATGAACAGTTGTGCAGTTCTGCCAGGAGGTCACTGTGCAGCGAATGTGCAACACAAACTATTTCTGCATATTAACAAAAAAAAAAAGATTAAAAAAAAAAGAAGAGAGAGATTTTTCTTTTTACATGCAATTTTTAAGAAGCAGAGCGCAAAGAGCCATAAAGTTTCCTTTTATAGATGGAGGAGACAGCAGCGGAATGCGCTAAAGTGAGCGAGGAAAACCCAAGGTGACACATAATTTTAGCGATAATAAGCAGCAGCAAAACTCCTCTTGTTAAAGACCTAAGGCAAAACTGTGCAGCGTGTGTGAATCCTGGAGCTGAGAACCACGGGGAGAGAAGGGAGACGGGCTAAGACACCTTGAGCAGGATTCAGAGAGCCAGGCTTTAATTTTAGGGATGAAGAATTTGAGTATCTGTGCTGAGCAATGAATGAATAATGCCTGTCACAGCGGGATGAGCTGTTCTGCCCCTCAGGTTCACACAATGGGAATTCTCTGGAAAAGGTGAGGCTGCTGCTGCTGAGGCTGGGCTGGGCTGCAGCCCCTGGCACAAGGTTCTCCAGCTCCTGACCCCTGAGCATCCCTGCTTCTCACAGCTTGTCTGAGCCATCAGAGCCAATTTCCAGTATTGGAAGGGCTGGGAGGGAGCTGCTGGCTGTGACTGCAGCGCTGAAGGGCTGGGGTGCTGTTTAGGTGCTGCATTTTGGCTCCAGACAGACAGGTCTTGAGGGGCCAGTCCAGCCAAATTATCCTCCAGGCTTCTGGAGACAGAATCTGCCACCTCTCATCCTCAAACCTTGCAGCCTGTGGATTAGGGGAGAGGCTGGGTCAGAATTGGAGCTGACAGGTAGAAGGCACTCAGAGTGAAGTGTTTTCTTTAGCAGGTGACCAGCTAGCAGCTCTGTGTCCCACCTCAGCCTCGTTGGGCAGAAATGCCCATTGAAACCCCGGGTGCAGGGTATGAAGAGAGAGAATTTCTTTGCTTTTACCCCACCTTTGCTTGGGGGTGAAGCACTGTAATTCCCAGCCTGTGCTCAGCTCCAGTGAAATATTCCCCCACACCTGCCCCCTGGGCTTTGGGCTAGCTCAGTACCTTGGGGGCTTTAGGGAAAACATTTCAGGGGACAGGATAAAAGATTTTTCAAAAGAAGCTCCCACCCCCAGCTTCAGTCCAAGGCTTTACTCTGGAAGGGTTCCAGGGAGAGAGGGAGAACAAGGAAGGAACAGGGGTTTATCTACTTTTTGGCTGAGGAAAGATAACTGGCCCTAGGCCAATGAGGTCAGGAGTAGGAAAGATAGGGAGGAAGGGTTGAGCTACATGGTCACAGGCTTCAGGGGGTCTCTGGAGGGGGGAAAACCATTCCCCAGAGGAATACAAGACTCCAGTGCACAGGGCTGCAGTCTCTGGGGGCTGTTGGTGGAGTGGGGGTTCTGTAATCCCCCCTGCTCCAAACACATCTGTTCTCTGGGAGCACAGAGCCCTGGCTGCTCCGTGCTGCAATCCTCACCCGTTTCCTTTCATTCACTGTAAATTCTCCTGACTGAACGTTTCCAGAGGGACGAGGGCTGCTCGGATGGGGCTCTCTGCAGATGCTGATTCCCGGTGGCAGCTCTGTCTGCAGATAATTGCCCAACACCTATCTTGGCAGCGCTTTCTAGAGAAGAATTAATAAAGCCTAATAAGGCACTTAGAGAGCCTTGCAGCTCCGCCGAGGGGGGGTTCAGCAGGATATCGAGTGTCTGCTGCTCCCAGACACTCCAGTCCCCAGCCTGAGCTGCTCCTCTGGCCGTGGCACTTGTGGAGCTGCTCTGTGAGCAGGTGGTGCAGGGCTGGCCCACAGCAGAGAGCTCCAGGTGTGTTTGTTAATACAGGAGTCACTAGTTTGATGGAAATAGATCTAAATCCCTGTGTGGCTGCTGCATGGGGGCAAATTTGCAGTTTTACCATCTCTGTGCCCACTCTCCTGTCGAGTGGTCCAAAGTGCAAGAGTTGTGCTGAGGCTTTGGGTGATGATTCCAAACCTGGTTCATTTCTGCATTGTCTCTGCTGCATTGGTGCACGGGATCTCGCAGTGCCCTTCAGCAGAGGCAGGGAGATGTTGCTGACGCCCGTCATAACTCACCTGCACAGAAATCACCATGTCTAATGTGTGAGATGGGTACCTGAGCACCAACCAGCTGCTCCCAGGCGCTGCCTGAGGCGTGGTTTCCTCCCCGGAGCTCTGTGCAGAGGCTGCTCAGGGGGCACAGGGAGGGAGAGTGGCCGTGCTCAACCCCCAGCCCCATCAGAGGGATCCTCATTCAGCTCCGTGGCTGTAGAGAAACTGGTGATGGTGCCTTGGAGTGGCTCCAAGGACAGGGCTGGATAGAGTTAAGAGAAGAAAGTGGGGATTTATTAAAGGCCTTCAATAGAGGCACCTTGGGCAGTCAAAAAACTTTCCAGAGGCTACACCCAAGATGGAGATGTTCACGAGTTTTTCAGACAATTATAAGTTTGATCCATTTGGATATCAGGGGTTAATTCTCCAATTACAGCTTCAGGTAATGAAGTCACATACCCTCAATTTGCTGCCTCCCCAATTCACTTTTGTTAATACTTTTTGGGGTCTGAGGCTGTGAGGTATCCTTGGATCTCAGGCCTGGAGGAATTGTTTTGTCTGACCAAAATGAGAAGACAGTAGCTAACACTCTGTATGGAGTTCAGAGTTATACACTAATGCAGCACAGGATTTGAGAAATATAAAGAAATATAAAGGCTAAAATCCTAAGGCATCAGTGGCACTCCCCATTGCTCAGAGCAGAGTCTCCAGCTGTGCAGTGTAACTCTTGTGCTCACCTCCACTGAGGTGTGCCCAGGAGCATTTTGGACACTCCATCTCAGCTGCAGCTGGACCTGGCTCCTTCTGGGGGGCAGAAATGGATGGGGCAGCAAGGCACGGACCTGAAACATCCCAAAGGGAAGCATTTCCTTCCCTTCTGCACCTGGCAGGGAGAAGGAGAGGGACTGGCTGGACTGGCAGCTCCTGCCTGGCCTCCCCTGGAGCTTCACTGCAGGGGGGAACAGGACAGCGAGTTCAATTGCTCCCAAATCCATCCCTGCACCTCTGCCTCATCCAGCTGGATCAAAGCAAGGCTGCCTGGCCCAGACCACGGCTCTGAATTTCTGACTTTAAGCTGCTTTATAGCAAGCCTGTGAAAGGAAGCAGAAGGCAGCAAGAAGGGGCATCCTGCTGACCAGCAGCTGCTGAGCCCTCACTGGCTGCAGAGCCAGCCCTCCCTGCCTGTGAGGACAGGGGTATAAATAGCCACGGAGCTGAGGGGCTGAGTTGGTTATACAATGAACCTCAGCACTGTCAGAGCCAAAAATACCTGCAGGAATGATGGGCAGTTTGAATGACACTCGCAGAACGCCGCTAATGGCAAAAAAATTGCTGCCACGTTGAGCAGAGTCCCTGTCACAGGGTGGCTCATCCTGTCCTGCCTGGGTGAGCCTCACACCCTGAGCCCCAGCACTGCGCTCTGCATTCCCTGCTCCCTGCACAATTCCGCCCAAGGAGGGACAGGGAGCAGCACACAAAAGGTTTCCAGAGTTTCATGGCATGCTCAGCCCCGCGGCTCAGGTTTCAGGTCAATGTTATTTTCCTTTTCCATTTTGCAGGATGACAGGAGGACTGATTGTGCTCACCTTGGCAAGGCAGCGAATCCTCCCTTTGTTGCTGGATAATAAGGGACAATAATTCTCAGAGAGTGAGCAGGAGACAGAGTTTTTGTGAAATGCTCCCATTTTGTATATAAACCTGTCTCTATTTTTCAATCCTAAATGGCCCTTGAATTGAAATCCCAGTGTCAGAGCTGTCTCCATTCAGTGTGAAAGCTGCAAAGAAAATGAAACTGTCCCGAGCTGCTCAGCCTCTGGAGAGGGGATGTGTTTCTCAGTGGATGTCTGTAACTATGTCTTTCTGTGAAACTGTGGCGATTTTACGTTTATGATGTTGGGACAAAGGGTATTGAGCTTGTCCTCTGCCTCCATCACTGCCCTGTCTGTGTAAGCTGTAACACCTGCGGGATTGATGTCCACTCCCCCGGCAGGGTCCTGGGTTGGGAGATTTTTATCTTCTTTTCTTCTGGGATTAAAGCACGGGAGTTGCAGTTTTGTGTTTGGATTCAGATGTTTATTAACTCTTATCTAAAGTACAGGCTCACAAGCTGTGAGTTCTGGCTAACAAGGTGAAAAATGGCTCTGTCTCTGTTTCCAAGGTCTTTTAAGCACTAATTATCCAATAACAAGATGACACCTATATTATTTTTACTTTTAACCCAGTAACTGACCACCCATGGTCAGCAACTCGGACCTTTTCACCCAGTTACAAAAAAAACACCCAAACCCATGAAGAAGGAGGTGAAAGAAGAACTCAGCCTACACCCTAAATCTTCCATCTTGCTTTATATATATTACTATATACTAAACCCTTAAAATTTAAGTTTTCAGGGTTTCAGCACTGGGTGCTGCCCTGGGGGCCCTGGGTGCAGAGAGGGGACCTGCCTGTGGGTGGGTAAGAGCAGCTCCTGCAGCTGGGCAGAAAATGAGCTGTTCCTCCTCTCTTCACTTGGATCATGGCTCCTCTTGGCTGTTTCTTGGATATGGGAGCTGAGATTCAAGCACGACCTCGGGAATGGGTTGTTAAATGAGGTGTGTGTTTAGCAGGTTCTCCTGACACTGGCAGGGGTCACAGGGTTGGGGGCTGGCTGGCACCACAGGGCTGGGCCGTGTTAAAAGCAAACAGTGAAGGTCCAGTGCTCCTTTCCAAAGCAGATTCTGGGAGCATTCTCCAAAAATCCCAAAGTGGAAGCAAGGGTGGAAATTTCCATCTGTCTTGCAAGGAGGGAGTGCCCAGTTGGAACTGCCTTCTTGAAACTCCACCCTGTGGAATTTCAATATTCTGTTTATTTTCCTCTGTTTGGAGTAGTGAAATGCTCCACTGGTGGTGCCTGTACCTCTGCCTGGCTCCTTCAGAGAACAAAACCAGCCCCATGTCCCCGCCTGCTCCCAACCTTTGGATCCTCTAGACATATTAGCAGTTGCATGACTCAATTGTATGAGTTGTTGCATGAAATTACACGGTGCTACTCAAAAAGAATGTTAATTTAGTTTTCCTACAACTGTGTTCAACTTAATTTTTAATCAGATCTGACAGCAAAAATTTAAATCAAGTGCTGCATCTTGGCTCTGAGAGGGCCGAGTACATCCTGAACGTACTGAAGCGATCAGGACAGCGTGCAACACTGATACTCACTAGATGTAGGCTGCCTGCTGTGTGGGAGGCAGAAATTATCCCTTTTCTCCCACCAGGCTTCAGGGAGGAGCAGCTGTGCCGAGCTCAGGGGTTGGGGAGGCAGAACTGAGGCTGTTCAGGGCTCAGGCGCCGTGTCCAGACCCCAATGGGCACAGCAGCTGCAGCAGGGGCTGGCGACAGAGTCCTGCCTGCAAACATAAAGCAAAAGTAGATTAGAAATCAGGCTTCAATCTTTGTTGTTTTCTTTGTAATTTGAACAGTGCTGCAGGCCAGGGAGGGAGGAACCAAAAGCAATTTGCAGCCCAGAGCCAGAGTGTCACTGCGGGAAGTGGAGGTGACAGGGAGTTCCCTGGGCAGTTTCAGCATCACTGAACTTCTCCGGGTGCAAGAGCATCTCCCAAATGGAGCCAGGGAGCAGCTCAGCACCTCCTGCTCTGCAGTCAGGAGATCAGGTGCTGGCGATAGAGAATGACTGACTGATTAGGAAGGATTGGCTAATTAAAGAAAAAATAAACCACTAAACTCCTAGCAAGCCAGTGGCCTGTTAATCATAGTAATATTCTGGGGGGAGTTCAGGGAGATGTGGAAGTCCTTAAAAATCCTAACAAAACCATTACACTGCTCTTCCTTTCCTTCTTTAACACATTTAAAGTGTGTTAATCTGCTGAAAATACCAATGGCCACTTGTCCAGCTGCGTGGGAAGGGGCAAATGTGGCCTCGTGCCCTGAGTTTCTGTCTTTGTTCCATCAGCAGGCAGGAAAGGGTTTTCCCTCTCTGGAAGCAGCCTGCATCACTGCGTGTCTTCTAATAGAAAAAGCAAGATCTGTATAAATTCATAATGGCTGCAGTAATCTTTCTTCTTCGTGAAAAGCTGGTATTAATCAGGAGTGTCACAAACTATGAATTTTATTGTGGTGATATTCATTATATGTGATGTACAGAGGGAAAACGTGATGCAGAAAGTGCAATGAATTGCATTTGTTGCAATGACTAGAGCTAAGTGGAAATAAATTAAGCGTGATGTGTTTTAGGAGGTTCTGTGTTCTGTAGCAGGCATAAAAAACTGCCCAAAAATGTTGATATAGAAAAGATTTCTAAGGTGTAAACAGAGCTACAAACACAGCAAAAGAAAAATAAATTCATTTTGATGCACACAGACACATCCTTTGCTGTGCACTTAACAGAGGGCTGCAGAAAGCAAATATTCTTTCTATTCTAGAAATTTCCAGAACCAGGATAATTGCTACCTGTGGTTGCTGTGGGAACCAGAACTTTCTGATTCCAGATTTTAAGAGCATGAAGTCTCAGCCAAATGTGCCATGTCAGGGTAACTGCTGCCATATGAAGGAAAATCAGGCAGTTGGTGGTTAACATAAACACGTTGGGAAAGGAGGATTTTTCCAGAGTAGAGACTTGGTTGGTGGTTTTTATCTGGGGAAAGCCTGAAGTTTGGCAGCTGGATGGAGACACAGACTTTGTTCAAAGGCGGAGCTGTTTGACCCCAAATTGCCTTTTCTGTCCTGGAAGGAGGGAGAGGAGCCAGAGGCAGCAGGGTGGAGGAGCAGATCCCTCCAGAAGAGCAGAACCCTCCCAGCAGCCCTTGGACCCCTCTGGGGTGTTCACAGAGACCCCCTGGTGCAGCTCAGGCTCAGGGCTCCAGGGCACAGAGATGCTCCCAAGCTTCTGAAGCGCACGTGGGACCAGGAAGAATTTTGTTATTCGATTGTGTCCTAGGTTACACTGTCAGCTGTGCCCACAGTCTGTATTCCATCCCCATCCCCAGGAGCTGCTGGAACCAGCTGGGGCAGTGTTTCCCTTCTCTCCTGTCCATGGCCCAGCAATGCCCATGGCTCATGGGGAACTCCCTGCGGGAGCTGTCTCTGGTTCATGGGCCAGCAAGGAGCCACTGCAGGGCTCAGAGAATGAGATCAGCCCATGGGGAGATGCTCCGCCCAGGGGGAGGAGCCAAGCATTCCCACCTGGATAGAATCTGGGATCTGGGACAGCACAGGGAGCCCTCACCCACTGGACTCCCAGAGGAGACAAGAGCTCCCAGAGCTTTCTACAGGATCACTGCTTGGACAAGAGCATTTCATCTGCACTGCTGCCACCACCCTAACAGGGTGTCAGGTTGTATTCTGACTGTCGGGGGTCTTTTGCACTATTGCTTTTATTTTATTTTATTTTATTTTATTTTATTTTATTTTATTTTATTTTATTTTATTTTATTTTATTTTATTTTACTTTTTTTTTCCCCTCCTAATCAATTGTATTTTTGACTTAGAGTCTCTCACTGGTTTTACTTTCAAACCAATACGGACTGGAAGAATATAACCAGGATAAAAGGGCTCCCTGCTTAATAATTCAGGCTTGGCACACAATGGTTTTCCATGTGTGTGATGATTGCTGGGCACAGCTGGGATCACCCTGGGCTGCAGGGGCTGGGGCTGAGCTGGGCAGTGCCACCAGCCCTGACAGACCTGCACAGTCCTTCCTGGCACCCTGGGGACACTGACAGCCCTGAGCCACCACAAACACACCTCTGCCTCCAGTGCCACCGGCCTGGCAGTGTTTGATTTTTAAGGGACACTTTAAAGAGCCAGTTTGAAAACGGCCCCAAGGCAGAGTGAGAGTGGGAGGATTGGAGCAGGGAGGATCAGAGCAGGGAGGGTGGGAGAAGGGGAGGCTGGGCAGCAGCTGGAACCCCCAGTAACGAGGCCCTGGTGAGAACCTCAACACAAAATATCACCTGAACTCATAGCGAGGGAAAGGAGGCTCTAGCTTGGATCTGTCTGCAGTGAAGTTTTATTGATTGTGTGAAACCCTTCAGGCAATTCTGCTCGCACCTGCGAAGGAGGGTTGGGGTTTGTTCCCCAGGATATCACTGTTTCCTGGCTGCCTCACTGCCTGCAATAGTCCTGATTTCTTTTATGCAGTGCTACAAGCTGCTGGAATAACCACTTTAAAATTCACATTTCTAGAAGCTGCTAGAAGGAGCAGAGCTGTCCAGCCTAACCCAGTGCTCCTTGCAGCAGCCTTGCATTTCCAGCTTCTATAAGCCCTGCTCAGGGTTTGCTGTGTTGGCACATTTAGGCTGGGTTTTAGTAACTGGCACTTCAGGAGACCTCAAATATTCCTGTGTAAAAACTTATTCTGGCGAGTACAAGTTGCCTTGTGCCTCTTCATTCTCAAAGGGTGTTGCTAAGTGCAGTAGGAATAGCGATTTTTGTGCACAGATACGATAAATTAGAGGGAACACTTGAAACTCCAACACAGCAGTGAAGTGACATTTAAAGCAGAAGTGAAGAGGGTCCTGTGTCAGCACAGAGTGAGCCTCGATGCTCGGGAAGAAATTTGGAAATAATAAATACCATGTGTTGTTTTCTGTTCTGTGTAAGCAAGGGTTAAAAAGCACATCTGTTAAATTTGGGGGTTATGGCTCCAGAGCTTTGCTGGAGATGGTTTATAGAGACCACGAAACTGAAACCAATGGATTATTTGATATTTCTTTCTGTTCTTTCCAAGTCCCTCAAGTGCCTGCTCTGACAGATGACTGCAGCCAGAGGTTTCCCAGGGAACTTGAGGTTGTTGGCTGGGGTGCCTGGTGTGGGCACAGCTGGCACGGAGGGGGAGGTGTGCACATCTGGCACTGAGGGGAAATAGGCACATCTGGCACTGAGGGATGGTGTGTGCACATCTGGCAATGAGGGCATGTGCACATCTGGCTCTGAGGGCTGCTGATTGCACATCTGGCACTGAGCGTTGGTGTGAGCACATCTGGCACTGAGCGTTGGTGTGAGCACATCTGGCTCTGAGGGCTGTTGGTTGCAAATCTGGCTCTGAGGGGTGTGTGCACATCTGGCTCTGAGGGGTGTGTGCACATCTGGCACTGAGGGGTGTGTGCACATCTGGCTCTGAGGGGTGTGTGCACATCTGGCTCTGAGGGCTGGGCTCTCTCTGGGCATTGCTGGAATTTCTTCTCCGAGCTGCTGGTTCAGTCACCAGTTAAGAATCCTGTCCCCGCAGGATTCGTCTTCCAGTTACAGCTTCAGGTAATGAAGTCATTTACCCCAAGTTTGCTCCCCCCAAATCACTTTTGCAGTGCCTCATCCCAGATTGAACAGGAGGATTTTAGGCTTGTGAGTTCACAAACAGACGATGGAAACACCCAGTGCCTCAGCCTTACAGCAGAGTTTGCATAAAGAGCAGGAGTTACTCTCCTAAAAAAGCAATTTCTGTGCTCAGCCCCCTGCTAGGCAAAGGGGCTTTTACTTACTCTGAATAAATGTTCTCATTTTAAAAGGAAATAAATCCATGAATTTTTATTATGATTTTGAGCAATCTTATAGCACAATTAAAATACTGGGTTTTGTGTAATCTTACTGGGAAACAAAGGGCTGTTTACAGAGTAAAGGAAATAACAAGCTTGCTGTTGTTGTCATTTGAGGATTCTCCTTTCCAGGGAAGGAACAAACTTGCCTCTGCACTGGAAATTGAAAGTAAAGATTTATTTTGAGACCATTGAGCCTGGAAGTCAGACAAGTTGAATCAAAATGGCTTTTTCATTTTGAACATCTTTACTGCAGACTTTTAAGAAACTCAAATTTGATGTTTCCTTTAACACTTTCGTTAAACACTTCTCTTAAAAACAAGGTTTGGGCCAAAACAAATGGAACCAGCTTGGGTTTGGAAATCTGGTTTGGATTTTAAACCTGTGATAGTACAACACTTTCCAAATTCCAATTAACTCGATTATTTTTCTTTTCCTTTTTTCTCCATAAGCCTCTATTCTTTATGCATTTTTAATAAGCTTTATCCTGGGAAAACATGAGATTGCTGACTGCAAGTGAAAAGAATAAAAGCAGTTGCTGGGTCACTCTAAAAATCTGAGGAGCGCTGGCAAGCTTGGAGGGTGAAGTGAAGCAATCAGGAAATCTGAGCTCTGGCTTTATTAGAAACTGTGAATGGACATAAAACCTTTCACAAACCTGTTTAGCTGAAAGAAAAAATGCAGAGTAACAGCAGCAGATAAACCTGTGACAGGGCTCACACATGTGCTGATAGCAGAATCAATGCAGGAGACCCCGGTGTGCTTTTTCTCTCCCTAAATCTCAGACTCTGAGTTTGGGACTGGCTGATCCCTCTCTGAGGAGGAGGGGAGGATGCCCCAGGTCGGTGTGAAACACACAGAGGAAAAATTCCTCCCAAAGCCAGATTGTTAAGGAGAAAGCTGTGACGGAGATGATGCTTCCAGAATAATTTACATTTCTGTTTTCCTTTAAGGAGAATAGATGGGCCTGGGTGCCCAGCAGATGGGTTTGTCTCCAGTCCGTGTTCTGGTGCTGCAGGGAGTGTGGCAGGGGGTCACTGGGAGCAGAGCAGGGGTGGCTGTGGTGGGGCTGAGCCCACCCGTCCCCTTCCCACCGGGCTGGGCATTCCTGGGGATCGCTGGCAGGGGAGGTGAGGGGTGAGCCCCTGTGTGATGCCTTGTTGGGTTTCCTAAAAACAGAGGCCAGACAAAATTAAGGGAATAAAAAGTAGTTCTGTTTATTGAAGGGCCTTCAGGGACATTTAGGGCAGACAAGGCCCCCAGGAGCTACACCCAAAATGGATGATGGGTCACAGGTTTTCACATTTTGATCAGTTTGGTCCATTTGCAGATTGGGGGTTCATCTTCCAGTTACAGCTTCAGGGAATGAAGTCATTTACCCCAAGTTTGCTCCCCCAACTCACTTTGGTTTCCATCTCTCAGGGCCTGAGGCAGTGAGGTGTCCTTGATTGCCAGGCCTGGAGAGGAATTGTTGTGTCTGACCCAAATGGGGAAGCAGCAGCTCACATTGTGTGTGGAGTTTAGAGTTATACACTAAGGAATTGCAGGGTTACAAATAGATGAAGAATATAAAAGCTAAAATCCCAAGGCATCATTCCCAGGCTGGGAGTGAGGAGCAGGACTGCCCAGGAGGGCTGTGGGGATAGCCAGGCTCTCTCTGAGGCTCTCTGAGGCTGCCCAGCATTGCTGCCATGTGTTCCTTCCCACCTGCTCGTGTTTTGTAAACACTACAAAATAATATTTAGTTGTTTAAACGAAACAGACTCCTGATTTGAGACTAATCACTTGTGGTGGGTGGCTGGAGCCTCCAGAGCTGCTGCTGGGTGTTTGCTGTTCCCAAAGGACATTGGCACGTGCCTTCCCTTAACCAAAACGACACAACCCCAGAAGTTTCCCTTGAATTGTGCCTGCTGTCCTGAGGGCACATTCACCTCTGGCTGAATGTGGGGTGCTGGATGTGAAATGTGGGGTTGTGTTTTGTGGCAGGTAGAAAAAGATGGCCTTTGTAGTTATGGTTATGAAATGTGTGGAAAAGGCCATAGGGTAATTATAAAAACATCTGTTTAATGAACAAAATGGAAGAAAGCATGGAAAGGGGCTTTTGAACTAATATTTTGCTTGCTTATAAGTGAATCATGTGAGCCTATAAGGTTTTCAATAAAAGATTTTGAACTATGGCATTAGAATATATATATAGAAAGAGTAGTAGTCACCTAAGTAAAAGAGAGAAGTGAGCTTATCCCAAGCTAAAATTAATAATCATGAGAAGAAAGGCTGGACAGTCCTGGAAAAAGAGATAGACCACCATCTGGAAGCTGGACACCACCAAAAAACCCCTGATTTATGATCCTGAGAAGGAAAGCTGAATCTCCCATCTCTGGTGTTTTTTTCTGAAGAAGGAAATCTGGATGTCACCACCACTAATTTATGGTCCTGAGGACCTCATCATCACAAGATGTTATTTCTGACCTCACTGATTTCACACCTTTGAAGTATAGAAAAACTGATCAAAATGGGTATAGAAATTGGATTTCAAAAATAGAAATTAGGAGGAAACTAGAAAAAAATTACTGAGAAATGCTTATGAAAAATTTCAATAAATACCAGCAGAAAATCAACAGTTGGAGGGGAAACCCCCACTGTACCCAGCGCTGTTTGCTCACACTTTACCATTCTGAATTAATTAATAAATTGATTGCTGCTTGATATATTGGCCGAGTCAAGCTCTTTATTTATGTTATAATTATACAGTTTGATTTAAATAAAGTGTGCTAAAAGGGACCCCCTTGTACAGGAACCAACAAGGGGGGTAGGTAACTGACCTGCTGATAGAACAATAGAACTGTATTCTCCATATTGATGAGGGGTGGACCATGCTAAAGGGGCGCCAAATAACGATCACTAGTGCCCATCAGAACCCATTCAGCTCTCAGAAAATCCAATCACTCCATCTTCCTGGAATTCTGATACTCGCTGAGACCAAACCCAGAAACCAAGGCATGCTCGTCTGGTGGGAGTTTCAAGAATCATTCATAGACAAGTTTGGTGAAGACTTCAGGAATAATTCATAGACAGGTCCGGAGATGTGACCAGATTTCCTGGAATTCTATTCTACTCTCACTCCAGGTGGATGGAAATCCTATCTGCATATTCAGACTGGACAGAAAACCAGCCTGGGGGCGTAAAACCTTATAAAAACTGACCTTGAGAGACGGTTGGTGTGAACTATGGGGCCCAGTGCGATAGAGGCTGGGTCTGGTTCACCCGGCAGCTCAAAACCCGGGCTCAGAGCTGCCGATTGGTTGTGGGAATTGTCTCTTTTTGATCTCATTTTGTCATTTTCTGTAAAAAAACAAGGTTCAGTTTCTTAGAAAAATTTAGAAGTTTAATAAAAAAATAAAGAAAATAGACAATTAGGAGAGATAAAAGCAAAATACATTTTCTCAGCCGAGGGTGCTGGCACAGAACCATCCAGCACACTGTTTAACAGAGGTTTTTTCTCTTTATACATGAGCCTGTTGCATATTTAAAAATTCACATGCATGATTCAAACATTCCTTTGGAGTGTGAATTCTTTTGTTTAGTCCTAGCTCTCCCCAACCATTCCATCCTGTCCTCGGGTGGCTCCATTCCATCTGATAACACAGGTCCATAAATTCTTCTCCTGGGGCTCTGGTCATTTTCATTTGGACAAGATACTTGATAACAGAAGTTTAATCTCTTTCTTGGTCAGCAATCTTCATGCAGGAAAACAAAAGACCCCAGTCTTCTAAGTTACAATCACATTTCTAAATTCTATTAATTAAAAGAAAATACAGTACAATCTTCCCACATTCTACCTACAGTATTCAATTTAATATTTGCGAAAAGCCAACTATATACTGTGCATTTATAACATTTTCCAATAAACCTCTAAAACGGAATATTGGAGAACTGTTGTTTATAACATGGAGGCAGCCCCCACGTTCAGCAGCTGGGGCAGGTGGGTGCTGGAGCTTCTGGGGTTGCAGGATGGGTGCAGGATGCTGCAGGTGAGCCCTGCTCAGCTCCCTCCTGTCCCAGCCTCCCTGGGAGAGCCGCAGCCCGGCCCTTTCCCCGTCAGAACTAATCAGCGTCAGACGAGCTAATAGGGAGCACAAAACCTATTTAAAAGCTACATTTACCACTTGGCTGATTCCATTAGGTCGTGTAATAACCAGGTGTCACATTTCCTCTCCAAACGCCGATTTTAATGCTTTCCTGGCCTGCTGGGCTCAGCCGTGTCACAGGGTCCTCCCGCTGTCCTTTTTCTGCCCCGCAGGGCCAGGAGGAGAGGGGACCTGGGGGTGGCAATGGGCTGTGGGGGTCACAGTGGGAAAGAGGGTGCTTGGATGGGTGCTCCAGAGCTGGGGATGGTTTTCAGTAGCTGATGCTGCCAGACCTGAGTCCTGACAGCCCCAGGGACACAGAGAGCATCCCTCTCTCTGGCGGGAGAGGTTCTGAAGTCTCTCAGGTTTCCAAGGCTTTCCCTGGACCTCCTCCACGTGCTGATGGCCTCAGGTCCCGGTGGCAAAGGCTTCCTTGGAAGGGAGAAGCCCCTCGGTGATTTCTGAGATCTGAGGGCTGAGCACATTTGGTTTTAAGTCTGTGTGTAGTCTCGTTATCACTGAATTATGCATGATCTCTTGGGAGCAGGAATGGCTTTGAGCCAGCTGCGTTTGTTGTTTTTAAGGGGACACCTGTCCCCAGGTTCTCCCCACTGTTACAGTCAAGCTGTGGCTTCCTGCCTGCTCTGTCACCCCAGCAGGGACAGGGACAGGGACGTGGCAGCTGAGGCCACCCAGAGGGTTGGCTTGTGTTATGAATGCACAGTATATAGTTGGCTTTTCACAAATATTAAATTGAATACTGTATGTAGAATGTGGGAAGATTGTACTGTATTTTCTTTTAATTAATAGAATTTAGAAATGTGATTGTAACTTAGAAGACTGGGGTCTTTTGTTTTCCTGCATGAAGATTGCTGACCAAGAAAGTGATTAAACTTCTGTTATCAAGGATCTTGTCCAAATGAAAATGACCAGAGCCCCAGGAGAAGAATTTATGGATCTGTGTTATCAGATGGAGTGGAGCCACCCAAGGATGGGTCTGCCGGATGGAATGGCTGGGGGGGAGTTAGGACTAAACAAAAGAATTCACACTCCAAAGGAATGTTTGAATCATGCATGTGAATTTTTCAATATGCAACAGGCTCATGTATTTAAAGAAAAAACCTCTGTTAAACAGTGTGCTGGATGGTTCTGTGCCAGGCACCCTCAGCTGAGAAAATGTATTTTGCTTTTATCTCTCCTAATTGTCTGTTTTCTTTATTTTTTTGTTAAATTTTTCCAAGAAAGTGAACTTTGTTTTTCACAGCTTGGTGTCTCCCCATGCAGTGCTGCTGCCCTTCCCATCTGGGTGTCTGGAATCACCTGGAACAATGAATTTTGCAGTAATTCTTGCTTTAGGGCAGATATTTTTGCAAGGATTCAGGTGCTTAGTGAAAAGTAAATATCACCAGTGCTGCTCACCTGGCTTCCCACCGGGGCTGTGTCAGGAGCAACTTCACACAAGCCCCAAAGAGCAACAGAGATGCCAAGCAAGTTCTGCTGGGGGATTGGAATAGGACTGGTAATGCTAAAATGAGATTTTTAAGTCCCAGACAGAGCTTCCAGTGTGCTGGATTTCTCCCAAGGTGAGAATAATGTTTTTTCAGCAAACCAAACACTATGCACATAACTCCTTGAGCTTCACCTCTTCCCTGTACTTACAAAGCTGAATTCCTTTCCCAGCTTCTGCTTTTCTTCTGTTTTCCTTTCCCTTTGGGCCCTGAAATCTCACAGATCTCTGCTTGTCTCAGTAAGTGTATCCAGAATTAGAGGAAAACCTTCTCTTCAGGCCTTGCTGACACTTTCAGTTCTTGGTACACAAGTGCCAGAAAAAAAGCCTGTGAGTTTGCAGCTTGCACTCGAGCTGTCTTACAGGGATCTGAAGTTCCTGGGAGTTCTGAAGCTCCTTTTTAGGAATCTTGAGTCAAGCATCAAAGATCAGTTGTCATTTTTACTCGCCTGTTTGCGTTCATGCTCTGGTATGTGTTACCCGTGGTGGTTTTTATCTGTAGCTACAGTTTTATAGAACAAGATTAAGGATGTAATTGCTTCCTTTGATTCTTAACAAGATCAAACAGAATGACAGAAACACCAGTAAAAGGTTTGGTAAGCTGCTTGGCTGTGGGAGAGGAGAGGCTGCAGCCCAAGGAAAAGCTGCTCAAACACAAATTTGGTCAGGGCAGGGTTTCTTTCCCAAGTACTTTTTATATATTTTTAAGTAATTATTTTTAATTTAAATTTTTATTTAAAATTTAATTTTAAATTTAATTTAAAATTTTAAAAATTTAATTTTTTTTAAAGATGGGTAAGAGATTGCACATGCACGGAAAAGTTGGGATAACCTCAGCAGGACCCAGAGAGATGATCTCCATGGGTGACCTGTGCATGATGGGCACTGGTTCCACCATCCAGCTGTGCTCTGCCTGCTGCTCTGGGGGCCTGTGATGCCTTTTTCAGGCTTACCTGGAAACAGAGGCCAGACAAAGTTAAAAGAATAAAAGCTGATTTTATTGAAGGGCCTTCAGGTACATTAAGGGCAGATGAAGCCTCCCAAGGGGCTACACCCAAAATGGAAAATGGTCACGAGTTTTTCAGACAATTATAAGTTTGATCCATTTACATATCAGGGGTTAATCCTCCAATTCCAGCTTCAGGTAATGAAGTCACATACCCCCAGTTTGCTCCCCCCCCAATTCACTTTTGTTTATACTTTTCAGGGCCTGAGACAGTGAGGTGTCCTTGGATCTCAGGCTTGGAGGGATTGTTTTGTCTGACCAAAATGTGAAGACAGTAACTGACACTTTATATGGAGTTTAGAGTCATGCACTAGTCTAGTACAGTATAGAAAAATATAAAAGCTAAAATCCTAAGGCATCAGGGAGCTCTCACACTGCCCTGTGATGGATCCTCGTGTTCTGTGTGATCTTCTGGTTCTGCTGTTGAGAACATCAGTGGTTAAACACAGGGACTCCTCTATCAGTCTGAGGCAGGAGGAGATTGAGGAGAATTCAGCTCATGTGCAGGCAGAGGAGCCTGGAGCTGGCAGCAGAGCTGTGGAAGTGTGGCCATGTCCAGAGCAAGGGATTGCTGGATCCTGTGGAGAGGGACAGGAGGTGGGAGCATTGAGGGCACTACTGAGGATAAAAAACGCAATTTTGCATTTGGGATTTTAGAAAAAAATCTCTTTGGGTCCCCTTAAGGTTGCTTTGTGGTATGTGCTGTTGTGAACTCAACGTGAAGGTACTGACAAATAGCATGAAAATCCTGGAGGAATGCAGCCAAAGTATCGTATTTGGCACACCCCAAACTCAGATATTCAAATAAACAGAAGGGGAGGAGTATGACGAATGGATGTAGAAGGAAACGTTCTGGCTGCAGGTGCAGAAATAAAGAGAAGGGAAGTCACAGGATTTTGTTTTCCTCTTTGAATTATCCTTTGCTCCTCTGAGATATGGGAGTGATAAGTCTTTGAGAAAGAAAAACCTTCCTTGCAGTGACCTTATGGATTTAAGATCTATTTCTAAACTAAATTTTCATAAAAAACCTGCCACACACAATCTCCAGATTAAACCTCATTTTATTTTCAGACAGACATGACCTTTCCCAGCTTTGGATATTAAATATCACAAAACCTGCTGCAATTTAAGCCGAGGATTTTACATTCAAATAAATGTAACTTAAAAGCAAAAGTAACTTCTCTGCAGAGCACAGGGGACCACAGGGCCAGGAGGGGGGAAGCACTTCCCCCTCTCCCAAGGAGGCTCTCACAGCCCATGCCCTGGAGTGAGCTCTGCACCCCTCCCAGCCCCTGGGACAGCCTCCTTGGTTTGAAAGAAGCGTTTTTCTCTGCTGCCAGTCCCTGTGGACACAGTTGGGAAGGGGAGAAGGCACTCAGGGAATCCTTCCCAGTGCTGCAGGGGTGGCCAGTGCCATGTCCTGGAGGGACAGGCAGCTGCTGGTGATGGGCTTTGCAAAGAGGGAAGAGAAAACCCCACCTGGTGTGAGCACGCTGGGTTTGCTGTGCTCATCCTCACCAAAGGATGCATCATTATCGGGGGAACATGCACCAGCATCAGCAGATTCTGTCTCTCCCTGCTGGAGAGCGTGTTCTCAGTTGTAAACCAAAGTTTGGCTCATTTGCAAAAAACTTTAAACTTCAGCAGGGTTTTTTCCATCCTCCCCTTTCAGCTGGAAAGGCTGTTCAGGGAACAAATGTTTTGTGACAACAGATCAATGTTGTTCTCTGAAACAGAATTAACTTGACTTGCTCAGCTCGGGCTCTGCACTTTGGTCACTGTCAGTGTCTGAGGGGTGAAAGGAGGGATCTGAGCTCCTTAGCACATGCTGAGCTGGACCAGAGTCATCATCAGGAGGAAGGTAAAGCCTCCAGAGGAAAGGGCAGTTTGGATGGGCATGAATGTTGAACAAAGGAAATGGTGCTGGGCCAAGGCTGGGGTGAAGTAAATAATCTTGGTTTGAGCTGGAGGGTAATTCTGGAAGCTTTCCTACAGCTTTGCTCTGTCGCTTGGGGTTTTTTTTGTCTTGCACTTCAAATTTCATGAGGATTAAATAGCTCCTCTGATTTCCAGCATTCCTGCTTCAATATCTGTACCCTAAATATCTCTGCAAAGAGGAGCTGTTGCCCTTGTGCCTTAGGTGCAGAGTTATAACATCGTCAGGAAAGGGAGGTGGGAAGAAATCCCTGCTGTGGACAGTCAGGGAGAGAGGGCTCATGGCAGGGAACACCCTGCGTGTGTGGTGCTGCCACGGGTTCCTGCTGGGGGGTAAAGGCACCTCAAAGCAAGGGCTGTGCAAGGCCAAGGCCAAGGGAAGGGCTGGCTGAGGGGTGGTGAAGGTGGGGAACTGCTCCAGTTGCAGGGAGCAGCAGGAGGGAGGGAGATGAAACACTGAAAAGGGGATGTGGAGCATCAAATGGAATATTTCCACCCAGGTGGCTCCATGCTGTGTTACATGCAGGTGGAGAGGTGAGCAGTCACAGCCAGGCTCTGGTGGGGTGTGCTGGAGGATGAAGGAGGGAGGGAGGAGGGCCCTTGGTGCACCCACACCCCTGCGAGCTCCTGGCACAGCAGCAGAGCCTGGAGGGGTTGGATCCCTGCCTCCTTTGGACCATCCTCCCATTCCTCCAGCCCTGAACTGGAATCTCTGTCTGGGATTTGACACCGTGCTGCTCATGCCTGCCCCATCCCACCCACAAAGCCAACCTTCTCCCTGCCACACCTCCCTGCTTCCAAACCTGCAAATCCCATTTACCGGGGTAATTCCAGCAGGAATAGAGGTGCTCAAAACCCACAGGCCCTACACTGCTCCTCAAGGCCGTGTTGCCAGCTCCCCTGCCCACCTTCCCTACTGCCACAGCTGTGGGGGCAAGGTTTGAGCAAACCAAAACTGCCCTGGAAGTCCAGGAGAACCCCGAATTTCCTGACGCATCTATCCAGGCCACATATGCGAGTTGCCATGGAGATGTGCTGAGCGCGGGCACGATGCTCCAGCGACGGAGCCTCACAGCCAGAGGCATCTGTTAATCTTATTTTTATCAATTTTTAAAGAGGGTACGATGGTGGTGTCTCCCCCATCTTGCCCTCATCTCTCTCAAAGTTTGGCATTTGCGCTCGCTGAGAGCACGGGCTGCAGAGACTTTGAAAATGAACCTTAACGAACACGGAGCACCAGAGTGGGGAACCGAGGGGTGGAATTCAGTCGCAGGGAGCTGCCACCTTTGACACACAGCTCCAGCTTTAATGAGGGGGAGATTGACAGCCCAGCACAGGTAAAAGGAAGAAGCGCCTTTGCCTCTGCCTCGGGGGGTCATGGCTAAGCTGGGGCCCGTGGCCAGGTCAAGAGGAGGAAATGGAGCTTTTATTTATGGAACTCTGATTCAGTGTCCGTCTGCAAGTGGGTCTTTTAATTGGATTTTCTTTCTTCTTGTCCTGAGTCCCTGACTCCTGCCAGTGCCGTGTTCCAGAGGGGATGGGTTGGTGAGTCCTGGGTGAGTGCCTGGCTCAGCTGGAACATCCCAGGCTGTGCCAAAAGAGGGACACTGATGCCTTTTCTGGCTGCCTAAAAACAGAGGTCAGACAAAATTAAGGGAATAAAAAGCAGTTTTAGTTACTGAAGGGCCTTCAGGGACATTTAGGGCAAAGCCCCCCAGGGCTTGCACCCAAAAATGGACAATGGGTCACAGATTTTCACACTTTTATAAGTTTGGTCCATTTGCAGATTGGGGGTTCATCTTCCAATTACAACTTCAGGTAATGAAGTCATTTACCCCAAGTTTGCTCCCCCAACTCACTTTTGTTTCCATCTCTCAGGCCTGAGGCAGTGAGGTGTCCTTGATTGCCAGGCCTGGAGAGGAATTGTTGTGTCTGACCCAAATGGGGAAGCAGCAGCTCCCACTGTGTGTGGAGTTTAGAGTTATACACTAAGGAATTTCAGGATTACAAATATATGAAAAATATAAAAGCTAAAAATCCCAAGGCATCAACAGGAGCACCCACACAGCTCCTCTTGCTCTGACACCATGGGGACAAAGGGCCAGGGTGGAGCCTGGCCATGGTCCTGGGGCAGTGCTGAGCTCCTGGGGGCCCCAGGCAGGGTGGGACCCCCACAGCAGGTGAGGGCTGGGCAGAATTTGTCACCAGAATTTGTCTGAGAGCACTCAGGGATGTCCAGCCAGGGCGTGTCTGTGGTTTAGCAAGGTTTCAGAGCCTCTCTGTCCTCAGCAGCGTTTGAAGTCCTCACACAACAGCCACCTCAGGAGGATTTGAATGCTGAGCAGCAACGGTGTTCTGAGGAAGAAATAATTGTTTAATACAAAGCGAATATCTGTGTTTTCCTCGTTTTCCACATGATTTTATTTAGCTAAGTGCCATCAAGTCTCAACAATGGGAACATTTCCACTTCAGCTCTGACAAAAGCCAGCCTGTCTCTCGCAGTAAATCACACTCCCTCCACTAAGGCTGTTAGAAGTCACTGTAAAAATGACACAAAGAACCACACAGGGCGTGAGCCAAAACCAGCAGGGAGAGGGGGGAAATAAAGCACTTTTCACCCTTATCCCCACAAACTACACTTTCCAAAGAGATTCCCAAGAAGAATAGCCTGGAGTGTCTCGCTGCGAGCCAGACAGCGATGATGTGGTGATGTTTCTGCTTACAGTGTCCACATTTTCAGCACCTTGGAGGTGTTCGAAGACATCGATGAGGCTCTGGCCTCGTTAAACTCTGCAAGCATGTAATGAAAGGCTGCTCTCCTGGGAAATCCATACCCCGACCTTGGGCTGAGCAGGCTGGCTCTGAGCCCAGGACGTGAGTGGGCAGCACTCACAGGATGGGTGCTGATGCCATGGGAGGTGACATTACCAAACTAGAAATTAATTAGCACCAGCTGATCCCTAATGAGTGTTCAGCAGAATAAAATAACCTGGGGTGAGATCACCTTCCCTCCTGGGGCTGGGGAGGTGACTCTGGGCCGTGTCCATGCCTGTGCTGTGCCTGCTCTGCTCACCCCAGGCTCCAGCTGGGGGTACACAGTTATTTCTGTGTCCCTGCATGCAGCTGTGTGCAGAAATATCCCTGGAAGCCAACAGGATCCACTGTGGAGCACATAACACAGAATTATGAGAGTTGTTTGCCTGAGTATTATCTAATCTTGGAGCTAAACTGAGGTCTGTGCTGATGTGGACACATTTTCTACATGAGTAATCTGCAAAGAAGATGCTCTACATAAATGCCACCTGATTCTGCTCGGATTTAATTACCTTTATTTATTACGCCGTTGTACCTGTTTATTATTTTCAGTTCCTCCTCTGGCATTTTACCTCGCGGCACCTGCGGCGTTTTATCCTGCATCAGGACAGCTGGGCGAGGGCAGCACAGCACCTCCGTGTCATTCCCTGCTTGGATGTGAAAGTAAGAGAGGGAATACAGAGAAAATAGATGCCAAAATAACAGCACGCTCCAAAAATAGTGCCACAGCTCCTCACAGCGCTGGCAGCGAGGACTCTGGGGGCAGCCGCCAGCCCTGCCCTGCCCAGCAGAGCACAGAGACAGGGTTGGGGGCAGTGTGGGCTCCTCTCGCTGCCAGTGCATGCCCCTGGTCCGAGATCAGGGCTGTGATGCTTAAAGATTTTAGCTTTTATCTTTTTCAGATCCTGTACTGTGTTAGTGCATAACTCTGAACTCCATATAGAGTGTTAGTGAGCTCTCTTTGCATTTTGGTCAGACAAAACAATCCTGGGCCTGAGATCCAAGGACAGCCTCTGCCTCAGGCCCCAAAAAGTATAAACAGAAGTGAATTGGGGGAGAAAACTGGGGGTAAATAACTTCATTACCTGAAGCTGTAATTGGAGGATTAACCCCTGATGTGCAAATAGACCAAACTTATTTCTGCCTGAAAAACTCCTGACCATCGTCCAGCTTGGGTGTAGCACCTCTGGGAGGCTCTGAGTGCCCAGAGGTCTTTAATAAATCCCCACTTTATTCTCTTAACCTTTCCTAGCCTCTGTCCTAGGTAGCCACTCCAAGACATCAGCTGTGCCAGCAGCATCTGCCCCCAGCCCTGCCTGGGGCTGACCTGGCTGTCCCCAGGGTGGTCCCACTCTGGTCCATCACAGTGCAATGATGGGGAGGCTCTAAGGAGCTGCCCAGGGTGTCCCACTGCAGCCCCAGGCTGGGCCAGCCAGCAGTTCTGGCCTCAGGAGATTGGGGGACCCATCCAGCCACCCCTTCTCCCAGCAGGAGAATGCTCTGGATTCTCCCCCTGGACCTCAGAGGCGGCTCCATGCTGAGCTGTCGGCAGTTTATCAGACATCATTATGCCAAATTAGCCCCCACACCAGGCTGCAGCTTCAGGCAGGTTTTATGACCTGGCAGTGAGTCTCTGCTGGGCAGAGGAGCTCAGCCCTTTCCCTCAGATGGCTGCAGAACAATCAGCCTGGTGAGACGCCGTGTTCAGCATGCAGCTGGAGACAGTTTGGTACAAACGCCTCGGTTTGGGGCTGGTTCGGTGCCCTGCTCTGCAGGACTGGTATCAATCCTCATTCAAATCAAAGCCCCTTTCACACATGCTCCAGTGAAGTGGAATTTTCTGCAGAATAAGGTGTTATTAACCCAGGTCTGCACTTCCCAGTGAGGAACGAGCCCTGCCACTGAAACCATTCCTCACCAGTGAACCCTGTTAAACAGCGATTAGCAGAGCTTCCAGCACAGGGAAATTCAAACCTGTGACCTTTCCAGCTCTCAGCTGAAGTGGCTTTTAAGACATATTTTTTATTTCTCTTCACAGAATTCCAAAAAACCTGATTTTTACAGCTCTTCTCGTCAGGTCATCATTTTTTCCACTTCTCTGTTTCTGTTTGATTCTTCTCTCCCTCTTGCTCACAGCTCCTCTGGCTGGGGATGGTGAGAGCTGGAGCAGTGGGGAGAGGAGCAGGGAGAACAGACACCCTGAAGCTCAGGGATGGTTTGTCCTTGGGAGAGGTCACACCTTCCCCAGGGAGCTTTGGCTCCTGGCACTGCTGTGCCTCCCTCCAGGGGAGCAGAACAAGCAGACAGACAGATGTGCCAAAACCAGCAGCCAAAAATGGCAAAGCCTTTTGGGAGCTGCTGAGATGTGTGACGGGAATGGCCAAGCCCTCGTGTCTGTGACAAAATCACCCAAGCACCCAGCACAGGCGCAGGCTGTTTCACGGGGCTTTGATTGGTGTGAGCTGACCTGAACTTGTGCTTTTCACACAGTAAATCCCCAGCAGACCTGGCAGAGAGGGAAGTGGTGTCAGCTCAGGTACCAGAGCTTTTTCTTGGGGATAAGCTCTTACATCAGTGCAGAGAGCTAAAAGCTGTAATTATTAGCTTTAAAAACGCTCAAACTTTGAAATGAAAAGAAAGTTTCAGCATAAAGCAGAAATCTCTGTTATAGGTATTGACACAGTCCTCACCCGCGTGCGTTGTCATAAACAAGGATATGGTAATTAGATATTTTTAACAGACAAAATTATTTTATTTGCTTCCCTGCCAGTTTCCATGAGCCCATCAGTCATCCCCTTCATAGACAAGATTTCTTATGTTCCCTGACAGGATAAATTATATGGTTCTCATCCAGCAAATCAGCTTTACTGCGCAACATTATCTCTGGCAAAGCGATGGCTGAGGAAATCATAAATTCTGTCCAGGTTTATTAGATCTGTCTTTTATTCACATATTTATTTTATCACAAGCTGAGGTGCATTTTTTCCATAATTATTAATGACATTCATAGAGGAGAGGATGTAGCTTTTGGTAAGCCAAACCCAGGGCAGTGATGCTCAGGTGATGATGGACTTTGATCAGAGAGTGCAATGAGGTCTGACTCTGGGAGATGGCTGAGACCTTCCAGAATCAGAGTTAAGTGTTTTATTTTTAAGTAATTTTATATTTAAAATCTAAATTATTGGAATAACTTATTAATTACAGGCTTCCACATTTCCCCTGTTGAGCTCCCTGACAGAACTCCAAAAATGAGCAGTGGGGCAGGAGGGGAATTTCTCCCTGCCAGGCTCTTTGTTATCAGAGGAACTGGAGAATCTCAGCCCTGATCACCGCAGAACTGTAAATGTCACTGTGAGTCAAGGACCTGCTGTAATGTGAAGAGCTTGAATACAAAATGGAGAAGGAAATCAGGAGCCTGGTTGGCATTTGGAGATGATGACCCCCGTCACCAGCCCTGACACCCCTGGCCATCACCTCCCACCAGACACCTGCTCTGGGGAAGGAAATGTTGCTTTCCAGGTGTGATATGGTCCTCCCAAGGAGCAGAAGCCACTGCTGAATTTATTGGCTGTGTGAGCAGCTGGGTGCCAGGGGCTGAGGCATTTTTCACATCACTTGTGTATAATATGGTCGGTGTAATTCCACATCCTTTTATTCTCCAGGGCTCGTCAAAAGCACTGAGAAATGAGGCTGGAAATGTGGGCTGGGGTGAGTGAAGCTGAGTTATTGTGGAAGTTATTGATTGAAGAGTGGGAGCAATAGCATTAGAGCCTGGATCTTGTTCTATTCTGGTAGTGAGAGGAAACAACATTTTCTTAAACTAGAAGTCAATAAATAATTGTTTGTGACTTTTTTTTTACCTTTTCTGCTGATGGTTTTATGTAGCTTTGAGCCATTTTGGGAAGGAGCAGAGCTTTCCTGGCCTGTGGAGCAATGAAATCCATCACATTATCTGGCTGGGTTATGTGAAAAGGAGGAGCCTGGGTGCCTTAAAGAAAATCAAATCTCTAACCAGCCACAGAGGACAGGAGTGACAGGAACCACAGGAGGCAAAGGCTGGGCCCCTTGACCTGCTGATCGTGGTGTCCTCGCCCAATTTTTGCCAGGGCTTTGTGTGGAGGTGTGCCCTTCATCCTCAGAAATGCCAGAGGAGCATCCAAACCAGCATTTAAAAGATCAGAAATTCGTGAGCAAATTAAAGTTTTCCTCCACAGAGATTTCTATGAAGGAACGGGTAATTTACTCCTTTGTTCAGTCACATTAAGCTGATGAGTAAAGAGCAGGAGCAGACTGCAGGGTTTTCATTTTATTCGGGGCTTGCCATTCCGGGCTAGGTTCTGGGACTGCCAGCCCCAGAGCCATGGGGTTGTTTCTCTGCCATGGCTGCTCTCCTGACACTTTTAAGGAAGCCCCGCTTCTTCTAGTACAAGGGAGTTTAATTTTAATCTTATAATTAAATTAAACTTTCACTCTGAGCCAAAAAAAAAAAAATTTGCTTTTCAAGAATATAACTCAGAAAAGACCCGAATTCTCCCGTTTCATCAGCTCCCCCAAAGTGAACAGTGGAACCATTTACCACGATTAAATTAATCACCGAGCAGAAATTTGCGTGTAATCGGCTGCCACCAGAGCAGTCACTAATGATTTTAAGCATTTTACTCTCAGGGTCAGCGATTCCTCACCCTTTCGGGCTGGGATGAAGGGGCTGTCAGGCTCCTTGCAGGGAAATCTTGCTCATTAAAGGGGGGTTGAGGGGTGTTGGGGTTAGAACAGGTTGGAGATGTTTACAGCGAGGAGATGGGGATGTCTGGGGTGGTGCTGCAGGGCACAGAGGGGCGAAGGGCACCGTGGGGTTGTCAGGAAAATTAATCCACAAACACCAGAGGTTTATGTCCAAAAAGGAGACAGAGGAGTCCTGGAACTTTATTCAAATAAAGGGAGAGGTCATGGGGCATTTCCCATGGGGTCTCTCAGATTTCTGGAGGACACAGCCCCTGTTTTATCCTAATTTCCAGGCTGCATTTCCCTCTCTCTTTCCCCACTGGCTTGACAGGTACAGACTTCCTGAATTACTTATTACAGGCCCCCTTCTAATGTATAACAACCCCCCTTTTTCTTTCCCCCTTGTCAATCAGTGGAATTCCTTATGGAATTTATGGTTCTTCCCATTGTTTCTTTCAGCTCTCAGTATTTTTTTATCAGCAGACATACAGTTTGTTTGTAAAGACACATCTCTCTCCTTCCATTTATCAATCAGTGGAATCCTTCCCATTGTTTCTTTTATCACTCAGTGCCAGTTTTATCTGCCAGCAGACCCACGGTTTGTTTGTAAAGACAAATCCCTCATTTCTTTCAGGGTGACAGGCACAGAGGGGTGAAAGGCACAGAGAGGTGAAAGGCACAGAGAGGTGAAAGGCATAGAGAGATGAAGGACAGAGAGGGGTGAAGGGGCACAGAGGGGTGAAAGGCACAGAGAGGTGAAAAGCTCAAAGGGGTGAAGGGGCAGAGAGGGATGAAGGACACAAAGGGATGAAGAGCACAGAGGGATGAAGGGCCACAGAGGAGTGAAGGGCACAGAAGGGTGAAGGGCACAGAAGGATGAAAGGCATGAAGAGATGAAGGGCATGGAGAGGTGAAGGGGCACAGAGGGGTGAAGGGCACAGAAGGTTGAAGGGAACAGAGGGATGAAGGACACAGTGGGGTGAAGGGTGCAGTGGGGTGAAGGGCACAGAGGGATGAAAGGCATGGAGAGATGAAGGGCAGAGAGGGGTGAAGGACACAGAGGGGTGAAAAGCACAAAGGGGCGAAGGGGCAGAGAGGGATGAAAGGCACAGAGGGGTGAAGGGCATGGAGGGGTGAAGGGGCAGAGAGGGATGAAGGACAAAAAAGGATGAAGAGCACAGAAGGGTGAAGGGCACAGTGGGTTGAAGGGCATGGAGGAGTGAAGGGCATGGAGGGTTGAAGGGGCAGAGAGGGATGAAGGACACAAAGGGATGAAGAGCACAGAGGGATGAAGGGCACAGTGGGATGAAGGTCACAGAGGGGTGAAGGGCACAGAGGGAGGAAAGGCATGGAGAGATGAAGGGCATGGAGAGGTAAAGGGGCACAGAGCGGTGAAGGGCACAGAAGGTTGAAGGGCAAAGAGGTGAAGGGCACAGAAGGTTGAAAGGCACAGAGGTGAAGGGGCACAGAAGGATGAAGGGCACAGAGGGATGAAGGGCACGCTGGGGTGCCTGGCCATGCTGAGGGGTGCAAGGGAGGCAGGATGGGGTGTGCAGATCAGAGGCAGCAGCTCTTTAGCAGCTCCCCACAGGGCTGGGATGGATCCCCCAGGCAGTTCTCCCCCTGGGTTACAGCAGGTGCTGTTAACACGAGCCACACAGGGAGACCTGCCATCTGCTTTCAAGGAATAATGTTCTCTTGCTCCTTCTAAGTGGCATTGTGGGAGATGAAACTGTTTCTCAGAAACAGGCACAAGATTTGAACCGACATTCCCTGAGAAAATGAGTTCTGCTGCTAATTTCCCAGGGCGCGGGTTGAGCTGAGCACTCAGTGAATGATCCTAACGCACAGCTCGGGTGTTCATTAAGCCCCAGCTTCAGCTGCTGTGTTCTCACCGTGTTCTGACTGCAGAAAATCCAGCCTTGGAGGCCCAGCACCCAGAGGGACTGGACTGGTTATTTGGGAACACACGGACCTGCAGACCGGTTTGCTTTTGTGGGCACTTTATGTTGTCTGGTCGTTTACCAAGACCACGGATATTTTTCAGAGAAACCACAAACCTTTTGGTTTGGTTTGGTTTGGTTTGGTTTGATTGCAGTTTTTAATGCATCACAAACCTTTTGAGGCAGAGGAGGCAGACGTGGCTCTGCCTGGATTTCCCCTTGTCTCCAATGCCCCAGCACAGCTGAGTTCATAGGGAGGTGATGGAGAGGTGATCATCTCACAGCCAGCCTGTGAGCCACAGAAATAATATCGTTGAGCCTCTCGTTATCCATTTGAGTGATTGACAACAAAAATAATTATTTTTAAAGCAAGTAACCAATCATTAAATCTCTGCGTACCAATAGTGAGGAATTAACTCGGCGTTAATGGCAATGCAATGTGCTATTAATGAGGGTAGAGAAGTAAGGAGTAAGTCACTAAATAAAGGATGAGAGATGGATGTAGAGGTTGGACTGAAAGGAAGCAGCTGGATATCGATGCATTTGAACCAGGGAAATCCTTCAGAGAGAAGCTCAGCGCAAAGGTGTTTCCCAGAGCCCCAAAAGCCAAGGTTTGGTGATTTCAGATATATTACTGTATAGGTTCTCTTTGTCCTGGCTGAACCCATAGCTCAAGTGAAAGGGAACTGGCCGGAGGAGAAATTGCTTCTGGACCTGGGTATTTGCACCCTGGAAAGTGCCCGCAGAGCGAGAGCAGCTTGCTGCTTTGTCAGGCAAATAATCCTTTATTTCCATCCTAATGCGATGCTCACCTCGATTCCTCCCTGAAGCCCTGGCATCATCATGTTCTCTCATTGTGCCGGAGCACAATCACGGTTTCAAAGGGCTCGGATGAAGCCGCTGGGAGCCGATGGGGGATGTTTTTCTCCCGAACAATAGGCGTTGTTAAGGCTTTTGTGCGCAGCTCCCGAACACCGAGCGGGCAATCTTCTCCAGGGGAAAGGGGAAATCCATAAAGGCCATTCCAGCCCCGCAGGTTGCTTCATTCCCCGAGGGGGGCAGGGTAAATGCTGTCTCCCGGTGACAGACAGGGGTCCCGCGGCCCGAGGAGGATGTGCGGGCAGGGGATGCTCAGGGAGGGGATGCTGCGGGAGGAGAAGGCTTGGGGAGGAGGAAGCTCAGTGCCACTCAGTGCTGGCAATGGCAGGAGCGAGCAGCGAAGTTGTTTAAAAGATCTGCTCTTCCTCTGGGCAGTGAGAGGATCCAGGGATGCTCTCGGAGCACCTGATGGGGTCTCCTCCCACAAAGAATTTTACAGACTCTGAACATGTTGGATCTTAGCAGTCCAAAATCCTTCGCAATGATCCTTAGATTTCAATGGCCTCTCTTGAGGCCCAACGTTAAGTCTTAAAAGATGAATGCTTAGAGATGATAACTGGGATAGGATGGGATGGGATCCATGGGATTGGATGGGATTGGATGGGATGGGATCCATGGGATGGGATGGGATGGGATGGGATGGGATGGGATGGGATGGGATGGGATGGGATGGGATGGGATGGGATGGGATGGGACCCATGGGATGGGATGGGATGGGGTGGGATCCATGGCATGGCATGGCATGGCATGGCATGGGAGGGATGGGATGGCTTCTGTTTTACCTTTAGAATCAATCAAAAACTACAACATGAATGTTCTTAGGAAGAGTGAATTATCAAAAGGTTCTGCCAAGTGATGCCATTTCACTGAGCCATTTAGGTAACAGGTAAATTATCAAGAATATAGGTTTGAAATAAAATACTTACAGCAAATTCATAAAAATCTGAGAAATAGAGAAAAAATTTTGATCAGTTTGGCCATTTTGACAGAATTATTTAATAAAAATAAAAATTTAAGCAAATTAATAAAAACCCAAGAAATAGAGAGAAAATTTTGATCAGTTTGGCCATTTTGGCAGAATTATTTAATAAAAATCAGAAAATAGTGGAAAGACCCGTCCTTAAGATTTTTTTTTTTTCTGATGCTTTAAATAATAATAGCAGAGAATTTTCTTTCTTTCTGTTTATATTTAGATCAGCCTCCTGCATCAGAGGTAAAATCATTTTGCTTAATTTTAGAAGCCCCTTAATTTTTTCATTACTTCAGAAGCATTCCTCCCCAGCCCCACAAGCCCAAGACAGTTTCCTAAAGACAAATTAGAGCCCGCGCTTCCTTTGTCTGCTCTAATGAGTGGCTGCCATTACCCTCGCAATGCTTCCAGGCCTGTGAGCTCTTAAATGCCTGTTTTCAATGAAGGAGGATATAATTTTAGTTTGGAATGTTTAAAGTTTAATTACACAGTAGCCCCTCTGCAAATCCTCCTTCCCCTTGTTTGCAGGTCGGTGCTTTAAAATAGCTGAGGCGGGGTGAGCTGGCTCCCACCTGGGTGACCTGGGGACAGCAGGGGACAACATTTATGGCCAAGTTCTTCTTTGGGCAGCTGGCTCCCAGAGCCCTGCTCTATCAAAACTCTAAGGTTTTGATGCCTTAAGATTTTAGCTTTTATATTTTTTCAAATCCTGTAGTGTTTTAGAGTATAACTCTAAACCCTGTATGAAGTGTTAGTCACTGTCTTCACATTTCAGACATTTCTCTAGGCCTGAGAACCAAGGACACCCTACAGCCTCAGGCCCCAAAAAGTATAAACAAAAGTGAATTGCTGGGGAGCAAACTGGGGGTAAATTACTTCATTACCTGAAGCTTTAATTGGAGAATTAACCCCTGATATGCAAATAAACCAAACTTTTATCTGTTTGAAAAACTCCTGTCCCTTCATCCATTTTGGGTGTAGCCCCTTGGGAAGGCTTCATCTGCCCTTGCTGTACCTAAACACCCCTCATTAAATACATCAGCTTTTATGCTCTTAATTCTCTCTGCCCTCTGTTTTTAGGTAAAGCCCCAAAAAAGCAACATTTTTAAAGTGTATGGACCCAAAACTTTCCCTCCCCAGCTCTTCCCCTATCCCGATGCACAGCAAACCCCCCAGCAGTGAGAGCTCCGGGCTCAAGAGGGTTTCACAATCTGTGTTAAAACATGCCAGCACGATGTGTGTTAATAGAAGCAATTTTTATGCCTAAGTCGGTGCATTTTTTAACAGTTATTTTTAAAACACTAATGCTTTCCATTAGACAACCTGCAGATCCCTCCTGGATCTCGTATTTCCCACTGGTTGATTGATTCCAGCAATTTCCCTATTACAGTAAACCCGGGACGTCCACATCGTATTCCCTGCATGTTTGTGGCATGAAAAAAGCAACTCCAGTTTTAAAAATGATTCTAAGCATTCCTTTATGACCGACCAGCCGCAATGGAATATTTTAAATCAAAATAATGAGATTTCTACAAGTGGGCTCTCCTCCCTGTGCTTTCAGTGAGAAAAGCAGAGATGCTCATGCTGCTCTGCCCCGGTAGCTCCTGGGTCCTGTCCTTGCTCGATTCACTCCCAGAATTTCAGGGAATGCAAATATAAAGTGAATTTCCAGCAGATTCCCCTCAGCATGGGCAGCTCTGGGGGCCACAGCTGGACCTGAGCGGGATTTTCTGGAGCACACCAAGATTCCTCCCACCAACAGCAATGAATTAATAGAAGGAAGAGATCCTGGAAAACCCTCGGCGCTGTGACCTTCCTCCTCCAGCTGCAAGAGCAATTAAATGCCTGTTAGATGTGGCAGATCCTTCCCAAGGACCATTTTGCTGGTCATAATAACAGTCATTGGGAAGGGAGGGAAGGAGAGCCCCCGCCGGTGCTGCTGAGTCACACCAGATAATTGCTCCCAGGTCTGAGGCTGACTGGAAAAAATCTGAATTTTTTGCCAAGTTCCAATGGATCAGATCCATTAACTCGGGCAGCCCCCAAGGCTCCCAGAAGCTGCAATGGGCATCACCCTGCTGACCATCCCACCACAAGTGGGTGACACAGCACCACCAGGACAGCCTTGAGGAGCCCATCGGAGCTGCAGAGGAACAGGGAGGTGCCCATGGCCCCCTCTGCATTTCCCCAGGCTGCTGTGGGTTGACAGGGAGCAGTGACAGGCTGGGATGTGGTACCTGAGCGTTGAGAGACAAAGGGAGATAGTACTAAAGGAAATCTTACTCTTCATATATTGCAGCTGTGTTAATTATCCAAGAGTGGGAACAGCCTGGCCCTCCCAGCTATGGGTGTGATAAAGAGTGAGTGAGCTGGGAGGGAGCTCAGTTAGAGTTGGTTGGAGTCTGCTGGCTGTGCTGTGAGGAGGAAGGGACAGGAGGTCATACAAGGGACAGAAAGGATGAGATGTTGTACATAGGACAAACAGGGTCGGGTGGCTGTGACAGGGACAGAAAGGAGCGAGCTGGAGCAGAGGGATGAAAAAAGACTGTGGGGAAAGAGCCGGGGCTATGTGGAGCTGCCCCGTGGGATTGCTGAAGAGAAAAGGTACAAGAGACTTTTAGATAACAAGGAGCTGATGCTTGAAGCCTCTGATGATTTTGCTGAAGCACTTTGAGTGCAGTGTCCTCAACAATCGCACCTGAGTGTCTGTTTGGTGTCCCTGTGCAGAGCACTGGGGTGTCACAGGGACAGGCACAGAGAGGTGGTGGTGCTGCAG
This sequence comes from Acrocephalus scirpaceus scirpaceus, assembly GCA_910950805.1. NCBI lineage: Eukaryota > Metazoa > Chordata > Aves > Passeriformes > Sylviidae > Acrocephalus > Acrocephalus scirpaceus. Next base: position 3,582,018 of record OU383796.1, read on the forward strand.
GCACAGCTCTGGTGAGGGTGACAGACTCTCAGAGGCTGAGCCTGGACATGGTGAAAATGGTGTTCAGGGTTAAAAATGTTCCTGTTCTTTCTGGGGAAAAGCAGGCAGCTGGAAGGAAGAACTGCATGCTTCTGCAGAAAGACCAGCCAGTCTGCAGAGGTTTCAGATGTTGCTTCTGTCTTTTCCTTCCCTGCAGAAAAAGCTCTTCCCAGCAGTGGGAATGGCATCACAAACACAAGCTGCAGCTGGAGTGAGCTGCCCCTTCACTGCCAGAGGGTTCCTTGTCCCAGCTGAAGCTGCAGGAGCTCTGCGTGTGCCCAGGTGTCCCTGGTGTGGGCAGGCCTGGCACGGGGAGCAGGAGGTGTTGTGACAGCTCATCCAGAAAAAAACACTCCATACAGTGTGAGGCTAAAAATAGGAAACCTCTCTCCCTCTGTGCTGTTGCATTAAGAGCACAGACAGCAAACAGGACATGAGCTGCTCTGTTTGGGGCAGCAGGAGGAAGAGGAAGGAGCCCAGGCTGCTCCTTGGGCTGGGCTGGAGGGGCTGAAGTTGAGCAGGAGGCTGAGGATGCATCTGCCAGCCTGAAAGTGCTCCAAGGGCATCACCTCGAGGCAGCAGCCCCAAGGGCTCATGGATGAAGGGCACAGTGGCTGCTGGAGCCACTGCACTGCCTCTGCCCTCTGGGCTTTTAAATCCAGCTCAGGAAGGGGCAGACAGGGTTGGATGTACAAATACCTGGAGCCATAGGCAAGGCAGGTAATAGATGTGATTATTTTTATGACTAATGAGCAGGAACCTTGACTTCCATGGGTGGAACTGTACGATCTGCCAATGCCTCGCTAAGCCACCAAATAAATCTGAGTTTTGTATACAACTTAATCTCAACTTCCCAGCCCAAATGTCTGTGTTTATTCCTGGCAGTAAGCACTGCTTGTAGTTTCCATACAATGCAGCTCATAATTTTTTCACACCTCTCAGCACAGGTGACAGCTTGCGTGCAGAGTTGGATTCATTCTCACACTGAGCACTAAGTTGCAGTTTTTTAACGCACCACAAAGATCTCATCAAAACAATCCCCCAGACAGATCCTTCCCAATCCCAAATCACCCTCTCCGTGTCCAGTGAGGCCAAACCAGCCCAGCACTGTGAGGCCTCACTATAATTTCCTCTTGTACCAGGCTCCCTTTCACTGAGTCCCAGGAGGCCTTGTTGTGCTAATTGTTGTTCTGCACTGAGTTAATTTCACGGTGTTGGACTCTAAATGAATCTCCCCAGGCCATGAGACACCAGCAGGAGAATTCTTTGGCTCCTGTGACCCCATCCATCCCCCTGGTGCCCCTGGATGCTGTCACTGAGCATCCCCCAAGCATCACTGTCCCAAGGTGACTTCTCCCTCCATCTGGGTGCAGGGAGCCAAGGCCAGGGATTCAGGATCCTTGCTGAGAAGTCTTTGAAGCCCCTTAAGCTGTAACATTCTTTGATGTGCCATAATTGCATTTATTCAAGTTTTAGGTGTATTGTAATGGTATTGATTGTTAATAACAAAGCTGTGGCTGCTTAATGCCAAAAGATGATTCATTTTCAGTGGGAGCAGAAAGTCCGGGGGCAAAGTATTATTTTTGACATACAGTAATTTCTTCTAGCAGGATGATTTTTTTTTTCTTTTTTTTTTTTTTTCTTACCAGCACTGTGTTCTGGAGGCCGATGAGCGAGCGAGCTCCTGGGCAGGGTGGGCTGTGTGTTCCTGTGGGACAGGGAGTGCCTGTGGGGCTCCACATGTCCCCCATGGACTCCTCTGGTGAGCCTGGGCTTCAGCTGGAGCTGGAAAAACCTTGTGGCCAGGTGGGGGTCAGTGTCCTCCCAGGCAACCAGCAAGAGGATGTGAGGAAACAGCCTCAAGCTGCTCCAGGTTGGACATCCTGAGGATTTTTTTCATGTAAATGGTGGTCAGGCGTTGGAAGGGGCTGCTCAGGGGGGTTTGGAGTCCTTGGAGGTGTCAAAGGAACAACATGGCACTCTGTAGGGTTTTTATCTTCTTTTCTATTAGAGCTGGGATTAAATGCTCGAGAGACAGAATTTTTGTGTTTGGACTCAGATGTTTATTAATTCTTATCCATGTTACAGTCTCACAAGTTGTGAGTTCTAGCTAACAAAGTGAAAAATGGCTCTGTCTCTATCTCTTTACAAGGCCTTTCAAGCACAAACTGCTCAATTATGAAATGACACCTAAATTATTTTTACTTTTAACCCAATAACCAACTACCCGTGGCTCGCAATGTGGATTTTTCTACCCAATTAAAAAATACCACCCAGACCCATGAAGAGGAAGGTGAAAAAGAAGGATTCAGCCTACACCCTAGTCCTCCATCTTGCTTTATTACTATATTCTAAACCCTTAAACTCTAATTTTCCACCATGTGATATTAGACACTTCTATTCAAACTACACACCCACAACTCCAGTGCCATCACTCAGTTTTGGAAGCCTCTTCCACAGCCTCAGGTCAAATGTAGTTTTTTTCTTGAGGATCAGTGCCTTCTAGCACAGAAAGCCTGAAATTCTCATCTCCCAAGGTTCCAACAGCATCCAATGCTCTGGTCTGGTTGATAAGGTGGGGTTTGGTCCAAGCTTGGACTTGATGGTCCTGGAGATCTTTTCCAGCTTCAATGGTTCTGGAATTCTGTGAATGGGAAAACACTGCAGGGGTTGCAGTGCAAGGGCTGTGATGGAGGTGCCAGCCTGGGGGCTGTGGGAAGGGGGAGGAGAACTGCTCCCACCTGGAAAGGGCCTTTGCACATTCCCCAGGAAGTGGCAGGGGCAGCCCTGGGAATGGCAGCCAGGTCGGGATGTTGGGATGTTGGGAAAGGTGTTGGGCTGTGGAGCAGCTCCTGGATGAACTTGGGGCCTGTCTTGGGTTGCAATATGTAACCAAAACTGTGTATTCTGTTTTCCATCTGTTGAAACCAGTTGGGGAGGTGTTTTTCTTTATCTCTTGTATAACCCGTTCCTCATAACTCCAGGGGGAGAGGGCAGGTGTGTTCTGTCAATGGGCAGCTGTTAAACCAGCTGGGGCAGTGTTCTTTATCCCTGCCAGGACCCCTCCTCCCTCCAGGGGATCTCTGCTGTTCATGGGCCATCCAGGCTCACTGCAGGGCTGATACAATTCCATCATCCCATGGGGAGATGCTCCGCCCAGGGGGAGGAGCCAAGCATTCCCACCTGGATAAAACCTGGGATTCAGAACAGCAGGTAGCCAGTTTTCTACTAGATTCCAGAGGAAGATCAGACCCATCTCACCACCACTGGACCATTTCTACAGGATCATCTCTACTCCAACAGAACCACTTCTGTCACTCCAGGAGTGCTGGAGTTATTTGGACTGCTCCCCACCAATAGGATGGCAGGTCGAGTTCTGACTCTGTCAGTGTTTCTAGGATTTTTGTTTGTTTGCTTGTAGGGTTTTTTTCAGTACTACATTTGTATTTTTAAATATTCCTAGTACAGAACTGTTATTCCTATTCCCATATCTTTGCCTGAAAGCTCCTTTAATCACAAAATTATAATAATTTGGAGGAAGGGGGTTTACATTCTCCATTCCAAGGGAAGCTCCAGCTTTCCCTGGCAGACACCTGTCCTTCCAAACCAAGACAGGGCCACACTGGTCTGTGCACCTGTACATCCACAGTGAGGTGTGATGAGTGAGGCCTCATGGGGAGTTGTCACATAAATAATAAAGATGAAAACCCAGTAATTTCCTCATTCTGAAATTCCCCATGCACGTCCCCTTTATTGGTTAATCCTCGCAGTTAACAAAATAGAAGTTTCTGATTAGCTTTTAGCACCCAGATTACTTATGTGCAATGCAAAGTGTATTAAAATGTAGTATACTTTTTAAAATTAGATTTTTTTGGTGATAATCCATTCAGCTGTAAATGCATTTCAGTCACACTGAGAAGATGAAAGGGCCTGAGCCACAGCATTACTGTAAGTAATCAGGCTGGAGGCTAAGGGGGGCTTTCTTTTAGCTGACAAATGGAAGGAATAAATAACCTGGACACTAAAAGTTGCATTAGGCAAATAAACATTTCCACAAGAATTATGCGTGACATTCAAGGGAAGGCAAATAAACCTTGACTTATGGAAAGCTATCAAACCTCTCAGAGAATTAAATAACAGGGAATCATTATGTAGCATTTGCAGCAGCTATTGGAGACTGTCTCTTCTTTGGGTACTACTGAAATTTGGGGTGTTTGTAACTGTGGTCAGCTGATACCTGGTTCTGAGCAGAATGAATGATTTGGTTTCAACTGAAACACTTCTTATTTATGAGGAAGATTGTTTCCTGTACCTCTGCCTCTCTGTGGTGTTGGTGCCAGGGAACAATCTGTCCCTGTGGGACCATTTCAGGTGTGATGGAGATTTTCCTACAGGGCTTGGCACACAGGCAGGGCAATAACAATGCCAGTGCTCAGCCCCTCTCTGGGGTGGGAACAGCCCCACCAGAGACTGTACAGGCAGAGCAGGGTGAAAACAGCTTCAGCTTGGAACTGTTCTGGGACCAGCACATGGAGCTCTGCCAAAGGTGCAACAGCCAAAAAGACATGAATAGCACCAGCACTGCAGCCAAGCAGCCACTGTGCCTCTCAAGGCAAAATCCTCTTTCCCACTATGCTATCAAACTTTTTGTCAAATGCCCCATGTGTAAAACCTTGGTAAACCTGTATGTAAAACCTTGGTAGAGGTGGCAGGAGGTTGGGCAGGTGCAGCAGGAAATTGGGCAGGCGCAGCAGGAGGTTGGGGAGGTGCTGTGGAGGTTAGGCAGGTGCAAGGGTGGTTGGGCAGGTGCAGCAGAAGGTTTGCCACAGTGCAAGTCCACAGGGTCTCGTGAAGGGCATTCCATCACTATTCACACTGGATCCAAGAGCCAGCGCAGTTAATGTTTTTAGCCAGCCCATTTTGGGGCTGTTTTGCAGTATCTGAGTCCTTCCTAGTTAAGCAGCCCCAGCTCCCACCAGGGGATCCCCTCAGGATCCAGCAGACCCTGCTACAACACCTTGTCAGCATCTCCTGAGCAGCAAAGACTTGTTTCAAGGCCTGGGTTTGTTGTTTTCATCTCTTCTGTGGCTTCACTATTTAGAAAAACAACTCCTTGCTTAATTCACATTACAAGAAGTTAATCAAATAACTGGGGCACGATGGCAGCACCCAGTGCCCTGAGCCCTCCTGGGGTCAGCCATGGCTGAAGGCCACAGGAAGGTTTGTTTCCAGCAGCAAACACTCTGGTTTTCAGTTTAGCTGATGACACTTGTGGTTAGTTATGCATTGTGTCTGCTGCACTGCACACACTGGGCAGTTCCTCTCAGCAGCAGCCACAGCATTTTGCCAGTTCCAAAATGCCATTTTTCTCTGAGCACACTTTCTATTTACTGATCCAGTGAAGCATATTGGGATCAAAACCATGTTCTGAGAAGTAATTGATATAATCAGCTGCACAGAGCTCTGTGTTTGTGGTACAAGTGAGGAGCAGGAAGTGCAGTGGGTTCAGTGAACGGGAGTTTAGCTCCAAGCAGAGGTGTGTCAGAATTCCCTCTCCACTGCCTTGTCCTGTGGATGACTTTTCCTCTGGCATCTCCAGGTGACATCAGTGCCCTCCAGGCTGTTGGAGTGATGAAGGAAATCATTCCCTCCTGTGAAGGAGGTGGCTCTTTGGGTTTCCAGCCTCTCTGAGCTCCAGCCCTGGGCATGGCAGAACCAGGGCAGCACCCCAAGGCATTGGCATGCATCCCTTCTCCCTGCTGCCCTCCCCTGTGGCGTGGGCACAAACCCACTGTGCCTTGGCACAGCAGCAGCTCTGGTAGCCCTGCACAGGCTGTGGGTGCAGAGGAGTGGGGTGGCCACAGGAAGAGGTGTCCTGTCGCAGTAGGACACAAAATAAAGAGAGTTTGACTCTAGTTTTTACCATGAGAACAGCAGAAGGCTTTATTTACAATCTCTTTGCTTCTTATATAGCATGCTTTGCTAAAAAAGGTGTTCATTGTTCAATAGGACTGACACCTCTTTCCACTGGTTAAATTAAGGAAAACAACAGCTGGGGAAGATTGTTATGAGGAAAAAGCACTGTTTACCTTGACATGTTATGAGAAAGTAGTTATTTTACAAAAGGGTATTTTGGGAAGAGAAAACTGTTGACAGTTTTCCCTTGGGAAAGGAGCTAGCAATGGTTAGCAAGCTGAAAATTCTCTCAGGCTCAGAAATATCGAGCCCACAGTGTCCTGCCAAATGCTCAGGGACAGTGTGGGACAGCAGCCCTGCTGCCCTGGGGTGGCTCATCCCTCTGCTGGCATCCCCAGTGCTGGGATAATCTAGAAAAGCACCTGATGATGAGCTTCACTCCTCACACAGTTGGCAAATGACCAAACTGAGGCAATTCTGGGTTCCTTGATACAAAGCAAAGCAGAACATGAGAGCAGGAACTTTCTGGGCAGCCTGAATCCTGGCAGCATCCAGCACTGTGGTATCCTGTGAATTTAGGAGTGGAGCTGATGCCTTATCCCCAAGAAGCTACTCCAGAGAAGGTGCCGCTTAGGGAAACTGAGGCAAAGCAATTGAGCTCCCACATCCACATGCACGCCATGTGGCCAGCAGCAGGGAGAGGCAGAAGCCCCTTGGGCTGGATCAGTTCCAGCAGTTTATTCCCAGGTGGTGCTGAAGGATGTTCCAGTGCAGAGAGGGGTGTTGGGGGCGAGTCCTTGGCTTAAGTCAGGGCTACAGCAGCGAATGACCTCGGGGTACAGGGCAGTGCAAAGGGCAGGGAAGGTCAGTGTCCATAGGAGGAGACAGGGTTGGTCACCAGGGACAGACCCCAAGGGATGGGAGAATCTGCAGGGCAGGGGGACCCAGGGCAAACCATTGTACACAGAGCACCACTGGGAGGTCCTGTCTCTCAGGTGATTATAATTTATCCCACCAGGGCCAGCTCCTGAGTATTATATCAAAAGGTGGCAGGGATTCCACACAGCACCCTGCAGTGTCCAGTGCCTTGGCAATACCCAGCCCTGGGGTGATGGGGTCCCAGGGACACTGCAGGCTTGTGCCAGGGCCTTCCCTGGCCTGGCAGAGGGGAAAGAACAAGGTGTTCATGGAGAACCTCATGGATATGAGGGAGCAAACATTACAAGCAGCTGCTGCAGAGCTGACACAGGCAAGGTGATGCTGTCACCTTTCCCTTCTTGCCACAGTCTCAGCCGTGCCGTGTCTGACTCTGAGATTCCTTCCTCTCCAGAAGGTGCCTGGGAAAGGGCAGAGGTCGGCAGTGAGGGTATTTAAAGCGCTCTCTTGGTTGTGAAATACTGCAGGGGAGCGTCAGGGGATGGAGCAGAGCTGTGGGATGAAAGGAGGGGGCTGCTGCTCTGAGCTGTCCTTGAGCAGGGCAGGCTCAGGCTCCTGAACACCTTTCCTTGGCTGCTCACAGTTGTGCTCCTGCTCTGCCTTGCCAGGACCCGAGGAATGTGGTACAGCTGCTGGCTATTTATTTTTGCCCGTGTGTGTGTGGGGTGAGGAGGTTCTGTGCCACGGAACGTGGCTCTAGAGATCACTTTAAATTAATCAATTAGGGGAAAAACGAGCTGTGTGATGTAAAATGTCCTTGCTCCGTGCGAGTCTTTTGAACTATTAGTTCTCTCGAGGAGATTAATTATGAGCGTACAGAGCTAATGCCCTCTTAATGGAATCAGTTATTCAGTTTAAGGAGTCCTGGGTACTGAGCACGCAGGCATTAGATATTCATTGTGTAAGTTCCAGATCAAACAGGAGAGGATCAAGCTGATCAGGGCTCTTTCCTCTGCCGAGCTGAGCCACACGTGCTGATCTGAGGCGAGTCACAGACTGGGAGTTGCTCTAATTGTCTCCTCTGTATGTAATCCCAGAAACTGGCTTTTAACCTGCAGTAAAAGGGTTATTTACAAAGTGCATACATTTGCATCTCAACTACCTCTCCTCAGCTTACTGAAACTTGGAGATGAGCTCTCGGCTTCTCCTGGCTGCTGAGTTGCAGAAATATTCCTCTCCACATCCTGCCCGGCTTTCTCTGCTTCTCGTTCTGACCTGAATTATCCATTTTTAGTGTCTGTCTTTTTAGGTGCCCATTTTAAGGTAGCAAAGGCCTGAGCTCACATGGCTCCCAGCAGCTTCGTTAGTAATTGGAACAATTAAGGATGCGATGTGCAGACACTCCAAATTGCAGCACCAAGAGCGAATTCACTTATTCAGCAGCAAATTGCAAATGGGGAATTGAAAGCAGCAATCTTTGAGAGAATTCTAGAGGAAAGGAGAGGATCTTTCCAGAATACCTGAAGTCCCTCTAGGACTCTTTCAGAGAGGTATCTTTGGGGCAAAAAGGGTTTATTAGCTGGGGTGAGGATGAGAGGGCAAGAAGGGCTGTGAGCTTGGCAATCTGAGGGAAGTGCCATGTTTTTTTTAATAGATTCAACCCAAAAAGCTTGCCTGCAGTCTGGCCCCAAACAGAGGCTTCCTAGAGAGGCAATACCTGTATTTTTGTAGGCCAGGCTACTCAGATGTATCAATTATGGATCTGAGTGCTGGTGCAGCTCTCTCGCTATGGCAGCCAGATCCATCTCCAGTGTTAATCTTTTTCCATGGTAGAAACAAAACATTTGCTAAACTGAAGAACATTCATTAGCACACAATGGAAACGACCCAGTATTTTGGTTTCCCACTTGTCTAATTAGTTTTTGCAGATTAGCAAGCAGAACAGCTGAACAATCAATTGGACATATTAATCAGGCCTATTTTGGAAGCTTTAAATAGAGAATATGTTTAGTCTCTTCTTTCATTTAGGGTATAATGGCTGGTAAATGGACACACAGAGCATAAATTACACCCTCTAACAAGATGAGAGGAGAAAATGGTGAAGTTTAAATACGGAGAGCTGGAGCATTAATTGTTAACTCATTGAGCTGCAGCCTCTCGAAATGATGAGCCAGGGGGATGCTCAGCCCCAGCCCCACCACACCCCCCAGCTCCATCCTCTCTCTTTCCTCCTTGGACCCACTGATGAGGGATGTTCTGATGGACCATCCAAGAGCTCCATCTCCTTCCCAGGACATGTGACAAGTGGCAGGGAAAAAAACCCAGGAGGGAACAGGATGGGACAGGATGAGAGGTCTGAAAAACTACACCAGGAAGAGTTCCTGGCAGAAACATCCCAGCCAGTGCCTCCAGCTCTGCACAGGAATGAATTTCCACATGAGATCCCAGCTAGAGCTACTCCCACCTCCTTCCTTGGAATAGGCAGCCATGGCTTACGTTTCTTTGGTGCATTTCTTAGAAAAAAAAAAGGGGCTGCATCCAGCTGGGATTGCTGGCAGGTACAAGTGGGGAGGAGGTTTGAGATGCTTTGTTCTTCACGTGGTCGTGACACCGGCGGAATCTTCTCTAAGCAACAGAATGGCTGAGCAGGGTGGCCGGGTGGTCATTGTGCAGCTCAAAGTCAAACTTGAGAGTGAGGTAGCTGACTTAGGCGGGAGGGAGGGGAAGCAGACGGTGCCTGTGTGCCCACAGCTGCTGGGAGAGCTCCGGCTATCAAAAGAACAAGGTCAGATGAGAGAGAAATCTTTTGTATCTGAAAACCTCTGCTATCAGATCCCCAGCGCTGGAGCTGACTCATACGTGAGCAGTGCTGCTGTCTGTAGGTGTGAGGCAGACACGGAGTTATGTTTGATACATTATTCCTATTTGCAAAGGTTCAATAAAAAATGTGTGGGTTGTTGCAAATTATTTCTCCCATCCTTCTTGCAATGAAGTTAACAGCTGAGTGCATTCAAATGCATCAGTTGTATAAATTCGTAGGGCATTTTCATGTTTCAATCTAGTTATGTATTTCTAGTTGACCAAACATGTTCAAATTACCATTAACTGCAATCCTATCACTTGGTTCACTGAGCAGAAAGGCAATATCTGTGTTTTAACCCTTGCAGAGCTGAGACTGGAGATGGAGAGGAAAAAGGGGAAGGAGGGAGGGGGGTGCACAGGTCTGATCTCCCTCCCAACACAGATGAACTCACATTTTGAGACCTGCCTGATTCACCAGGGCTGCTCAGCTTGTCCTGTGCCAATGGTGACCTGTGACACAGCCACGAGCCCATCCCTTCCCTGGCCCCACAGGGACTTTGCTCCCACTTCAGTGGAGCCATTCCCCATCCCTGGTGTTGCAGGGGAGGGCCCTGGGCATCCTGTGATGCCTTAAGTGTTACCTTTGCTGTATTTCAGATTCTGTGCTGCCCAGGGGTGCAGTTCTGAGCTCACAGTCAGTGTCACTCTGCACACAGCAGGGACACAAAACAAATCCTTGCCCTCCTGAAGACTAAGTACAACAGTTGTACTAAGTACAACTGTTACAAGTTTTCAGGCCCAAAAGCATAAATAACAGTGTGCTGAAGAGATAAAACAAGAAGGATGGGACTTCCTATTCTTAAACTATATTGGACAATTAAACCCCAATATGCAAATGGACCAAAACTTATAAAAGTGTGAGACCTCGTGACCAGGCATCCATTTTGTGACCCTTTTGGGTCCACCTTGGGTGTAGCCGTGGCCAGGCTTTTGTCCTGCCCAAGGTGTATCCTTAAAGGCCTTTTAATAAATTCCTTTAAAAAGGAATTGAGGCAGGATTTTCTGGGTGGGAAGGGCTGCTGGGGTGGTTTCTGCTCCAAGGTCCCCGGGCAGAGCAGACCTACAGCAGGTTTGATGCTTTTTTGAGCTACCTAAAAAAAGAGGTCAGACAAAATTAAGGGAATAAAAAGCAGTTCTAGTTATTGAAGGGCCTTCAGGGACATTTAGGGCAGACAAAGGCCCCCAGGATTTACACCCAGAAATAGAGACGGGTCACAGGTTTTCGCACTTTTATAAGTTTGGTCCATTTGCACATTGGGGGTTAATCTTCCAATTACAGCTTCAGGTAATGAAGTCATTTACCCCAAGTTTTCTCCCCCCAACTCACTTTTGTTTCCATCTCTCAGGGCCTGAGGCAGTGAGGTGTCCTTGATTGCCAGGCCTGGAGAGGAATTGTTGTGTCTGACCCAAATGGGGAAGCAGCAGCTCACACTGTGTGTGGAGTTTAGAGTTATACACTAAAGAATTGCAGGGTTACAAATAGATGAAGAACATAAAAGTTAAAATCCCAAGGCATCAGGTTCAGTGCTGTATCCAGCTCCAGTGATGAGGGGACACATCTCCCCATATCCCCTCAGCTGTGGCTGCTGCCTGGAGCCCTGCCTGCCTGGTGAAGGGCTGTAAGTGCTTTTATGAATGGCCTCGTTTCCTATCGTCCTTCCAAGGGGTCTCACTGCACTGCTGGGTGCTCCCTGAATTATTTAATGTCCCACTTAGGTTTTTAAAGCTGCTGCATCCCGCACGAGCTAAGCTTAAATGAGGCTCTCCCATGAATAAATGCCTCTGCAGAGGCAGGGCTGAGCTCCAGCCTGGTTCAACCCTCCCCTCTGCCATCCTGAGGTGTCCTTGTTCTCCAGCACCCACATGATCAGACCAACACCAAATATTTAACCTGCCTGTACCCCCATGCTCAGCAGAGCCTGTCAGGCTCCTCACTGAGAATGTCCCTCACTGGGGTGACCCTGTGGCAGTGCCACACTGGCAGGGACTAAATTTGGGGACAGATTATGGTGCAAGAGTTGTGATGTTGCCTCCCCTGGTGCTGCAGCAGCACCAGCCTGACCCATGTACACATTTCCCAGGGCTGGAATCCAAGTGTTTGCACCAGTGGAGCAGCTGTGGTGATGAGCAATGCAGCCTGTGACACAGAATAGGCATTCCTGGCTCTTTCTAAGCCCCACAAGGGAAAAGAAAAGAAAGAGAAATGGATGGAAATGAATGTTAAAATCTCAGCGTGCAGCACATTGGAGATCTGTCTGAATACCGCTGCAAGGAAAATGAGACATGGTCTGAAGTCAGCATGAATGGCACTGGAATTACCTTAAAAATTCACCGTATTTTAATGACTGTGATGCAGGACAAGTGTTTTCCACCTGCAGTTTGGCACTGCTGCCCTGCTCTGCAGGAGCAGCTCTGCTCTGTTGCTGGTAGTCCATGGGGCATCAATCATTCCAGCGAGCAATTTCTGGGCAAATTATTGGTCAAAATTCTCTTTTCATTGATAATGCCATTTGATGCCAAGCAGAAGTGGTCTGCTCCAGCTTGGCCAGGGTTCCCTCAATGCAGAACAAAGCAAATTCTTGCAGCATGGGCATGAGGAATGAGCAGTGTCAGGGGTCTGGCTGTGGCAGAAGAGATGGGAGGGAGCCAGGCTGGGAATGGAAGATCCCTGGGTTGCTGAGGGAGATGCTGGGGGATCTGTGGATGAGGATGCTGATGGCACTGAAGATGATAGAAGAGGTGAGGCAAGGCAGAGCAGACCCACTCAGGTGTTCCTGAATCCCACACAAAGGCTTGGGGTATGGGAAATATCAGCAGCCAGGAGCAGGCAGCAGTAACCGATAACAGCCCTGACTACTGCATGTGTCAGCTCAGGACTTGAAAAGCTGGAGCAATAAAAAATAGATAAAGGAAGCGTTCCAGGCTGCTGCAAGCCCCCTAAATTGCACTCCTGACTTTTAACACCCATCTGCCTGGTGCTAAAAAATCAATTTTGTGCAGGTGGTGACAGGACGTGAGCCCAGAGGGGCCGGCCCTGGCTGCTGCTCATGGCTCAGCCCTGCCAGGACACCACGGTCTGGGAGGGCACGGCACTGTCAGCTCTGGGGGCACAGCAGGGCTGCCAGGGGGGCAGGACAGGGCTGCCAAGCTGCTGGAATCAGGCCAGCCCCACAGCTTGTTGCAGCTCCTTTGGAGGAGCAGGAGCAGGCTGATGAGCTCTGGAGCAAAACTCACTGTTTGATGTTAGATTTAACCTAAGGTCAGCTGGAAGCTTTCCTGCACCTGGCTGAGGCTCTGCAGCATGAAAGATGCTCATCAGAAAGTATTTCACCTTGATGATATTCTCTTGTCTCTCTTCTGGCAACCAGCTAAGACACACCATTATGGTTATTTTGAGAAGTCAGTTTAACACAGGCTTTTCTCTCACTTGCTGTATCCCTCCCACGAGACGCTGTCTGCCTCGCAGGGACCAGGCTCAGACTCTTCATGTATTAGTCATTACCCAGGAAGAAGCCATAAATCTAATGAACATGCCAATGTTTCTTCAAGGTACCAGTAGGTACTTTCAGAAAAATTAATTCTCCGTAAAAATCAGATCAAATAAATAACGCTCGCCTGGGATGTCTGATACAATTCATCATTTCAGAGCTTAAGACTGGGGAGGATCACTGGGTCGTGTCTGTCACCTCGTTTGTAATGTGGGCCATCACAGCACAGTGTGTCTGCAGGAATGTGTGGCTGACTAAAGCCAGGTGGGGTTGGTTTGGGTTGGTTTGGGTTGGTTTGGGTTTGGTTGGGTTGGGTTGGGTGGAGTTGGGCTCCTCTCCCAGCCATGAAGAACACACCCCTTCCCTGGCAGAACATTATTCTGCTGTAGGGACGTCTCTTTTCTGCCTGATGTGAACATTTCCTCTAATCTTCTTTCCATCTGTCCACTTGTTTTGCAGGTGCTGCCCAGGAGCTGCTGGCCTCGTTGGCAGGTGAATGTTAAATCCAGAGAACAGCTGGAAAAAAGCCACGGAGTGGCGGGTGCTCGTAGTGGTCACTGCTCCAGAGCCTCACCTTTGGAGAAAGGGGAAAAAGGCCTCACAGCTTTTGCCTTAATTAGTGTCTAGTCTCCGTGCAGCTTGACATCTCCATTTAATTTTGTTTGCAATATACATGCAGAGGAGAATGATAATGTAATACCGTAATGATCGTTCCTGAGACAGTCACTTATTCAAAATATTACTCCTGTTTAATCAGTGCAGCCAAGTGATTTATTGACTTGCATAACCAATCTTGCCTGGCGTCTCGCTGTAATTAAAACAGCGACGTTCCCCGAGTCCATCACACGCAGTAAATTGTAAAGAGCCGTGTCAGGGCGGCATTAACGCTGAGGATTCACAGGGGTGACAGGCAGGTCCCTCCAAGCTGGGCTCATCCTCTGCAGCAGTGTGATTTTTAAATGGTGGAGCTGCTAACTATTTCCCAATAAACATCTCCTGTGGAAAAGCCACTTGGGGAGGATTCAGGCAAAGCAGTTGTCTTGGGTTATGTAAACAAAAAATGTGTATTCTATTTCATCTGTTGAAAGCAGTTGGGGAGATGTTTTTTCTTTATCTTTTTAACTCCGGGGGAGGGGGCGGATGCCTTGTGATAATGGGCCTGGTTAAAACTAGGTGTGGCAGTGTTTCTTATCTCTTTCACCACCCACCCATCCTCCAGGGGATATCTGCTGCTAATGGGCCATGAAGGCTCACCAATGACATCACACATGACATCATTGTGGATATCTGCTGATAATGGGCCATGAAGGCTCACCAGTGACATCACACATTACATCATCAGGGATATCTGCTGATAATGGGCCATGAAGGCTCACCAATGACATCACACATGACATCACCCCATTGGGAGATGCTCCACCCAGTGGGGGGGAGCCAACCATTCTTACCTGGATGAAAACAGACTTAGGAACACCAAGGCAGCCTGGTTTTCACTAAGTTCCAGAGGAAGACCAGACCCATCTCACCACAACTGGACCCTTTCTACAGGATCATCTCTACTCCAACAGAATCACATCTTTTATTCCAGGAGGATTTATTTGGACTGCTCCCAACACCCTGACCAACAGGGTGTCAGGTCCTATTCTGACTCTGTCAAGGTTTTTAGGATTTATGTTTGTTTGCTTGCTTGTTTTTTGTACTACTACATTTGTATTTTTTAATATTCCTTGTAAAGAACAGTTATTCCTATTCCCATATCTTTACCTGAAAGCTCCCTTAATTGCAAAATTATAATAATTCAGAGGGAAGGGGTTTACATTCCCCATTCCAAGGAGAGCTCCAACTTTGCCTGGCAGACACTTGTCTTTCCAAACCAAGACAGCAGTCAGGTCCACTCATTACACACACCATGGCTAGCTGTCAAAAACGAGGTTCACTTTCTTAGTAAAATTTATAAATTTAATAAAAATTTAAGACAATTAGGAAACCGAAATCAAAGGAATCTCAGCCAGGTGATTTGGCATTCCACCAAGAGCACACCTTAACTCAGAAAAACTCTCCTTTAAATGCACCAGTTTTTTACATATTCAAAAATACCCTTATGCATTATTCAAACATTTCCCTTGAGTTTGGATTTTCTCTTGGTTTTGCCCCTCCCCAGCCTGCCCCATTTCACCAAATTAACATTTTATTGCTCCTTGTACATAAGTTTCTTGGTGGCACCTCTTGGTTGTCTCATGTCCCATTCTTTTGATAACAGAAGATCAATAAATTCTTCCAGTGGAACCTTGGAGGTCTGTCCTTGTTATCTTCAACCAGATAATCCAAGAATGTGGGGAGCTTCTTGATTATCTTTCCTTATTCTTTTGGGTTGGTTACTAAAAGCATCTTATATCACATAATTTCTATTTTAATATTATACTATGACCTAAAAATATATACATTCATCACATCACCATTTTTAAGCCCTGTTAATAGCAGAAAATAAAATAAAATACAGTAAAACCTTCCCACATTATACTTATAGGAATCATTTTTATATTTGCAAAAAGCCAACTTTTTAATCTGCATTTATAACGCTAGCTCAGCAAAGAGAGGCAAGAAGGGCCTTTTGTTCCAGCAAAGGTTCCAGCAAAGGTTTATTCCAGCATGCCGAAGGGAATCAGGGACAAAAGACCCAGACCGTGTGGTGCTCAGGGGTTAAGTATGGGGGCAGTGGCCAATGCCCTGAGGGCACAGGGTGATGTCTTGGGAAGGCTGACCTGAAATAGGGACTGGACAGAGCTAAAGGATAAAGCCGATATTTATTGCAAGGCCTCCCACATCCAACTTGGGCAGTACAAGAGCCTGGCCAGGGCTACACCCAAGGTGGAACCAAAATGGGCACAAAATGGACAAACAGTCACGAGGTATCACACTTTTATAAGTTTTGGTCCATTTGCATATTGGGGTTTAATTGTCCAATACAGTTTTGGATTATGAAGTCCCATCCTTCTTGTTCCTCCCTCCAGCCACCCTTGTTTGTGCTGTTGGGCTGAAAGTTGTCCTTGGTGTGCAGCAGGACAAGGATTTGTTTTGTGTCCCTGCTGTGTGCAGAGAGCTGAGTGACCCTGACTGTGAGCTCAGAGCTGCACCCCTGGGCAGCACAGAACCTGAAAAACATGAAAATAAAACTTGAGGCATCAAGGAGCTGTACAAAGGCAGGGCAAAGGGCAGCAATCCATAGAGAGGATGAGGGATGGACAGCTGGGGTGGGCAGGGTCAACTGGCCAATGGGGGAACCAACTCAAGGCAGGTTGGCAATAGTGCTGCAGAGCACCATGGGGAAGTCTTTTCTTTCAGCCTAGGCAGGGAAAACTCTCTGGCTGATCTTTCCAGGGCAAGGCCTGGAGGTTTCCCTGAGGAGTTTTAGGGTTCCCACAATCTTCTTCCCTCTGCTAAGGATGGGAGGTCAGGCAGGAGCTGGAGCTCAGGGAATGAGTCCTGGGAGGTGACAGGGACAAACTGGGTACTTTGGTCCTGTCCAGCTGAACCAGAGAAGGGGCACTTAGGGCTTTTGCCAGGAGTGCTCTGGGGGAGTTAGTCTTTGTTTTTATCAGATATCAGGAGACATCTGACACCTTCTCAATTTATGGAGGGAGGTCAGTGTGAGGAGAAGCTCAGGGATGCTCAGTCCGGACCAGAGGAGACCCCAAAGCTGAGGCAGGAACTGAGAACTCTGAGTGAGCTCTGCTTGCTTCTTTCCAGGCCTTGGCAGGAGTCAATGAATTTGCAGCTTGGAGGCAGAAGGCGGTGGTGACACAAATGTTTGAAATGCCACGAGTAAATCTGGTGCTCCTGGCTGTGAAGAGTGGGAAGGTCACGCTCTGTTCCCCATTCCCCTGCCCGAGCTCTCCCAGCAGCTCCCAGTGGCCCGAGGCATTGCATCATCCTGACCACTGATAATGTCACTTTTATTACTGTGGAGTTTGTGAAAATCAGTTTCTTTTTATCTCGAGTCAAATTCCAACAACCAAAACTCAGATATTCTAAAAAAAAAAACATAGTGGAAGATGTCAGCTTGTCATTGAGAAAAGAACAACTGTCAAAACCCAAAGATTTTCTGCCAAAACCCACTGAAAAATGTTGGCTGAAAACTGCAGAGCATGAGAAGCCAGTCCAAAAGAGTCAGTCTGGATGTTGTCAGCCTTTTTTTGACAAAAATCCTAAATATTTTGAAGAAAGGGGCAGCTTCCAGGAATCCCTGTTTTCAGCAGCTCCATATTCTGTAGGTTCTGACCCAGAATTCCCCAATGGGAACCACGCTGATGCCCCTGACCTGGCACAGCACTGACCCACAGGAGCCATGGGGGAGAAAATCATGGGTTCAATGGAGCTTGTGGCTCCTCATTGCCCCAAAACCCTCCCCAGGAGGGGACATGTTATAAATACATATTATATGATTGGCTTTTTGCAAATATTAAAATGAATACTACATGTGTTATGTTAGAAAATTATGTTGCATTAATATAGTCTCTTTTAGTAGTGTGATAAATGCAGTTTTTAGGCTATAGCATAAGTTTTTTGTAAGTAGCTTGAGAAATAAGAAAGACAATTAAGAAATTCTTTACATTATTTTATCTGGATAGAGATAACAGCAAGGACACCAAAGACTCCAAAAGGAAGAGTTTATTGCCTCCATTATCAAGGGATTTGTGGAGCCACAAGAAGATTTGTTTGCAAGACAGAATGGTGGGGGAGAAAAGTTGAAATTAAGCAGAAACACCTAAAGTGGAAAGGAGTGTTTGAATCATGTATGAAATTTATGAATATGCAACAACCTATTGTTTTTAAGGGGAAGATCTTTTGTTAACAAGCTGTGCCTTGGGATGGAGATGCCAGGCACCCAGACGTCTGTAATGTTTGCTTATTTTTTTTATGTCTCTTATTGTCTAATTTTTTTTTAAATTAGAAAATTTTAACAGAAGTAAACCGTGTTCTTCACAGACAGGTGAATTGGAGAAGAGAGAGTGCCTTCAGTCCTGCCTCTATCCCTGGTTTTTATCGGTATGACAATGCCCTGGCCGGGGAAGATGCTCAGAGCTGTACCCAGCGCCAGCCCCTCGCTCCCGGCAAGGGAGGAGAGGTCTGGGGGAGGCAAAGGAATTCCTGCGGAGGGAATGGAAAGCAGCGAGCAGCTGCCTGCGGTGAAACCATTAGCCCGAGGCACTCAGCCCGGAGAGGGCTGGGGGCGAGGCGGGGAAAGGACACGGGGTGCTGCGGGGCACAGAAAACCATCTGGATGACACTTGACTCTCACCCGAGGCTCTCATCCGTGTGCTGGAGTGCTGGGATGCGATTAAATCCCAGGGAAGGACCGCGGGCTCTCACCTGCCCTGGCTGCTGCACGCTGGGCTCGCCGAGCTGCGGCAGCTCCTGCGCTGGGCTCTGCACGTCCGGCACAGAGCGGCCACGGCCACGGCACAGCCCCACGGACGGGAGTGGGTGTCACAGTGTCCCCACGGACGGGGCTGGGTGTCACAGGGTCCCCATGGAGGGTCTGGGTGTCACAGGGTCCCCACGGACAGGGCTGGGTGTCACAGCGTCCCCATGGAGGGATCTGGGTGTCAGAATGTCCCCATGGAGGGTCTGGGTGTCACAGTGTCCCCACGGATGGGTGTGGGTGTCACATTATCCTCACGGATGGGTGTGGGTGTCACAGTGTTCCTATGGAGGGGTCTGAGTGTCACACAGCCCCACAGAGGAGTGTGGGTGTCACACTGTCCCCAGAGATGGATGTGGATGTCACATTGGCCCCACGGAGGGGTGCAGGTGTCACACAGCTCCCATGGAGGGGTCTGGGTGTCACATTGTCCCCACAGAAGGGTCTGGGTGTCACATTATCCCCACGGAGGGGTGCAGGTGTCACACAGCCCCCACGGAGGGGTGTGGATGTCACGTTGTCCCCACAGAGGGGTCTGAGTGTCACATTGTCCCCAGGGAGGGGTGCAGGTGTCACATTGTCCCTGCAGAGGGGTCTGGGTGTCACATTATTCCACAGGAGAGGGAATGGGTGTCACTCTGTCCCCACGGAGGGGTCTGGGTGTCACATTGTCCCCATGGAGGGATCTGGGTGTTACACAGCCCCCATGGATGGGTATGGGTGTCACATTGTCCCCAGGGAGGGGTGCAGGTGTCACATTGTCCCACAGGAAAGGGAATGGGTGTCACATTGTCCCCAGGGAGGGGTGCAGGTGTCACACAGCCCCACAGAGGGCTGCAGGTGTCACTCTGCCCACGGAGGGGTCTGGGTGTCACTTTGTCCCCACAGAGGGTGTCAGTGTCACACAGCCCGCACACACAGCCCCTGGCAGGAGCTGTCACTGGCTGCAGGTGTCCCTGGGGCTGCCTCAGTCCCTCGGGTCCTCACCAGGGAGTTAAGAAGCCACTCCAGGACAGGTTTTTAGTGCCCAAATGCCTCTGCAGTTTGGGATCACTCCTGCAGTTTCTGTCACTCCTGTTCTGCTCCTTCCAGCATTCCTGTCTCTTCTCACCTGAGCTCCTGAGTACCTGCTGCTCATGGAACATTTTCCCTTTGAACCTTTTCAAGCAGTATTTTCCATCACAGCTTCCTCATCTCAGAGATACAGGCCTGAGGGTTTTCTTTCCCCTCGGGTTTGATGTCAGCCCTTCTTCAGGATAAGGGAAGGGGGATGAAAAATTCAGGGTCTTTGGCTGCCCACTCCAAATAATTTTGCAGGAAATGCTTTCTCCCATTAGGAATGGGAATGGGATCAGAACCAATGCACGTGGCTGCTCACCTGGAGGCTGACCTGGCCTGAGCACAGCAGAGCCAGCGCTGGCTCTGGGCAGGAGGGGCCTTTGGCTGCTGGTGATGCCTCAAGTTTGAGCTTTCATGTATTTCAGGTTCTGTGCTGCCCAGGGGTGCAGCTCTGAGCTCACAGTCAGTGTCACTCAGCTCTCTGCACACAATAGGGACACAAAACAAATCCTTGTCCTGCTGCACACCAAGGACAACTTTCATCCCAACAGCACAAACAAGGGTGGGCTGGAGGGAGGAACAAGGATGGGACTTCATAATCCAAAACTGTATTGGACAATTAAACCCCAATATGCAAATTGACCAAAACTTATAAAAGTGTGAGACCTCGTGACTGTTTGTCCATTTTGTGACCATTTTGGGTCCATCTTGGGTGTAGCCCTGGCCAGGCTCTTGTCCTGCCCAAGGTGTATCCTTAAAGGCCTTTCAATAAATCTCTACTTTATTCTCCAGCTCTGTCCAGTCTCTGTTCCAGCTCAGCCTTCCCAAGGCATCACAGGCACGGGCAGATCCCCATCCCACAGCGCCGAGCCTGGCAGCCCTGGGAGCAGCTGGGAGGTTATTTCATGCCTGGGTGGCCTGACAAGCAGCAGTGATTTATAGCTCCTGGGGCTGCTGTTCATCACTGCCCAGGGCAGTGTGTGCCCCTCCTGCAGTGGGGTGACTCAGAGTAAGCCATGCTCAGAAACATCTGGGGTTCCCTTCTTTAAATTGAGGGTGAGGTGAGGGCTAGGAGGAGGAGCTGGAAGGGCACAGGAAGGTGTCAAACCCTGAAGGTTGGCCCACAGTATCTGTCAGGAGCAACATGTGGGCTTTCCTTCTTTAAATTGAAGGTGTAGCTGATGAACTCTGAGGTGAGGGGTAGGAGCAGGAGCTGGAAGGGGACAGGAAGGTGTCAAACCCTGAAGGTTGCCCCACAGTGTCTGTCAGGAGCAGCACACAGTGTTTTGCCAGAGCAGAGCAGCACAGATGTGCACACATGTGAGCTGCAGGTAGAGCACAGAGATGGGAGAGCAGACAGAAATCATCACCAGTGCCTCTCCTGGCCCTGCTGGAGCAGCCAAGTGCGTGGCTGATCAGAGACTGAGCGAGCTGAGCTACCCACACCAATTTCTGAATTTACCATCTCACTTCAGAGCAACGAGATGTCTTTTTGTTTCACATTATTCATTCTTGATGCTTGTGGGCACTTTGTTTGTGAAATAAATAGTTTCTTCCACTTTCCTTTGAGGAGGTTCTTTTTTCCCTAACTGGTTAGGGGAAGGGCTTTTAGGTTTGCTTCCCACAGGGATCCCATTCAGGGGCTCTCTCACCAATTTGCCCTAAACCAGGACAAATACATTTAATTGGGGGGAAGGTGTGGCCATGATTTTCTGAGCCTGAGAGAATTTTAGCTGTGCTGGTTTTCCCAAGGGAAACCTTTCAGCAGTTCTCTCTCTTCCCAAAACAGCTTTTGTAAATAGCTGCTCTTCTCTCAAAACATTGTTAGGTAAACTCTGTACTTTTCCCATAACAAAACCTCTCCCAAGCCTTTTGTTTCCTATTTCTGTTACTTGGCCAATGGAGAGAAGTGTCAATCCTATGGACCAATGGGGTAGCACAGCATGCTATAAAAGAAAATGAATAAACTGGAGATAAAGCCTTCGTTTCTTTCTCTTCTGCCTTCGGAGAATTATTGGAGTCAATTTATTTCGTGTCCTACCACCACAGGAAGGGATCATGCTGGGGAGGAGGAGCTGGGGGCTCACAGAGCCACGGCAGCCCCCGGGCATGCAGGGTCAGAGGAAAGTGTCACCAAAAGCCTGGCACAGCCTGGGGGCTCTCAGGGCAGCTCCCAGCACCGCCCAAGCTGTCACGGTGAGGGCGCTGTGTGGAGATGGGATATCATGTACCTGTTGCTTTTCATCTTCTTTTTGCCAGGGTTGGGATTAAATGCACAGCATTTCTTATTCAGATTCAGCTGTTTATTAATTCTTATCTATATTACCATCTCACAAACCATGAATTCTACAGCACTTCTGCTAACAAAGTAAAAATGCAGCCATCTCTCTCTCTCTCTCTCTCTCTCCAAGGCCTTTTAAGGATAAACTGTCTAATTAAGAAATGACACCTAAATTGTTTTAACTTTTAACCCAATAACCAACCACCCATGGCCCACAATGCAGATTTTTCTATCCAATTACAAAATACCACCCAAGCCCATGAAGAAGAAGATGAAAAAGAAGGACTGGCCTCCACCCTAAAACCTCCATCTTGGCCACTCATATATAATATAATGTAATGTAATGTAATGTAATATAGTATAATATATTATAATATATTATATTATAATATATTATATTATAATATAAATTATTATATGTTATATGTTATATGTTATATATTATATGTTATATGTTATATTTTATATAATATATAATATACAATATATAATGTTTATGTATTGTATCACATATTATATATTATATTATATTAGTATATATTATAATATATTATATTATGTTATATTATATTATATATTATAATGTATTATAATATATTATAATATATTATAATATATTATAATATATAATAATATATAATATAATAATATATAATATAATATAATGTGTATATATATACTCATCTATATCATATATTTACTTTATCCTAAACCTTTAAACTCTACATTTTCCACCATCTGATATTACACTTCAATTCAAACTACACACCCACAATCCCAGTTTTATCACTCAATTTTGGAAGCCTTCTCCACGGCCTCAGGTCAATGCAGTTTTTGCTTTGGGGTCAGTGCCTGTCAGCACAGAAAGTTCAAAAATCTCCGTGCCCAGGGCTCCAACAGGAACCAGCCGTGGGTCACGGCTGCAGGAGCTCCTGGGCAGGAACAGCCACGGACACGCGTGACCAGATCAGAGACAGAGCTGGTGGCACCAAGGTGGCACCAGGCACTGCCCGCACACTCCTGCCCTACCCGTGCCACGCTGAGGTGTCCTGGCTGTCCCCAGCAGGTGGTGGCACCTGAGGGAGGTGGCAGCGGAGATGGTTCCAGCAGCGCCTGGTGACAGAGCTGAACAATCTGTCACCTCCTCCGTGTCCCCGGTGTGTGTGAGCTGTGTGTGCTCGGCACGCAGGGGGAGGCTCCTGGCCGGGCCCCCGGACAGGAAAATGGAATTTTCCTGGGAAATGGAATCTGCGCGGGCTCAGCAGCCCGAGGGAAAGGTTTTGCTCTCTGGAAATTCTGCCTTGCTCAAGAAGTAACACCGGCTCTTTGTCTGAGCGCAGAGAGCGTGTAACGATAGCAGACCCGAGGTGTGAGTGGGTGGTTGGGGGGCTCTGGGGGCTCCCCGGCCGTGCAGCCCCTTCCCCAGCCCGCAGTCCTCGGGCACAGCCTGCGGACGGAGCTTTCGCCTCCCCCTCATCGCAAGATGCGATTGCCACCTACAGTTCTGCCGGCACAGGCAGCTCCGGCAGCTCGCCCGCAGCACAATCCCGCTCTAGGGCAGCACTTCGGGCACTAGTTCGGCTCCTCCCAAAAGAACCCCCTTCGCCAGGACATGGGAATTTTCCTTCTCCTGGGCATGGGAATTTTTCCTCTCCCGAGCACGGGAATTTTCCTCCTGGATGCGGGCATTTTCCTCCTGGCGCAATCCCCCGCTCCTGGCTCCGTGCGCAGTGCCTGCGCTCCTCCTCCAGCCCGTGTACACTGCCTGACAGCGCAGCCCCGTCCCCATCTGTGATTACAAATTAGCAGCCTAATCCTAAATATCTTTTTTTGCCTGGAGATGCTTGTCTGAATCTGATTTTTAATCTGTCTTTACCAGCTGCTCCTGCTGCCGCCCTTTGCAATTTATTTTGCATGTGACTAACGCTGGATTTTAAAAAAAAAAAAATCTGCCTAATTTTCTCCGATGTCAAACATCCTTTTAGCTGGAGATGATTCTTTATATGTTCTGCAGTACAAGGGGAGCTGTGCCAGCGTCGCGGTCTCTGCTTTTCCTCGGGATTTATTGACTACAGAGAGGTCCTGCTCTAATCTTCTCCTCTCACACCCTGTTTCTTCCCCTAAAAACCGCTAAGCTCCTTGAGTCTCCCGTATCATCTCTGTGATGGGCAGAGCTCCTGGCTGGCTCATCCCCTGCTCAATCCCATTGAAGTGCAGGGCAGCGCTCCGCATCCCAATCAGCACGGATTTTTTTCCCTTGAATAGCCTGGTTTATGCACGCTCTGGGGGAGAGAGCCAGCCTCCTAAAGACTAAAATCCTTCCAAAAGGGATTTTAAGTATTTCAGATAAATCTTACTAATGGTAAATGTAGCTATTCACTCCCAGCTCTTCATACGAGGGATTTGACCCTTTTTATGGTAATGCCGGCGCTCCGCGGATGCTGCCCACGGTCCCGCTGCCTCTCCCTTTTCCTGCTGGCTGCCATCAGCCATCCCCTGAGCTGGAGATCCCCAAGCCCCCAGACCTGCCTGATATCGGGGAGAGGCTCTCCAGTTTCCTCCGGGAACTCCGGGGGCGGGGAGTGCCGGGGGTGCCGGCCAGCCCGGGGCGGGAGGCACCAGCAGCGCCCGCTCCAGGGGCGCAGCTTTGTTTCACCCACCGAGGATCAATCCCAGCTCCTGAGAGCAGGGAGGGAGCAGCTCCTTTGGGAATGGTTTTGTCACTGCGCGTTTCTCCCCCCGAACCGTGCCGGGTCCCCGGGCTCACCGCGGAGCCGGTGCCGCGCTGGCACACCGGGGACTGTGCTGTGCTGGTACACCAGGAGCTTTGTCCGTGCTGGCACACCGAGGACTGTGCTAGGCTGGCACACCGGGGACTGTGCCCGTGCTGGCACACCGGGGACTGTGCCCGTGCTGGCACACCGGGGACTGTGCTGGGCTGGCACACCGGGGGTTGTGCCCGGGGTGGGGCCCCAGGGACTGTGCCCTGTTGGCACACCAGGGACTGTGCCCGGGGTGGCACACCGGGGCTGTGCCGTGCTGGCTGTGCTCGGGGGGTGTGTGCCCGTGCTGGCACACCGGTGGCTGTGCCCCGGGTGGCACACCGGGGCTATTTCCGTGTTGGCACACCGGGGCTGTGCCGGCACACCGGGGCCGTGCCCATTTTGGCTCACCGGGGCTGTTCCCGTGCTGGCACACCGGGGACTGTGCCTGTGCTGGCACACCGGGGGGTGTGCTGTGCCCGTGCTAGCACAGCGGGGACTGTGCCCTGTTGGCACGCCGTGACTGTGCCGTGCTGGCACACCGGGTGCTGTGCCCGGGGTGGCACACCAGGGTTTGTGTTCGTTTTGGCACACCGGGGGCTGTGCTGTGCTGGCACACCGGAGCTGTGCCAGTTTTGGCACCCCAGGGACTGTGCCCGTGTTGGCGCACCGGGGGCTGTGCCTGGGGTGACACACCGGGGCTGTGCCGTGCCGGCACACCGGGGACTGAGCCCTGTTGGCACACCGGGGCTGTGCCCGTCCTGGGCACACCGGGGCTGTGCTGTGCTGGCACACCGGGGGCTTTGTCCCTGCTGGCACACCGGGGGCTGTGCCGTGTTGGCACACCAGGGACTGTGCTGTGCTGGCAGACCTGGAGCTTTGTCCGTGTTGGCCCACCGGGGCCGTGCCCGTTTTGGCTCACCGGGGCTGTGCCGTGCTGGCACACCTGGAGCTTTGTCCGTGTTGGCACACCGGGGGCTGTGCCCGTGTCGGCACACCGGGATTTGTGCTCGTTTTGGCTGTGCCCGCGGTGTGTGTGCAGACACTCACACGACAGCGACAGCAAATCGCTGTGTGCACACGTGTCCGCTCGGAGCTGTCGTGCGGTGATATCCTGGCATCCAAGAACAAAAAAATAAAAATTACGCCAGGGTCTTACCAAAGAAAGAAAAGAAGGAATGTAAGCAGGCTTCTGAAAGTGTTCTGCAGGAATTTCTTGGCATGGCTCCCTCCCGCCTGTCTGGGGCTCGTCAGCAGCTGACGAGCAGTAAAATGGATGGGGCAGCGCTGTCAGGAGCTGGCGGCAGCGCTGGGCTCCTTCTCCCGCTGTCACCGAGCTCTGCCAGCCCGATGGAAGCTGCGAAGTGACAATCTCCAAGCTGCTGCCTGGCCTCGCCTCTCCTCCCCGCCCAGGGGAGCACCTGGACACAGCAATTATTTCCTGTGCCTCGCTCTCTCTGGAGGCTGCGCTTGGCAGGGTTTGCCCCAGAGCCTCGCAGATTCGCCCCCAGCAAACCCAGGGACTCTGCACGGCTCACGGGCTTCTCGGAAGAACTTTTGGGGCACCAAACTCTGAGGTTTCTGAAGGAATTGTGCCTCTCTCTGTAGGAAGCGCGTTCCCGCTCCCTCTGGAGCACGCTGTGTGCAAATGCTGCCCTGGGAGCAGGTCCGGACCCCAAATGAACAAAAAGAAGCCAGCCAGGTGTTTGTTTGCAGCTGAGTCCCTCAGAGCCAGGGGAGCCCTGGCGATCCCAGCCCCAGCCATCCCCCGGGCTGCAGCAGATCGCGCTGGAGCAGGGTTGCCTTCCCTGATTGCTAATTTAGATTTTCCTGCCATCCCACACAGTGGAATCAGGGGAAATAAAATTACAGACTTATTCACTCTTTTTGTACAGCTGATGCGCTGATTACCTGTCAATCACGGAATCGCATTAACATCTGACAGTGTGTGCATAACAATTACCCCCATCAAATTAAGGAAACCTTTCACACTCAGAGACACAGAGAGGGAGGAAATTCAATCAGCGTAATTAGTTCAATCAGAAAAAAAGATCTTCTTTTCATCAAGAAGGGGGAAAACGTACAGTGAGAGCGGGGTGGGAGCCAGGTACGGCTCCGGGCTGAGGGTGGCTCACCCACCGCAGCTCGGGTTCCCAGCCGCGGGTGACGAGGGTTCGCCAGGCTCCACGTTTCTTCCCCACCCCAGTTCCTCCTCTCCCGGCTCCCAAAATCCTTTTCTGTGGTTTCTGGGTGAGCTCCTTGCCAAAGGCTCTGCCTCCGCAGCTTCCCTGCGCAGGGAGGGGAGGCGGGAGGGGGTGCGTTACCAGCACCCCTGCAGCCATCCCTCCTCTCTGCACCCCAAAACAGCCGCTGCAGGAGGGGCTGCAGGGATGCGGAGGCTGCCGGGGCTCTGTGGGACCCGAGCGGGGCTGAGTGCGGTGGAGGTTTGGTTTTGTATTCCCCCTGGAGGGGACAGAGATAATTAACGCTAATTCCTAACAGCAAAAACACCAGAGAGGAAGAAAAGCTCCACGGCAGCTGTGCAAAGGCAGCTGGAATTGGTGCTGCTGAGCAGCGGCACTGCCAGACCCTCCCAGCTGAGGTGGGGACAAGGTGCCAGGGCTGGGCAGGGCATCACCAGCACCTTCCCCCACAGAGAAAACTGGGAAGGGCACTCAGGGCAGGCCCAGAGCCCTGGATCCATCCCTTCTGTATCTCCCTCTGTTAACCCAGTGACCAAAGGTTTCAGGTCACCGAGGCTGAGCATGGCTGAGCCCGAGGTCAGCCTGGAGGTGGTTTCACCCAGTGATCCGAGAAATGTCCTGCGGTGGAAGGGGAGAGGGGATGTGGAGCTCCAGGGCGTCTCAGCACAGCCAGCAAAGCCAGCCCAGTGACAAAAGGACGCTGGCAGCAGTGCATGAGACAGGCACATGTGCCAAGTAACTCCTGAGCTTTTGTTGAGTTAATTATTTTGTCATTCAATTCAAGTTGAAAGGCAAAAGTGTCCGTGCCTCAGCCAGCAGCTCTGGGGGAGCGAGATGGAGCAAGGGCAGGTGCTTGGAGAGGTTTTCTCCAGCATCAGCTCTGTGCTGTGAAGGTTTTACCCCAACGAGGCCCCTGTGGTCTCATGTGGGCAGGTCCTTTTGACACCCACCACGAGCTGTTTGGGGTCACTGCCGGGGCCAGCTGCCCTGAGAGCCCTGGGGCTGCTCTGGGCTTGGTACAGCAGCTCCTGCACCTGGGCTCCCTGCTCCTTTAGGAATGCTGGAGGTGAGATTTAAAGCACTTGGGGGTGGGACAGGATTTCCTGTCACTGGGGACATTTTTGAGGCAGAGAGGAGTTGTTGTGGAATGAGACAGAAAGGGTCTCTCATGAGGGCACAAGCAGAGGGGGATGTGAGGCTGGGAGAGAGCAGCATCCTCACTCTGAGCACTTGGACTGGAAGAGATTGTCAGGCAGGGCCAGGGAGTGCAGAACAGGCTGCTGGAGGGGTGTGGGATTCCTGACTGCTCTGAGGGGCAAGGAACATCTCTGGGGCTGCAGGCACAGAGCTGCTCCTGCCTCAGGCAGCCAAGTGGCCACTCTCAGTGTGTGTTGCTGTGGTTTTGATGTGCTCATCATTATTTTTCACATCCCAGCTCTGCACTCAGATCAAGCCCAGCTTTGCAGGACTGTGCTGGAGATGAAGGATCCAATTCCAACCACCTGCAGATAAACAGGAGAGCAGGGAGGGAGGCAGGAGGGGCAGAGGCAGCCCTGGCCTATGCCCGTGCCTCTCCTCTCTGGGTGCAGATGTACAAAGCCACGTTCACTTTCTTTCCCAAAACATGGGCTATAAATGAATAAGGAAGTAAATAAACCCGTCCTCTCTCAGCCTTCCTGCCATCTGCTCACCATTACCACCTGGCATCCACCCAGGAGTTTGTATCTCCCTTTTGCTCCAGAGGATCCAACGCATTCCGCAAACTCGGGGCAGTGTTTGGCTCTCACTTGCACCTGTGTATGTGCAGAACAGCTCAGGGCTGACTTTGCCCTTTGAGAAGTTGATATTAAGGTTGTTTAATGCCCACTGATATGGGCAGCTGCCAGCTTGGGTGGCCTGGGCAGGCATTTAGTGCTGGGCTGCTGAGGAACCTGTCACCCCATCCAGCTGCCCTGGTGTCTCACTTGTGCTGCAGGATTCTCCTCCCAAAAACTCCACTTTCCCCACCTTGAGCACATGGGATGGAGTGGGTGCATTCTCCAGTCTCTCGTGCCACAGGTCTGCACAAGAATTTAACTCCAGGGTCAGGCAGGGAGGAGCAGAGCGAGGAATTACAAACAAATTGTGAACAGATGTCGGGCAGAATAATGAGGAATGTATGGAGGGCCCACCAGGATGTGTGGATGGAGCAGAACAAGCACCGGGCTGGCTCCAGCAGCAGCTGCTGCCCTGGAGGGAGCAGTGTGGGGAGGAGGAACCAGCCTGGAGAGAGGAGCTGGTGCTGTGCAGGTTCTGCTCCCCGGGGCCGCCCCTGGCAGCAGCTGCTGCTCTGCTCAGCTCTGGTTGCACAGCAACATCGCATTAGGATGCAGGATTGCAACATGGCATTAGGATGCAGGATTGCAGCACCGCAGCTCCCGTGCTGCCACTCACCCCCTGAGCTGGGGAAATGGAGACGGTTTTCCCTCCCGTTCCACCTCCTCTGTGGCTGCAGATGGAGGGAGGAGAGCAAAGTCTACAAACAGGACAGCTCAAAAAAGGGGCAAAAAATTCCTTGCGTGGTGATAAAATCAGGGATTTGGTTCTCTTGTGTCCCTGACCCTCGTTGGAGTGAAAACTTTATTGCATGGACAGCTTGAGTGAGTCCTGCTTGTTTCTGTGTAAAAACTTAAAGCCTTTTGCAGAGCAAAACCCCTTGGACATGGGGTGGGAAGAGAAGAAATCCTTCTCAAATGCCCCAAAGGGGAGTTTCTCTATTTACTCACAAGAGTAAAGATCAAAACACATTTTTTGTCATTAGCACGTTCTAAAATAGCTTCTAATGAGTGAGTCAGAGGAAATGCTGGGGAGAGAGCAGGGCCTGTCATCCAGCACATGAAAGGCTGGAAAAGCTCTTTGTCTGTTTTACAGATTAAAGTGTAAAGATTGGAGATTACCACGGGCTGCAGATAATGGTGGAGCTGCTACAACCTCGGGGCAGTGGAAGGATGTGCTCTGGGCTGCTTCCCTTGAGGCTGGGACAATATTGGCAGAGGGGCCAGAGCTCTGACCCTGCCCATCTGTCCTGGCTGCCATCCCTGCTCTGAAAATGCAATATTTTGAAGGAAATGCTTATTTTAAGTGCTAATATTTATATTTAAGGTTGTTTCTTCTTAAGGGCTCTTTAGGCAAAATGGAGATTTATCTGTGATTCAGCCCAATCTGTACAAATCTGTGCACACCCAGCCATGGCTGTGGCTGCTGGAACTGGAAATCAGCCAGTGCTGGGATGTGGTGACTGCTCATGACACGTGTTTGGTCACCAGATTGGTTAATTGCTGCACTAATGACACCCTGTGTCAGAGAAAGGCAGGAGAAAAAAAAAAAAAAACAACAAAAAAACCCCAAAAATCCAAACAACCCTCCCCCAAAACAAACAACAACAACAAACCCAAAAAAACCTTAACAAATTAAAATGGCAATAAATGCAAACTCAGTCTGGACATCACAGGAGGGATTTTAAAACCAGCAGCTGAATTACAGCTGAGGAGACACCAAAAGGAGCCTTGTTTCCAGTTCTGCTCTCTGTTTGAGCAGGTCTGAAAACTCAGTCATTTTGTGTCATAAAGAAACTTTCCCAGCAGTAAGAGCCTGACACTCCTGTGCTCCCACCTCAGTGGCTCAGCCTGGAGCCACTTTTCCCTTTCCAGCAGAAAATGGGGCTTCATTTTCAGTGCTGTGGGTCACGGGTGGGGAGGGGGAAGGATGGGACCAGAGCAAGGACATCCTGAGATGTCCTTTCTCTGGGGCAGTGGAACATCTCAGGAAGGACTGGGGTCACAGCAAGGGTGACAGTGAAGGCTGGGGCTGCACGTTTGAGGGGCTGGGTGAGTGCAGGAGGTGAGGAGGGAACTCCTGTGCTCCCTCTCCACCCCTAAAGCTGGGCTTGTTCAGCCTGGAGAAAAGGAGACTCAGGGGTGACCTCATCACTCTCCACAGCTCCCTGAAAGGTGCCTGTGCTCAGCTGGGCTTGGGCTCTTTCTCCAGGCAGCACTGACAGAACCAGAGGACACAGCCTTAAGGGAAATTTAGGTTGGATATCAGGAAAAAGTTTTTTACAGAAAGGGAAATTTAGGTTGGATATTAGCAAAAGGTTTTTTACTGAAAGAATGATCAAGCACTGGAATGGTCTGCCCAGGGAGGTGGTGGAGTCACCATCCCTGGATGTGTTTAAAGAAAGATTGGATGTGGCACTGGTGCCAGGGTTTAGTTGAGGTGTTGGGGCTGGGTTGGACTTGATGATACTGAAGATCTCTTCCAACCCAGTGATTCTGTGATTAAAGGGTTAATTTCTGCACCCTCATCAATGGGAGCAGGACCAGGAGGGGAATCAGGACCTGGCTCACCCCAGCTGCCGTGGGAAGGTCAGGGGTGCAGACCTGGGGCTGTGATTCCTGGTGCTGACCAGAGTGCAGGCAGATCCTATCAGAACCCAGGTAATTTGATTAGAAATTAATTGGCCTGCATCAGAGCCTGAAAAATCCAACAGATTTGCTGCTGATAAAATTAAAATTAGAAACTGAATTGATTAGCCTGTGCCAGCAAAGGAACCAAAATGTCAGAGGCACCAGCTGCACATTTGCATTTGGTACTTAACAAAGTTCTCACCAAAGCGAGTGAGAGATGTTTGACATTTCCATGATTTCTGCAATTCTAATGTATGTTTTATTGATATTCATTTCAAAATGCAAGGGAATTACGAAGTGGGGAATGACAGGAGGGAGTTTGGTCATTGCAGCTCAGTGTCTCACACAGGGTGTGGTGTGTGGCTCCTGCTCTGCCATTTTTGGGAGCAGTTGGTGTTGGACTGTGTCATTTTTATGCTTATTATGCTGGGGAAAAAAGAAAACTTGGGGAGTGTAAACCCTGGTGAAGTTTTAATTGGGAACAGTTATTTTGAAACATTTCCTTCTCTGATGTATTTTACCTTGGGGACTTATTACTGTGGGAAAATCCTATCACATTTATGCAAAGGTTTCTGTCAGAGTCTATTGGGATATTTTAATTTCGGTTCCACAATGAGATCTTCAGGAATGTTGTGAATAAATTGGAATGATTTTACAATGGGAAATTACAAACATTTTCACCAAAGGGGGGAAAATTTTGGTAGTTTATTCAAAACAAAAAGCTCCGAAAGTTATTTTTCCCCTCCTCAAATTTCCAGTGTGCCTTGTGGAACTGCTGGTATTCAGCAGCTGCCCACTGCTGACTGTGGTGCCTGTCACTGCCCACGGGTTTCCCCCTCCCCATCCCAGCTCTTTTCCATCCCTCACCATGCCTGCCTTCCTTTTTATCCCTACAGACTGAAATTATAAATATGCCAGATGAAAAGCTTTGCTCTCTTGGAGTGAAGGTGAAGGAAAGCCTATAAATTTTGCAGCCTGCATCTGAGAATCCGAAGGACAGCTGCAAATTCCCCTTTAAAGAAAAATCCCTCCTGCTTCATAAATATTAATTGCAAGTCAGTGGTAATGAGAGAGACGAGGAGCCTCTGGCTCTGATCTGTGATTGTTTGACTAATACAAGCAACAGTTTAAACACGACAGTTATTATTTGATATGACACTAAATTAGGAGTTTCACACTTCATATTAAAGGTTGGCTTATTGAGAGCAGGAGGAATGTGATTCTGCAGGTCAGGACGATGCTCAGCAGATCTGGAGATTCAATTTGTGCCACGTGGGTGGGGCAGGTGCCACCAGGGTGAGGTCCCCGGGCTGTCCCCAGGGACAGAATGGGAAGAGCGAGGCTGTGCTGATGCCTAAAAACAGAGGCCAGACAAAATTAAGGGAATAAAAAGCAGTTCTAGTTATTGAAGGGCCTTCAGGGACATTTTGGGCAGACAAAGCCCTTCAGGGGCTACACCCAAAAATGAACCATGGGTCACAGGTTTTCACACTTTTATAAGTTTGGTCCATTTGCATTTTGGGGGTTCATCTTCCAATTACAGTTTCAGGTAATGAAGTCATTTACCCCAAGTTTGCTCCCCCCAACTCACTTTTGTTTGCATCTCTCAGGGCCTGAGGCAGTGAGGTGTCCTTGATTGCCAGGCCTGGAGAGGAATTGTTGTGTTTGACCAAACTGGGGAAGCAGCAGCTCACACTGTGTGTGGAGTTTAGAGTTACACACTAAAGAACTGCAGGATTGCAAATACATGAAAAATATAAAAGCTGAAATCCTGAGGCATCAGTGCCAGAGCACCCACCCGCTCCAGGAACGGAACTGCCTCTAAATCTTACAACCAGGCATTGAAAATGT
Source organism: Acrocephalus scirpaceus scirpaceus (assembly GCA_910950805.1). Lineage (NCBI taxonomy): Eukaryota > Metazoa > Chordata > Aves > Passeriformes > Sylviidae > Acrocephalus > Acrocephalus scirpaceus. The sequence goes on from OU383796.1 coordinate 3,615,223, forward strand.
GGGAAAAACAAAATGTTTCCTCCTGCCAGCAACGTTTCCTCAGGGACTGTGGGTCTGTGCAGTGAAGCCTCAGGAGGGGGTGGATGAGGCACAGCCCCAGCACAGCCCAGGGAAGGAGCAGGACGCTGGTCCCGTGTTTCCCCCTGAGAATCCCGGGGCTGCCAACGGGCAGCAGAGCCAAAAACCAGATCAGGTGTCTGCCCAGGCTTACCGAGAGAAAAGGTGTGGCTCCAGAGGAGCAGGGAGTGGGCACAGAATCAGTGGTGGTTTGGATGATCCAGGCAGAGCTGGAATTCATCCTCTGGTGCATTAACTGGGTGTTATTGCACCCACCTGCATCACAGGCTTTGAGGAACACGGGCATTGTTCCTTTTTTATGCCAACAATTAATTCAGCTGCTGTTTGTGAGGTGGGTTCAGGTGATGGGTGAGCTGACAGCTTCCTGCAGTCACACCAACAGCACCAACAGCACCCACACCAAAACCTGCCTGAGGCTGAGCAGAGCCCTGTGGATCCCTTGGGAACAGGGATACCAGGAATAAGCTCAGGATAACCAGGAAAACCTTCCCTGGATTCCAGGACCTGCTCACATCCACTCACAATTCAAAGCCCAAGCCAGAGTGACCCTGAGCGACTCGGACCATTTGAAGTCTGTGCTATAATGCTGCTAAAATTGCCAAACCTCAGAGTACTTAGGAAATAGCCATTATCAGGAGCTACTTTCATTGCCATGGAAACGGAAAGATAACAGAGCGAAGTCCGGCCACATCTCTCAGTGAAGGTGGATGTGTGTGATGTTTATGGATGAGCTGCTGGCCTGGGTGGGGCTGCCAGGGGCCCGGAGCTGGAGGGGTTCATGTGCACATCCGTGTGTGGATATGTGTGAGTGCACGTATAAAAATGTACCTGGGAACTTAAGGAAAAATGCAGCTTTGTATCAATCCTCCAGAATTTCCCATTTCTTCATTGTTCTGGGCTTGTAGGAGGTGTAAGACTGATCCAGGTAAAAGCCAGAGCAGGAAAGCCAGCACAGCACAAAGCTTTGTTTGCCCCTGCCCCATCTGCACCCCAGATTCCTCCCTGTGCCTCAGATTTGGGCTGAAAAACTCCACGGCAGGGATGTGGAGCAGAGCGTGGAAGGATGTAGGGCTGGTGACACGGAGCAGCTGCTCCTCCAATGTTGGGGAAAATGAAACAAGAAAACCTTATAAATATGACCGCTTATTTTTAGAGAATATGAAACCTAGAAATAGAGTTGAAGGCAAGTTTGGATGTCTAAGATGTCGAGCTTTAGTTACTGAACAACTGGAAAACAATGGTATGGCCGGCTGAAGGTTAAACAGTTAAATTAATTGATTAAACAATGCAATTCTCCTTACCAAGAGTCCAAGGGTCAGAGCAGACCCTGCTAGCTCGGCAGGAGGGGTCCCAAGAGTCGTTTTTAGGGTTTAAAATATAACACAGGATGGGAATGTAGTGATTCTTATAGGCTGTGTGTAAATGCTGTGGGATTTGTATCTTGGACTGGATTGGTTGGTGTAAATTAGAATATTCAGTATAGAAGAGGATTTAATGTATTGTAATGGGAACTTTGCTCTCTCTCTCTCTCTTCCTCTTCTCCACTCTCTTCTCACCCTTTTGGACCTGCTCTGAGCTGTGGCTGGCAGTTCGTGGCAGGGCCCTTCACCCACACCCTGTGCAATGAACTGTGTGCCCCAAACACAGCCCTGACTCCAGAGCTCTCTGTCTCCGTCCATCCTGACCGACCCACCATTCCCACACTCCAAGGCTCTGGAGCAGGGACAGTGCCAGCTGACAGAGCAGCCTGCAGGGCCCCTCTGCTCTGTGGAAGAAAGAGGTGATTAAATTTTAATCAGAACTTCCCCAAAGTGCACAGAGCTGTGAATGAAGGCCTCAATGTGCTGCTCCACCTCCACCTTCCTCCTCCTCTCATCTCAGGCACCATTGTCTGCGAAGCCATCTCGGAGTGTTTTGTGCTCAGACTTTCCCCAGGACTTCAAGCCACTCAATTTACGTTCCTTTGAAGCACGAGACCTGCTCAATCTCTAATTTATACTTTTTAATTAGGACACCAAAGTGTGAGTGAGCTCAGGGGAACCATGTCCCTTTTAAAAACAAAGTTATTGCTTTAATAAACATGGGAGGAAGGCAGTAATGGACATGAGAGCTTCCCCTGGTTAAAAATTTAGTAATCCAGCCCTGCTTTTAATGAGACTGAGGATTAGTCCCAGGGAAGAGGAGCTTTTTTCTTGGCAGCACGATAAGGATGGATGATGTGACTGTGGGGAATGTGAATGGCGTGGCAGAGTCCCTCTGGCAGGAGGCTTTGAGGTTTTGGAGCTCCCTCACCTGTCAGTGCTGTTTGGATCTTCCCACAAGGGAATTCCTGGCCATGCTGGGGCACCCAGAGCTGGCACCCAGCTCTGCAGGGAGGGCTCACCCTGTGTGCACCCAGCTCTGCAGGGAGGGCTCACCCTGTGTGCACCCAGCTGATCGCTGGAGATGCTGTGTCCTGTCTGACTGTGATCTAGGTAATGACTCTGAGCTCCTGTTAAATCCCATTTCGTGTCATGCCTTTCATTATTTCTGTCATCTCCTTTATTCCCCTGCTCACTTTGAAGCAGCCACGGCTTTGCAGTGGCCCTGGCTGGCACCGAGCTGCAGAGTCGTTCTTTCTCAGGAGAGCATTTGCAGAATGACAGCGGCTCTGCCCTAGAACAAAGGAGCCCAAAACACCCCCAGGAGTGTCAGGGCAGTGGTGGGAGCTGGGGAGGGGCAGCAGAGCCTCAGCGCTGGGGCAGCCCCACTGTGACAGTGACAGTGACAGTGCCAGCATAGGGGACACTCCCAGCCTCAGTGCCATGGTGAGTGGGCTGTGGGAAGGTTGGTGTGTGGCAAGTGGCTTAAAAACAGCAATAACACCTTTCTGGAAACAGAATCAGAGACACCAGAGGTCCTCCCATCTCTGTGTGCTCGGGGTGGCTGATTGAGCCATCGGGAGCAGCCCAGGGTCAGGCAATAGGAGCGTGGCTGCCCCTTTATTCTGCTTTTCGGCTTCTCCCTCCTCTGTTCACAGTTAAAGGCATAATGTTCTGTCATATCTTGCTTGGCAGCACGTCAGGAGCCTGTGCCAGGCGAAGCAGGAAGTGAGACTAAAGGGTTTCCTTTACACACTCACTCTGTGTGAAATTTTCTCAGTGTGCACCAGATTGTTTTGTGTTTGCCCTTGAAAATGCTTCTTGTGCAGAAAACTCTCACCCACCCCTGTCCACCTGGCCTGAAGCTCCTCCAGACTGGTCCAATGTCTGGCTGTTCTCTGAATGGCTCCAGCTCTGCTCCAGTAGCAGGTGGAAATGCGAGGGCAGCATCCCATGGAGCACACACAACAACGAGACAAACGAAGGAGGATGGGGTTTTGTAAGACAAGCCAGCATAAAAGGCATTTATTCCTTCTTTATAGTTCATTACAGCTGAAACGAGATTTTTCTGCTCAGAATTCAGATGCTTGGGATCCTTTCTGAAAGTGCTGGGAGCTCTTGCATCTAATTTTGGAAGAGATATATTCGGATTGTTCCTGATGCACTTTGTTGTGTCCCGAAATGCTGACAACCTGCTGGGGCAGAAACTGCAGGAAACTGCAGGTAAACCCAGAGAAATGGTGATTACAGTGAGTGCCCACCACAGACCCAGGCCAGGTGAGCAGTCACTAACCTGTCCTGTGGCTCCAAGCTGAGAGCCAGATCAGCCCAGGGATGGAGATTCCCACTGCACCATGTCCCCACTGCACCGTGACCCCACTGCGCCGTGTCCCCACTGCACCGTGTCCCCACTGCACGTGACCCCACTGCACCATGTCCCCACTGCACCGTGACCCCACTGCACTGTGTCCCCACTGCACCATGTCCCCACTGCACCGTGACCCCACTGCACCGTGTCCCCACTGCACCATGTCCCCACTGCACGTGACCCCACTGCACTGTGTCCCCACTGCACCATGTCCCCACTGCACCGTGTCCCCACTGCACTGTGTCCCCACTGCGCCGTGTCCCCACTGCACCGTGTCCCCACTGCACCATGTCCCCACTGCACCATGCCCCCAATGCACCGTGTCCCCACTGCACCGTGTCCCCACTGCACTGTGTCCCCACTGCACCGTGTCCCCACTGCACCATGTCCCCACTGCACGTGTCCCCACTGCACCGTGTCCCCACTGCACTGTGTCCCCACTGCACTGTGTCCCCAATGCACCGTGTCCCCACTGCACCGTGTCCCCACTGCACCATGTCCCCACGGCACCGTGGCCTCCTGCTTGTCCCCAGGGCCCCTTCACAGTGAGTCCTGGCAAGGCTGCTGCAGCCTCTCCCCCTGCAATGTCTCCTCCACTATTTAGGGATGTTTTCAGCCAGGCCATGCTTTTCCCCAGCTGTAGTGCAGGGTGTGACACTGCCCTGCCCTGCCCTGCCCTGCCAGGGGACAGGAGTTGCCTGATGCTGTCCTTGGGGTCATTCTGGGGGGTGGCTGTGTGTCCGTCTGACATTGCACTGAGCAACGTGCTTCTGATGCCTTGAGCTCCTGATTCTGGGGTTCTGATCCCTGTTCTGGGGTTCTGATTCCTGTTCTGAGGTTCTGATTCCTGTTCTGGGGTTCTGATCCTTGTTCTGGGGTTCTGCTCCCCTGTGCTCCCTGCTCTGGAGTTCCGATCCTTGTTCTGAGGTTCTGATTCCTGTTCTGGGGTTCTGATCCTTGTTCTGGGGTTCTGCTCCCCTGTGCTCCCTGTTCTGGGGTTCTGATCCCTGTTCTGGAGTTCTGATTCCTGTTCTGGGGTTCTGATCCTCATTCTGGGGTTCTTATCCCCTGTGCTTCCTGCTCTAGGGTTCTGATTCCTGTTCTGGGGTTCTGATCCCTGTTCTGGGGTTCTGATCCTTGTTCTGAAGTTCTGATCCCTATTCTGGGATTCTGATCCTTGTTCTGGGGTTCTGATGCCCTGTGATACCTACTCTGGGGTTCTGATCCCTGCTCTGGGGTTCTGATGCTTGTTCTGGAGTTCTGATCCCTGTTCTGGGGTTTGGATCCTTGTTCTGGGGTTCTGATCCCTGCTCTGGGGTTCTGATCCTTGTGCTCACTGCTCTGGGGTTCTGCCTTAACGCCTTTGCACAATATATATGCATTTATTAGTCCTGTGTTAAGCATTCTAATGAATCCAGGCCTTTGGGGAGAATTAACAGTGAATTAACGCCGCATCTGAAAAATTAAAGGAATAGTCAAGCAAATTTCTTTTTATTGACTTTTAGTGAGCCATTTAATCCAAACATCTCGTTAACTGCAGTATAACGATACACTATAATGGGTTCTGCAGTAAGAACAATTAGCTTTGCAATTAGCAGAAGAGTGAGCGCTCTGCAAGCGGCTGCAGGAACATCCCGTGGAGAGCAAACAAAGCCTTTCCATGGGCAGAGCAAAAAAAAGTGGAGCATTCCACTTTAAACCCCAATAATATTTCTCCTGTTGACTCAATGACCAAGGTATGGGGCAAAGGTTGGGTGCTCAGGGTTGTCTTATTTCTCTCCTGTCACTGGCAGGGCTTTGGTCACTTGGCTCTGCAGGGTGACCCTCAGAGCCCTGCAGCCACAAACCTGTCCCATGACATCCCAAAGTACAGTTCTGGAACCCTGGAGGATGAGAATTTCAGGCTTTCTGTGCTAAAAGATACTGACCCTCAAGCAAGCACCACATTTGACCTGAGGCCATGGAATTGGCTTCCAAAATTGAGTGACAGCACTGGGGTTGTGTTGAGTTCCTCTGAGGAATGGTTTTTCCCCTCAGAGTCCCCCTGAAGCCTGTGCCACATAGTTGGACTCTTCCTCCCTATCTTACCTACTCCTGACCCTGTTGGCTCAGGGCCAATATCTTTCCTTGGCCAAAAACTAGATAAACCCTGTCTATTCCTGTTCTCTCTCTCTCTCCTCACTCTCCTGGAACATCCCTTCAAGAATAAAGCTTGGACTGAGGCCAGGGGTGAGAGCCACCCTTTTGAAATCTTTATTTTGTCTCTATGAAGTATATTTCCCTAAAATCCCTGAGCAACTGAGCTAGCTAGAGCCTGGGGGCTGACTAGAGGGAGAATATTTCAGGGTTGTGGGTGTGTAGTTTGAATAGTATTTGTGATCTCACAGGGTGAAAAATTTAGAATTTAGGGGTTTAGTATATAATAGTATATGTGAAGCAATATGGAGGATTTAGGATTGTCTAAGTCCTTCTTCTTCACCATCTTCTTCTTGGGTTTGGGTGTTTCTTTCTAATTGGGTGAAAAAGGTCTGAATTGCAGGCTTTGGGTGGTCATTATTGGGTCAAAAATATAAATAATATAAGTGTCATCTCATTATTGGGTGATTATCACCTAAATAACCTTGGCAAGAGTTAGATCCATCCATTTTACCTCCATTTTTAACTTGCTAGTTAGAGCTCACAACTCATGAGACTATAATATAGATAAAAATTAATAAACACCAAAACTGCTACTCCCATGTAATAATCCCGGCTCTAACATGAAGATAAGAAGATAAGAAACCAACAGGACAGGATGGATTTGTGGGGAAGCCTGGGCTGGTGAGCGTGGTTGCTTTGGTACAGGCATGGAGCACCCACTGCTGGAACCCTGCCTGCCCCAGGGGTGCTCCTGGGAGCACGTGGCGAGGCAGCCTCCCTGTCTGAGGGCACACGTAGATATTTCTGCTCCAGGAATTTTCTCTGTCAAAGGCAGAGTGTCTCTGTGGCTGCCCTCGAGCCTGTTTCTGGGAGAATATCCACCTGGGATTGTGCTGAGGGGTGGGATGTCATGGCCATCCATCACTCCAGGCCCGCTCCGTCTGGAGCTCCTCTTCCTTGGAAAACTGAAGACAACAAGGTTTGACATCTCAGGCTATTGAATAAATAATAACCATCAAAATGTCAGCATTTAGGCTTTTATTTAAATCTCCTCACCAACAACACTAACTTAAACTTTATGATGCACCATTACAGCCTCCGAGAGCGTTCCGCCTGCCGAACAATATGTTCCATGAAAACTGATATAATCTGCTTGTTATCTGCAGCACTGCCTTGTAGTGGGGCTTTATTGATTTTCAGCACAATCACAGTAAAAAGTGTCTTTTTTCCCCCCCCCCCTCTGGTATCTTTTCATGATTCTGCAGGATTTGTTTCCTCCCATCTGTCATTTTTCACCCGCTCTTATCTCGGCTGGTTTATAACGGTGAAACCCCACAAGTCACTGTTTGTTTGCTGAGCGGCTTTAACAAAGAGAGGCTGGAGAGGAGGTGAGGAGAACTCGCCCTGGAGCTGCACGGGCAGACAGACACATGGACAGACACATGGACAGGCACACAGACAGACACATGGACAGACACACGGACAGACACATGGAAAGATAGACACACAGACAGACACACAGACAGACACACGGACAGACACACGGACAGACACATGGAGAGACACACGGACAGACACATGGATAGACACATGGACAGACACATGGACAGACACACAGACAGACACACGGACAGACACATGGACAGACACATGGACAGACACACGGACAGACACACAGACAGACACACAGACAGACACACAGACAGACACACGGACAGACACACGGACAGATAGACACACACACAGACACAGGGACAAACACACAAGCACACAGACACACAGATAGACACATGGACAGAGACATGGACAGACACACAGACACACAGGCACACAGAAACAGACACACACAGAGACAGACACACAGACAGACATAGACACACAGACACACACAGACACACACAGACACAGACACACAGACACACAGGCACACAGACACACACACAGAGACAGACACAAGGACAGACACACAGACACAGACAGGCACACAGACACACACGGACACACATACAGACAGACACAAGGACAGACACACAGACACAGACAGGCACACAGACACACACGAACACACATACAGACAGGCACACAGAAAGACACACAGACACACACATAGACACACAGACAAACACACAGACACACAGACAGACACACAGACTCACAGAGGGACAGACAGACAGACACACAGACAGACACACAGACACATGGACAGACACACAGACACACAGACACCTCTCAGGGGGTCCCTGGAGCAAGACAGGAGCTCACAGAAGTTCTGCCACCCTGGGAGATGCTGCTCATGCCCTGCCCACGCAGGTGTTACCTGCTGGGGGACACCCCAGTGAGGAGGAGTGTGGTGAGGATGCCCCTGGAGGAAGAATCTGCTGGCACGGGTCTGTCCCTGGCCTCTGCCTGAGGCACGTGTCCCAGGACAAGGCACAGCTCTCTCAGGGACCAGGGAAGGGTCACAGCTCAGGGAGACACAGGGAGCTGAGGGGAGCTGGTAAATCACACAGAGACGTCACAGGGCTGAGAGGAGCTGGTAAGTCACACACAGATGTCACAGGGCTGAGGGGAGCTGGTAAGTCACACACAGATGTCACAGGGCTGAGGGGAGCTGGTAAATCACACAGAGATGTCACAGGGCTGAGGGGAGCTGGTAAGTCCCACAGAGATGTCACAGCAGTGGCTCTGACTCTCCCATCCATGTCTGAAGCCATCCCTCCCACCGGGTGAGTGTCCCCTTGCTCGTGCTCACACCCTGCCCAGGGAGCTGCTGCCCTGTCCTCACTCCATCTCCAGCAATAATCTAAAGTCAATTTGCTATAACAATTGAGACTGTTCCCTTTGATGAATTCCTGTTTGCCTTTAATTTGTTACAAGATGATGAGACTTGGAGGAAATGTTCAGCTGTCAGGAAAGTGCACTCTCAGACACTTAAATTTGTGAACTTTGATATCATCGACTGAGTCATTTTCCAGAGACTCTCTTCTAACTCCCGGCATTGTCAGTGCTGGGTTTTCTGCCTTTCTCACATTTTCTATGACACCAGGCTGGATATTTTACATTGGGAAGCCTACCTGTGCCTTGGTGAGATTTAGATGCCTTGAAATGTCACTTGCCATATGTTGCCATGATTATTATGAATTACATTCAGATGAAGAGCAGCTTCTCCTGGGTCTGGAATGCCAGACCTCTGCACTTCACAGGATGCCAAAGAGCCCCTCATGAAATGCCAGTAATAAACAAATCTCATCTCTGCCCAGCCAGGTTCATTAAGCTTTTGAGTTGGTGTCCTAGGTTACACTGTCAGCTGTGCCCACAGTCTGTATTCCATCCCCATCCCCAGGAGCTGCTGGAACCAGCTGGGGCAGTGTTTCCCTTCTCTCCTGTGCATGCCCAGCAATGCCCATGGCTCATGGGGAACTCCCTGCGGGAGCTGTCTCTGGTTCATGGGCCAGCAAGGAGCCACTGCAGGGCTCAGAGAATGAGATCAGCCCAGGGGGAGATGCTCTGCCCAGGGGGAGGAGCCAAGCATTCCCACCTGGATAGAATCTGGGATTTGGGACAGCACAGGGAGCCCTGACCCACTGGACTCCCAGAGGAGACAAGAGCTCCTAGACCTTTCTACAGGATCACTGCTTTGACAAGAGCATTTCATCTGCACTGCTGCCACCACCCTGACTAACAGGGTGTCAGGCTGTATTCTGACTCTGTCAGTGTTTTTTTTTTTTTTTGTACTATTACATTTATCTTACTTTCTTTTATTTCTTTTCTTTTCATCTTATTAAATTGTGTTTCTGACTTGGAGTCTTTCACTGGTTTTGCTTTCAAACCAGCAGTTGGTCACCTTTGGACTGAGGCTTTGGACTTGCGAGGGCCATGGCAGGGCTCAGCGGGACATTCACCCCCAGTGGCACCAGGGCCCCAGCCTGGGGGGCTGGATAATTCCAGCAGAGCCATTACCCCAGCCCAAGGCAGCACTGCTCAGGAATAGGATGCTGGAGCTCAATGCCAGACACAAAACTGGGATGGTTTTCCTGCTCTTCCCCCACAATTTTACTGCAGATTCCCTTTAAAGCAGGCAGGGATACAAATGGGAAAAAAAAATCTCTTTGCATTTCTGAGAGTTATGAAATAATCAGGTGGCATTTCCCTTCATCACTACTAATCACAAGAACAAGCTCTCACAAGGAATTAGTTTGCACTGAACCTTCTGTAAATCTTCGAAGGCGCAGATGAGAGATTGCAGAACTGGAGATTATGACTTTTAAGTTTAATTCATTACCTCAAATTAGCATCAAACTTACACAGCCCTGTAAGCAGAGCTCACGGCACAGCTCCTGCCCTGAGCTGCACAAACCCAGGGTGAGGCAGAGCAGACTTGAGAGCAAGGCTGGAGAGGGGCAGCTCATGTTGCTGCGTGTTCCAAACAGGGTCTTGTCTTGCTAGAAAAGATCATTGCGTTATTAGGCAAAAAGAGATTTTAGCAGGGATTTTCTTTTGCTCCGTGGTTCCGTTGAAGCTGAGCTAACAGCCCGGGCATGGGAGCTGTGCCCCTGCAGCAGTGTGAGCCAGAGGTGAGGGAGGAGGAATCCTGTTCCATTCCAGTTGGATGAGCTCCCATCTCCCTGGCAGGGACAGGAAAGGGGCAGCAGGCTCTGGGGGGTGTTAGTGATATTTGTACCTGTCAAAAAAAATAAAAAGTCTGAAGGCAGGAGATGAGGGAGCAGCTGCCGGGGATGGTGGCTCTGCTCCCCTGCTCCTGGGGGAAAATGTAGGGATAAATCATTACAGCTCCAAGAGCAGTGGAAATTTCAGACATAATTTTTGAAGCTGATGAGTGGGAAATTTCAATAAATCACTGAGGGGTGCAGGAATGACCCGGGCAGTGGGAAACACAAAGCTGAGCCACCCTGGTGCTGCCAGGAGCAGCGTGGTCCCCTTGGCCCTTCTGAAAGGAGCATGCAGAGGACAGGGCTGGCTCCAGCACCCTGGGAACACCACAGAGTGCACCTGCCCCCTCCCCGTGCCAAGAGCCATCTGTGGAGGCAGCTCATTGCTCAGCACACAATCCAGGATCGTTTCTACGGGCACAATAGAGGGAAATGGCCTTGCTGCTGAGATCAATCCTTCAATCCAATGCCTCTCACTCCATTGTAACTGTATTTCGTGACCTGCTCGAGGATTTTCAGGTTTTTCACTTGACAGAACAAGAGCCATGGAGAGAAGGACGTGAGGATAAAGAGCTCTCAGGTTTCCATTCAATGCAGAATGACCTGGGCAGGAAAGGAAAGCTGATGAGCTACGATGATACTCTGCTTGTGTCTGTGCTGCACTCGTGGTGCTCTGTGTTAGGGCTCTGGGGGGTTTTGAAGCAGGGCTCAGCACCCACCTGAGCATCTTGTGCCACTCATGGAATGCTCCTGCCAGCACCTGGCTGTGCCTCAGCCTCTGTGAGAGGGGAGCAGGGCTGGTTGGACTGCTTCTAACACCCTAACCAACAGGGTGTCAAGTCATACCCCTGATTCTGTTAGGTTTTTCTAGGATTTTTCTTTCTTTGTTTGCTTGCTTGGGGGTTTTGTTTTGTTTGGTTTTTTTTTTTTTTTGTTTTTACTACTACATTTGCATTTTTTTTTAATATTCCTAGTAAAGAACTGCTATTCCTATTTCCAAATCTTTGCCCGAAAGCCCTTAATTGCAAAATTGTAATAATTTAGAGGGAAGGGGGCTTACATTCTCCATCCCAAGAGAAGCTCTAGCTTTACCTGGCAGACACCTGTCTTTCTAAACCAAGAAAGATTTTGGCACTGGCCAGGCACAGCCAGAGCACCTCTGCCAACCCAAGAGGGATTTGGCAATGGCAGAGGGGCACCATGAGGTGCAGGGGGGCAGGGGGAGGGATCCTGGTCCCTGCAGCCCACGTTCCCTGAAAGGTTTTTCCATCAGGCAGCTGCTGCAGGCCTGGAGGCAGCCTCAGCACTCTGAGTGCTCACTCAGCCTGAACCAGAGGCTGTGGCAGTGTGGGCACGGCCCAGCCCTTCCCCTGTGCCTTCAATCAGGCGATGCTCCAGTGAGCCAGAAACTGAACTGCAAAACCCATTAGATCCAGCAACAGCCCAGGCAGGCTCCTGCTCACAGCCACACAGAGCTGTCTCCCTGGGCTGACCCTCCACTTCTGCTCCCAGTCTTGTTTCCATTCATTTTTCATCACCCTGGCAGTGCTGGGCTGCAGCTGCACCGCGGTGTCCCAGGAGCAGGGCTGGGGTGGGTTTCCCTTCGTGGTTTTGGAGCAGACTGGCTGGGGAGGGCATGGCCTGGAGCCCTGGGCACAAGCCAGCAGTGACAGGCTCCTGAGCCGTGTCCTGGGGGGACCAAGGGCTGGTCCCCAAGTGCCACCTTGTCCCCAAGTGCCACCTCGTCCCCAGAGCAGCAGGGCCAGGCCCAGGTGAGTCTGGCAGCACCGACCCTGTGCCAGGAGGGCAGCAGGGGGACAGGACAGGAGTGTCCCACGCCCCACAGGTGGTCAGGAAAGGAGTGTCCCATGCTCTTATCTGCCTGCAGCAGGGCACACAGGGGTCAGGACAGGAACATCCCACACCCACACCTGCCTGCACCAGGGGACATAGGGGTCAGGACAGGAATGTCCCACAACCCCACACCTGCCTGCATCAGGGGACAGAGGGTGACAGGACAGGAATGTCTCATGTCCCACACCTGCTTGCACCTGGGCATGCAGGGGGACAGGACAAGAATGTCCCATGCCCCACACCTGCCTGCACCAGGGCACGAAAGGAGTCAGGAAAGGAGTGTCCCATGCCCCACACCTGCTTGAACCAGGGCACACAGAGGTCAGGACAGGAATGTCCCATGTCCCCCATCTGCATGCCCCAGGGTACACAGGGGTCAGGACAGGAATGTCCCATGTCCCACACCTGCCTGCACCAGGGGACACAGGGGTCAGGACAGGAATGTCTCATGTCCCTTACCTGCCTGCACCTGGGCACACAGGGGTCAGACAGGAATATCCCATGTCCCACACCTGCCTGCATCAGGGGACACAGGGGTCAGGACAGGAATATCCCATGTCCCACACCTGCCTGCACCAGGGGGTCAGGACAGGAATGTCTCATGTCCCTTACCTGCCTGCATCAGGGGACACAGGGGGTCAGGACAGGAATGTCCCACACCGCACACCTGCCTGCACCAGGGCACGCATCCCCACGGCGGCAGTACCGTAACAGTCCGCTAATTATGCCGTTTAATTAGATGACAAATATTCATGTTTCAGTAATGACTCTGCCCGTGCTGCATTTAGCTCCTCGCGCTGCAGTGACGCAGCTTCCACCCGTTCGCTCACTCCTAATGAACAACCACTTAGAATTTTAAAAAGTGGAGAATATCTTTCTGAGTTAATTAGCTTGAAATTAGCTTAATCACAGCTCATTTAAACTTATCTAAACAACAGCATGAGGAACTCTAGGAAAACTTGGGCTCAGCCTTACTCAGCTTTCCACCCAGTGAGCCCGGCCGGCTGGGGGTTTTACGCCTCTGTTATCAGACTAATTTGAATATTAATTGTGTGTGACCTGTTGCATTCAGCTCATGCAGATCCAGCCCACAACTACTTTATTTACCTGCTCTGCCTCCTGCAAGAGCTGTCAGGAGTAATGAATAAACCCTGAATTTGATCCTGAACAGAGGAACGTCATGCTGGAACAAGTTTATTATTTCATGTGCTTTTCAGGGTTCCTGAACACGATGTTAAGATCTGATCAATCGAACATCTGGGTTTCCTGGAGGCTGAGGCAGGATCATGCAATATTTACATCAATATTCTGAGATCAAAGAAGGCTGCGAGTCTTCAAAAAAAAAAAAACCCTCCACGCAGAGGGATAAAATGGAGAGCAGGAAACCACAGCTGAAATCCAAACCAAGCCCTGCCCTGTGCAGACAGAACCTGACATAGAAGGACACGAGGAGGTCCCTCGGTGCCATAGGGAACTGCTGGGACATGGGCACTGTCAGAAGGGAGGGATTCACAAAATCCTGGGATCCACTTGGCCCAGTGTGGAGTGACAGCACCTTGGGAGTCTGGTGTGCTCCCACCCAAACTGCCATGGTTTTTACCTGCTCTTAGCTCCAACTTCAAAGAGGGAGGCAGGCCCTTTAATGCTGAACTTCGGTTTGCAGAGCAAGTTCCACAGCACTTTCCCCCACGAGCAGCTGGGAGCTGCCTGGTAGCAGGAGATGCTGATGGCAGCGCCAGCCCTGCTGCTACTGCAAACACGGAGGGGAGCGGAGAAGGGTGAAGGCAGAAACCCTCAGAGATCTCATTAGTGGGAAACATCCTCCAACTGCTGCCATATGTTGGGGTTGTCAAACCCCAGCCTGCGCAGGGTTCAACCACAGCACAGGGAACCCTGTCCTGGGCACAGAGAGGAGCATGGGCAGGCTGGGCTGGGCTGATACAGCGACCTCTGAGCAGAGAGGTCTGGGCTGCAGGTCGTTCCTGGGCTGTGTCACAGCCCAGTGCCCATCTCCTCACTGCAGGGGTGGAGAAACACCCACCCATCTCCACTGCAGAGCAGCTGCTGATGGAATCAGAGGTGGAACATGGGAGGCCCCTGTTTCTGTTCCATTACACTGGGCTGAGGCTTGTTCTGCTGGGAATGAGGGGCAGCTCACCCCGATAAGTTCTGAGGATGAAGGGCAGCTCACCCCACACATTCTGCTGGGGATGAGGGGCAGCTCACCCCACACATTCTGCTGAGGATGAGGAGCAGCTCACCCCACACGTTCTGCTGAGGATGAAGGGCAGCTCACCCCAATATGTTCTGCTGGGTATGAGGGGCAGCTCACCCCACACACACTGCTGAGAATGAAGAGCAGCTCACCCCACACATTCTGCTGGGTATGAGGGGCAGCTCACCCCACACACTCTGCCAAGAATGAGGAGCAGCTCACCCCACACATTGTGCTGAGGATGAGGAGCAGCTCACCCCACACATTTCTGCCAAGGATGAGGAGCAGCTCACCCCAATATATTTTGCTGGGGATGAGGAGCAGCTCACCCCAATATGTTCTGCTGAGGATGAGGAGCAGCTCACCCCGATATATTTTGCTGAGGATGAGGGGCAGCTCACCCCACACATTCTGCTGGGGATGACAGTCAGCTCACCCAGGTACCTCTCTAATTGCAGGTTTGCTGCATGAGCAGATTAGTTTCACTGTGTTGGTGCTTCCCAGAAGGAGATCCCTTCAGGGACGCTCTTATTTCCCATACCATGGAAAATGTAAGCAGCACTGAGGGCCTGTTTCATCACTCTGGTATTTGTGCCACTCTCATTAGCTGTGTGAGGCAGTGCTGTGCTGCACCACGAGTGGAGCAACTCCTGTGTTTTTAAATCAGATGCAATATCAAAATACTTCAGGGCTCCTTCAGCAGAGAAACAAACACCCTCTGCCCACTGCAGTGATACCTGGTCCCTCTGGCTTAGTCATTTACTCTGCAGTTAGCAACTAGGTGAATTTTAATTCCAGACCATTTTTTTTTCAGTCCTGCTGCTCCTTGTGTGTGTTGTGTCTAATAACAATGTGAGCCATATGGTGCCTCCAGCGCTGGGACTGCAGCCATGGGGTAACAGATGCAAAATGGCCCAAGATAATAGATGGAAAAGTTTTGTCTTCTCACTCTTGAGGAGTTTGAAGAGCTACCAAAAACAGCAACGTGAAATATTCAGAAAATTAAACACGGCTGGAGTACATAAAGTCCAGCACAACCAGAAATTATTTCTTCTGGGGACCCTTTCTAGAACACTTTGGAGGCACAGCTCCAGAACTGTCTGCAGATGAGCTGCCTGAGAGCTGCTAAAATGTCTCCTTCACTGATCCTTTTAGGAACTGCCAAAAAATGTCCATCAGAGCCGACTGGGCAGGGCCTGGAGCACGGAGAGATGGCACCCTGAGGTCCTCCCCTTGCCTGGATTTGGAACTCCCAGACTCTTTTCCTGCCCAGATGCTGGCCTTGCCTACAACACACAGCTGAGCTCTGCAGGGTCCTGCCTTTCCCAGGCAGGCAGATCCCATTAAGAATTTCCAAACTCATTGGCACAAAAGAGTTGAAGCAGAATGAAAATTCGATTCTAAGGGGTAAATTTTACAGCCCCTGCAAAGAGCAGAACTGGGAGAGGACAAATCAAAGCAGTTCCCAGCCCATGTCAGTACTGGGCTGAGACCCCACCAGGGCTTGGCTTTGCTGCCAGCCCTTCCCAGCCCCTCGGCTGCTCTGACACAGGGAAAGGAGTGCACGGGAAGGCAGGAGTGTATTGAACACCAAGGAAAGCTCCTGAGGATGGTGTGTTTGGGTTCATTGCTCTCAGTGCATGGCCTGAGTGCTGAGGAGCCAGTCTTGCTCATTAAAAAGGCATTAAAACATGACTTACAAATGACTGTGGAGTTCCACAAATGCCACCGCCCCATCAAACAGTTATTCAGGTATTGATTTGCATTAAACAAGTAGATAAATACTTAATCTGAGTAGCAGCAGCACTCTCATCATAAAGTGAATTAGTGCCTAAAATGTCTCTGGCTCATTAGCAGGCTCTGAGCTGTGTCACTGCTCCCAGGTCTGCAGCCAGAGCTGTTCATGACCCACATTTCCCCCCAGTCCCATGGCTGAGCCCCCCAGGCTGCAGGACATGAAATGAGCTAAAGAAAGATTTTTGGTTTTAGAAGTGATAAACTGAATGGTAATCCCAGTTTTTGTCTCTTTACATTGTTGGTGGGAAGGTAAAAAGGCTGAGGGGAGAAAGGTGTTCTAAAAGTTTATTTAGTTCTTATCATTCTTCTTTTTATTCTGTTAATAAAGTTTTTTATATACCCTTTAAACTTTTGAGCCTGTTTTGCCCCTAAAGCATTTTCTCCTAATCCTTATCTCAACCCCATGAGCTTTATTTTAACTTTCCCCTCCTCTGCTCCAATTATAGCAGAGGAAGATGAGTGGATGATTTTTGTGAGTGCACTGGTGTTTGGCTTGTGGCTACACGGAGCCACAACCTGCTTCATCCAGTCCCTCCAGCAGAGGATCCATGGGTAGCAGGAGCAGCTTGGGGGCACACAGCCTGCACCCTGTCAGTGGGGACAGTCACCTCCCATCCTGCCTCCCCTCAGCACCCCGGCCCTGCAGCAGGAATGAGCTGTAATGAAGTGTGCAGTGCCAGAGCAGGGGAACAGCCGGAATCTGTGTTCCTGCAGCTCCTCCTGCAGCTCCTCCTGCAGCTCAGGCTGTCCAGGGGGGCTGTGCTGGGGCACAGGGGCCATCCCAGTTCCCCCAGTGGCTCTGCAGAGGGGTGCACTGAGCTGCCCCCGTGTCCCCATCTCCCCATGGGTCACATCCCTCTGTGGCCCTGGGGTTGGCTCCGGGCTGCTGGCAGAGGCAGTGAGCTGTCAGGACTGGCAGAAAGGCCACAGATGGAGGCAGGAGAACTGTAAACGGTTTTAAAAGGTAATTAAGACTTTGGACAACTTTCTTATTAGAGGTGGAAAGTAATATTGATAACCTTCTTCCTGAGCTATTCTCCTGTGGAAGGATTTGCCGCAGGAAATCAACTGAGCAACATATTAAAAAAAAATCCATTCTCATCATCCCCTTTCACATCCCATCTTGCTTCCCAGGGCACCTCCTCTCCTCCTGTCACCTATCAACAAACAAACAGCTTGGCTCTAATTGCGAAGGACACACTTTAAAGTTGGGAGCTGCAGGCCCGGTGAGATGGATGGGTGGGGTGGGATGTTCTCCACACTGACACCGTGTCCCGGCACGGGGTGGGAACAGTCTGGGCTGATTTACTTCAGATTTGAGCCGGGAGTAAATTGGAAGGCATGAATCATCTTGACGCAGACGCTGCGGAGATGGATTACCTGGTTTGGCAGCTTGCTCCTCTCTTGCCACAGCCATGCTTTCTCCTTGCAGTGAAGTTTCATTTCCCAGACACAGAAGCTTCCTGCTCCATGCCCACAGAATCACAGAATCATTAGACTGGAAGAGACCTCCAGGATCATCAAGTCCAACCCAACTCTAATTTCAACTAACCCATGGCACCAGTGCCACATCCAGACTTTTCTTAAACACATCCAGGGATGGTGACTCCACCACCTCCTCGGGCAGACCATTCCAGTACTTTATCACCCTTTCTGTAAAAAACTTTTTCCTAATAGCCAACCTGTATTTCCCTTGGTGCAGCTTGAGGCTGTGTCCTCTGGTTCTGTCAGTTGACAGGCTCTTTCTCCAGGCTGCCTGGAGAAAGAGCCCAAGCCCAGCTGAGCACAGGCACCTTTCAGGGAGCTGTGGAGAGTGATGAGGTCACCCCTGAGTCTCCTTTTCTCCAGGCTGAACAAGCCCAGCTCCCTCAGCCATTCCTCACAGGGTTTGTGTTCCCAGCCCCTCACCAGCCTCGCTGCCTCCTCTGGATGCTCCCATGCCCCAGGGAGCCCCGGGTCACTCTCCAGGTGCTCCCATGGCCATGCTGGACCAGAGGCTGCCAGAGCCACTGGTGATTCCTGCTGGTTGGATCTGGTGTCCCCCTCCAGACCCAGGCCTAGGGCCCTCTCCTCTCATCTGGCACCTCCAGACTGTCAGCCACAAATGGCATTGGGCTGAAATAGCCCCACATTAGCTCTGTCTCCTCCCTACATGTGTGCAAAGTGCACAATCTCGTTCTGCCCAGGCTGTTACTGGTGTCCAGCACATCCCTCTCCAACTTCTTTCCCCCAGGAATTGCATCTTCTTTTCAGTCATCTGAAAAGAATGCTGAACCTATCACCATTCCTTTTTGGATTGTGACACTGAGCAGCCACATGCAAGGGCTGGATGGCTGCTGCCCCTCATTGCCAAGTGACTTTTGCCTTTTCCATCAGTCGCTCTGTGGAAACCAGAGCTGGAAGCACAGGGAATAATGCTGCTCCACGTTTCATTCTCCAGGCAGGACTCTCTCACTGTGATCCCTTGGGCTCCAGCAAAGGGCAGCACACCAAAGAGAAATCTGGGCTCACTTGTATGACGAGGCTGGACTCAGCCTTGCTCTGGTCCAGCAGGCCTAAATTCCCAGTTAAATATGGTCCTGACACCTTCTCACCTTAAAGAATTTCAGCACTTCACACCACAAATTATGAGCTAAACAGGCAAATAAGCCCCAGCCCCTGTTTTGGCAGTGATTGCAGCAATCAGAGCCCAGCTCAGGTTGGCTCCCAGGGACTGTAAATCCTGCGCTCTGCAGGCACAGCCCCGTTGATGGTTGATAGCAAGTGATTAGCCTTAATTCCACTCTTCCTCTCTTTTAAGATGGTTCATCTGGAGCCCCCACGGTGTTCCTCTGATCACGGTGCAGGAGCAGGGCCATGTGCTCGGGGGGCAGAGGCTGCCTCTGCTCCTGCTCAGACACCTCCAGCCTCCCCTTCCTGATTTCCTTCTTGTCTCCAGCTTAACTCCTCCTGGAACTGATTTTTCCTTGGTGGGAGGGGATTTGGAAGCAGAGGGAATCTGGGGATGGAAGCAGCCCTCTCCTGAAGGGTCCTTAGAGCAGCCCTGCACACCACACAAGCTGCAGCTCTGGAGCAGGGACATTTTGGGAGCCAACTTCTCCTGCCACTCACAGCATCCAAGCCCTGACTTGGGACATCCCCAGCTCTCCCCAAAAGCTGGCATTCCCAGCCATTTTCCAGTGTTTCCACCTGGCCTCTGGGGGCTCTGGAGGCTGTCTGAGGAACAAGAGTTAAGAAGCAAGTTGTCTGCATTTATTTTTAAGAGGTGGTGGATTTTTGATCACAGCCTTGCTTCCGCCCTCCTCTCCATCCCCTCCTCCAGCTTTCTTTGAACAAATCATTCCATTTGCAGAGTCCTGTTGTTTAATTTTGCCAGTTGCTGAGTCTCAACCTCCCGTTAATTGGTTTTGCCGGTCTTTGTGCATTCCGTTAAATGAGAAAATGCCACACATAAAATTTTAATTTTGAAAGCCGCCTTGTTTGTTTTATATTGAAATTACCCACGCCACGCCGGCCCGCAGAAACAGACGCTTTCTCATTTCATTAAAAACTCTTTGTGATGATAAAAAGCAGCAGAAACGAGATAAAAAGTGGTGTTTCCTTAAAGACACATGAAAGTGAGGGAGATAAATCCCATGTATTGTAGGGATCAAATCCAGCGCAAGGCTGCGAAGTGGCGATACCAGCAAGGAGGCTGTGCAAGCAGCAGTGCAGCAATAGCTCCTCTCCCAGGACGCTGCAGGCTCTGCCTGGCCTGGCCTCTGTCACCCGACAGTGCTTCTGTCCCCTCTGTCACCTGCCAGTGCTTCTGTCCCCTCTGTCACCCAGCACTGCTTGCCTCCGGGTATCTGCAGTGAGATAGGAGCCCTCCAGCTGTGTGCACCGTGGGTCCTGTGTGCCCTGTGTGTCCCCAGACCTGTGTGTCCTGTGAGTCCTGTGTGCCCTACGTGTCCTGTGTGTCCCCAGCCCTGTGTTCCTATGTGTCCTGTGCACCGTTTGTCCTGTGCACCCTGTGTGTCCTGTGCACCCTGTGTGTCCTGTGTGCCCTGTGTGTCCTGTGTGCTGTGTGTCCTGTGTGTCCTGTGCACCTTGTGTCCTGAGTGTCCTGTGTGTTCCCAACCCTGTGTGCCCTGTGTCCCCTGTGTGCCCTGTGTGCCCTGTGTGTCCCCAGCCCTGTGTATCCTGTGTGCCCTTTGTGTCCCCAGCCCTGTCAGCCCTGTGTGTCCTGTGTGTCCCCAGCCCTGTGAGCCCTGTGTGTCCTGTGTGTCCCTAGCACGGTGAGCCCTGTGTGTCCTGTGTACCCTGTGTGTCCCTAGCCCTGTGTGCCCTGTGCACCGTGTGCCCTGTGTGTCCCCAGACCTGTGTTCCCATGTGTCCTGTGCACCCTGTGTGTTCTGTGTGCCCTGTGTCCCTAGCCCAGTGAGCCCTGTGTGTCCTGTGTGTCCTGTGTGCCCTGTGTGCCCTGCGTGCCCTGTGTGTCCTGTGTGTCCCCAGCCCTGTGTGCCCTGTGTGCCCTGCGTGCCCCATGTGTCCTGTGTGCCCTGTGTGTGCCCTTTGTATCTCCAGCCCTGTGTGTCCTGTTCACCGTGTGTCCCCAGCCTTCTATGCCCTGTGTGTCCTATGTGTCCCCAGCCCTGCTGATGGCTGGCATGGTGAAACCATCACTGCTCAAGGGCAGAGGGGCCCTTTGCTGCCTGGCAGGTTGGTACAGGGAAGGGGGACCAGCTCCTTTCCTCTCCAGCCTCCTCTTTCAGACCTGCTGTGTGACACACACGGAGGGTTTAACCCACTCCTCGTGAGGGATCCTCAGAAGGACCAAAGCCCTCAGCAGCTTCAACCACTCTCCAACAGCTGCTGGTCATGGCAAAGCAAACTTGTTGTCACCACTCTGCTGTCCCTTGCTCTGGAGCAGATGTGACCACTGAGCACAAAGGGAGCTGAGGCCTCCCTGTGCACAGGGAGGTGTTCACTGATCCCTTGGGTGCTCGGTGATCCCATATTTATTCTGCTCAATGGGATCTGTAAGTCAGCACAAACAAAGAACAAACTTCCACCTTCAGACTTGATTGCTTCACTTCCCTTTAGATCAAAGTGAGTTTTTTTCTACTTGATTTTCAATGTTCTTCAGCAGTTGCTGAATTGCTATTCAGCTTTTTGCACAATTTTTCCACCCACTGCCATTTTAAAGGTCATTTAGTTATTATTACAGAGAATTACAAAAAGACAGAGAATTGTTTAAATGCCTTAAGCTTCAACAGGTTATTGGCATGGATTTTTTATAGTCATGTTAAATGGATCAGTATTTACTGCTCGGGAGTCTTTATTGCACCGTCACCTGGTGATGCTCAGAGCACTGAGCCAGCCCAGCAGCACTGCAATGGGAGGTGCTCAACTGCTCCCTTCAGGGACAGACAAAAACATTTCTTTGGAAATTTCAGACCCCAAATTCCCGCAGGATTCCTCTCTGGGAAGCGCTGGGCAGCTCTGCAGACCCTGCAGGACTGTGGGGATTGTGGCTGTGCAGGAGCAGCCAGAAGTGTGTGAAAACAGCAAACCCCAGAAACTGAGGCTGCTGGCGAGGCACAGCACCTCCTGAGCAGTCAGAACAGGCTGCTGGGCCACTGCTGTTCATGGCTCTTAGGGAGCTGTTGCATGCACAAGTTTTGGGTTTTTTTAAGTTTTTTCCCTTAATTTCATCAGTACATTAATGAGCCTGTTAAAGCAAACCTAAATGGGAACAAAAGCCAGCCTCCTGTTTTCATGAAAACGTGTTTTCTACCAAAATACAATTATTGCTGGTAAATGGGCAACTTTCTACCTTCACAGAAACTGCCTGGAGCAGGGAGAAAAAGAAGGATGTGCTGCTCATCCAGGTTTGCAAAGAGGCAGGATGGCAAACAGGGACAGGGGTGAGGCACGCCAGATCCATCTCCTGCTCTGAGCAATTGGAATTCGCTGGTAGTTACAATATAGAGAATTTAAGACTATAAACCAAAGGACAAGTTTTCGTTTCTGCACATCAGATTGGACAGACAAGCCCAGCAAAGAACATGTGTTTGTCAGCAGGACTGGAAGTGGCATTAGTCAGCCTTGGCCAATCATTAACCTGCTTTCTGCATGTCATGATCTGTCTCATCCCAAATGCTCGTTCCACAAAGCCGGGACAGTAAATCAGAACATTTAGACTGAACTGTAAAGCCTCGCTTAGGCCTCTAGGTGGAAGGCTGAGAAAGCAAATCCGATCCTTAGGAAAAGGGTGGTTGTCCCAAAGAGAAAAACAAACGTGCAATCACTTCTTTGCCCCTTCCCTTGATGTCAGCTGTGAATCAGGTGTGTGGGCTTGGGAGGATGTTAAGACTGGCGAGGTCTTAACTGAAACTGTCTGACAAACAGAGCTCAGATCCCACACACGGAATATTGCCTCTCGACTCTCCAGTCCAGAAGCTGTTTTGCAATAAATGCATCACTCCTGCACACGGTTGTGTAAAAGTGGAAAGACAGGGGGGCCGGGCTGGGCTCTCCCGTTGTGCGGCACAGCAGGGGGACCAAGATTTGGGCTGGGGGTGGCAGTGACCCAAGCCGGCCACAGCATCCTGAGCACCGCGCTGTGCCAGGGGAGCTCCCCGAGCCCCGGACACCGCGCGGATCCACAGCTCCGCATGCCCGGCTCCGCTGCAGCCCCGCGGCAGCGCGGCACGCCCCGCAGCGGGGAAATCCCCAGCCGAAGGGAGCGAAAGCTCGGTGTTGCCTCACTCGGCTGGGTTGTTCCCATAGCAGTGCCAGCGCACGGGGAGGTCGGTGCTGTTTGCTCGGCTGCACCGCCAGCCTTGCACAACTGCGCTCCGGCAGCGCACAGCTCAGCCCTTGTCCGCGGCCCGGCCGTGCCCAGGCACTGGGAACAACCTTTCCCCTGCTTCGTGAGGCAGCTGACACCTCCTCCAGGTGTATCCCGAGCAGGTGGGATCCACCTCCTGGCCAAGCCTGCCCCCACGCTGGCAGCTCCTGAGTCACATCGGACCTGCCGCTGGCGCTGACATCACGGGAGCAGCGGGCGGAGCTGCGGCTGTCTGTGGTTCTGTCTGTCCCGTTGACACACATCCGTCCCGTGGGACGCCCGCCGCTGCCCCACATTGCGCAGGCAGCGGAACGGCCCCCACGACCGCACGGCCCCGCGGACCCCGCCGGCCCGGCCCGCAGGAGGAGGAAATTAATTTCCTGACCGGCAATGTGTGATTAGAGTCAGGACCTCCCATTCCTAAGAAAAACGTTGGGGAAACCCAGCCTGTGTCCCGAGAGATCGACGAGCCCAGTTTGCAGAGAAGGTCCCGAAGCTGTCCAGGAGTTAACCACTGATTTGGGACTTCAGAGGGGCTGCCACGTCCTGCCCTGACTTCCTGGGTGCCCAGAGCAGACACTGCTTTCAGTTCCTTAAAACAAAAACCTCTTCCCAGATGGCTATGACTTCTTAGGAGGTATTTGCTTAGCAATAGGCATAAATCTTCTGCTCTTCACATCGATCTGGGTGGGATAAAATATTCTGTGACTGTCTATTTAAACATCTTATGTTAATACCATGAAGTGTTTGTTCAACTTTTATTATTCTTTTAGTTCTGAAGTAGTGAATGCTCCCAGGCATGTCAGAGTACAGCAAATCCAGAGCTGCAGACACTGCATCCAAACTGAACTGGGGCTGAGCAGGCAGGGATATTTCTGGATAAGGGGACCACTGATATTTCCCAGCAGAGAGGGCACATCTGGGAAGAGCTGAGCAAATCAGTAAACGCTGCTGTCACAGCCACTTGCGCAATGCTCGGTTTTCCCCAGCGTTACTGATTACTTGAATTTGTTGCTTCTCTCTGCTCTTGACCCAGGGGCTGGAACCCCGAGGTTGCCTGGTGGGCCAGGAGTGCTGCTTCAGAAAGGAGAGGGTGGAGTGTGGATGCTCTGCTGCTAGACACGATGCTGGGACGAGGTGATCCTAAAGGGGAGGTCTCACCAGATATTGAATCCCTGATGCATCCTGAGCAGGGACAGTGGGACTGTTCCCCCCTGGCTTTGGCACAGGGTTGTGGAGGAGCTGCGTTCCCAGGTCCAGCTGAGAGCCTGGGTGATGGTGAGGCTTCTGCTGCCTCTGTCACTTCAGCTCTCAACAATGACAGATTTATAGCCCAAAAGCCTCTCGAAGGATGGTTCTTTTCCTTGACAAAAGTGTACGAGAAAAAAATTGTCAGGGTGTGCCCAATCCATCTGTCATTGAGGAGATAGGCTCATCCTATAACTTAATGCCATCAGTCACTAAGACTAAAGGTAGAGATCAAGGTTGCTTACTCAGAGGAGTACCTAAGGCCGTGTCTAGAACATAGTGACAGCCAAATAAATATCCTTGGTATGGTCCCTCGGGAGCATGCACTCTCCTCCAGAGCTCAGAAACATGCCTGCTCTGCAAGGAGCCCTCGGGCTACTCAGGGAGTAGTTACTCTGCAGAGTGCTTACGAGGATCTCCTTAAAGCCCGTGGAATAAGTTCAAAACAGAATGTTTCAGAGAAAAAAATCCATCTAATTGTCTCCAGCTGCACAGGAATCCCATACTCGTGGGTGAAGGCAGCACTGTGAGGACCACAATCAGTGTGACAAGGACTGCAATTATACAGGCACAAAACGTGAGATCTGCACATTCTTGGTAAGCTTCCCTTCTAGTCCTCTCTTGCTACATTTTCCTTTTTTTCTGAGAAGACCAGAGGTTCACTTCTTCTCTAGAATCACTACAGCACTGAGGTCTGGAGGCCAGGAGCTCTTGCTCAATGTACAAGTGGGAGTAATTCCCTCAGTGCCTCCACTGGGCGTGCGACCAGACCAGGGCTTTGCTCAGCTGGTGAGCTTTCACTCCAGCAGCCCATGAGGGTGCTGCCATCAGAGACTTCTTTAGCAAGGCCAGTCAGAGCAGCAGATGGTCTCTCAGGCAGCATCTCCATGAATCTGAGTGGCTGCACTGTAAAAACAACCATAAAGGGATGTTGCTCAGCTTTCCTCATGGGGCATGGTGACCCTCTTCCAAAGAAAAGGCATAAATCATCATTTGTTTTCCCTTTAATTCCAGAATGTGCTGAGTCCTCTGTAATAAATTATACTGCTTGCTGTAAAAGAAAATCCAGAGGCAGCTCTGTGAGCCTGAGTGCCTGAGCTGCAGATGATGGGAGAATTCAGTTCATCACCAGAAGTACATGTAGGTGAGTGCAGTGAGATGAGCCATCAGGTCACTCCACAGATGAGCAAGGCATTTGGGACACCAAAGCTGTTGGAAACACAGAAATCCCAAGGCAGCCAGTCCCAGCCCTCTCAGCTCCTGGAGAAGCTGAGGAATGAGCTCAGCTTGGAGCAGGTACCTCATTACTCAGGGTTTGTCTATACAGGGTTCTTAAGAAAATTAAATTGAATTAACTAAGTCTAAAGTAGAACATTAAAATTCTGCATAAAATTCTCATTCAGAATTAAAGTGGCCTTAATTCAGTTTAAGTTACTCCCAAATGCTACTAAATAAGGCCATTTAAATTGTCTTTAATTAACATAATGGTCCCACACAGGCTTTTATAAATGAGATTTAATTAGTCCTTTTTTAGAAGTGAGTTAGCTGCCTTGAACTTCCATAGGTAAGCAGCCAGGTCCAGGGCCACGTTGCTGACAGGGCTCCTGGTTGTGGCTGGTTAGCAGGAGCTGCAAAGCTCCATCATTTCCCAAGGAATTGGCACAAGGTTAGCTTCTTCCCCACCAGCAGACAATGGGAGCCTTGAATATCACTTATTTTGACTGTGTTAAATGCATGAGTGGGTGATGAAACACCCTGCAAGAGGACAAGCTCTTCCTTCAAAATCTGGGACATGGGGGTGGTAATCCCTAGAAAAATGTGACATCAGGATTTTGTGAGACGTGCTCATGAACAAGGCACCAGGCTGGAGGAAAGCTTACACTGAATCAGCAGAGAAGGGGATGGAGGTGAAGGACTGGGAGGGATTGAGCCCATCCTTGGGACAGGGCTCCTGCTGTCACAGAGCACTTTGGGTCCCCACTTGCCCTGGATGCTCTAGTTCCCTTTTTCCACACCAGAGTTCCCAACTCAGCAGGATGACATGCTGCTGGCTGCTCTTACTGGCAATCCTGAGGTTTTACAGGTTCCTGTAAATTCCTGATTTACAGAATCCCTGTCCTCCCCTGTGGTTTTGCAGCCTTGAAACAGCCCAGTGCTCTCTTGTGCTATGATGGGGACTTCCACCTCTTTCCTGTGGTCACGGATGTGTCAAAGAGGAACAGAGGTGTGAGCCCTGCTCGGCAGTGCCAGCTGACAGCCTGTCCTACCACAGAAAGGAGATGATGCAGCTGCCCTGCTGTGGACACGGAAATGCCCAGAAGAAGCAGAGTCTCTTGCCTCGAGGTAAAAAGCCTCAGTGCATCCATGATCCCAGCAAAGGCTTTGTTCTGTGAATCTTCATATCCTCAGAAGCTGCAGCCTCCACCATAGCCCTTGCAATACCAAAAGAAAAAAAAAAGTACTGTTCAAAGCAGTTTGCAAATTTGCAAAAGAAAAAAATTAGTCAAAATCACTCATGAGGAGCTCTGAGGTGTGACCGGCATGTGACTCCTTTGACTTTTTGGGTGGAGAACCCAACAGCCTCCCTCTCTCCTGGCTTTTCTTTCACCAAATCAGAGCCATTCAGCTGTTGTCACTGCTTTGCATAAATCAGGAGATCCAGCTTTGTGCCTCTTCCTTGGGGTATGTCCTATAGAAAGTACATCTGTGGCCACACTTTCTGGTGCAATAGACTTCAGCCTGGAAGCAAAAGCACACAAACAATGCTAAATTCATGCTGACTGGAGTAGATTCCAAGGGAAAGAAGTGTTGGGAAAGCACCTACTTAGGAACTGAGTAAGGATTATCTCTGATCTGAATCTCGCTCTGTGTGTGTGTGTTACTGTTGAGCACACAGTGCGGTTTCAGACACGGCCAGAGACAAGGAAAAATGATTGTTTCGGGGTAACCACAAGGAAGATGAATGCAAATGTATTCCTGTAACTGGGAGAGTTCCTCGCTCCTGAGTTGGGCTCCGGTACATGGCCTCGGGGAAGCAAATTTGCAACTACCTTCATTAAATTGTTTAGGCATGATTAATCAGAAGTCAGAGATTTGAAGCTTTTGCACGTTTCACAATGTAGATTTTAACCCCTGCAGTTCATACAGTCCGCAGGCACAGTTTAGCGCCGGGCACGGGACAGGCACCGGTGGGTGAGAGATATTTCCTGCCAGCGCCTATCTCCTCTGCACGCCCGGGCTGATAAGCCACCAGCGGCTGAATCACGGCCACTTGACCCGCATCACTGGGACACAGGTGGTGCAAGGGACATTTGTCACGGAGCCCATCCCTTCGCGGTGCCCCTGCGGAGCGCCGAGGGCCGGGCCGGGGCGGGCCGGGCTGGGCGGGCCGGGGCGGGCCGGGAAGCGGCGCCGCTCCACCCCTCGCTCTGCCCTTCCGCCCTGCGCAGTTTTTTGCGGTATAAATCGGCGGCCGCCGCCCGCCCTGCTCCGGCCCCATGGAGAGGCAGCAGCAGCCCGGCGGTGGCAGCGGCGCGGTGAGCGCGGGGGATCGGGGCGGGGGCTCGGCCGGTAGCGGGGCCCGGGGTGCGGGCCCGCTGCTAACGCCGCTGTGGCCCCGCGGGGCCCGGCCGGTAGCGGAGCCCGGGGTGCGGGCCCGCTGCTAACGCCGCTGTCGCCCCGCAGGTCCCGGCGGCGAGCGGAGGCCGCGAGTCCCCCGCCGGGAGCCATGAGCGCGGGCAGCGTCGCCCCGGGCTGGCCTGAGGCGCTGCCGGCCGCGGCCCGGCCCTCAGCGGGGATGAGCGGCAGCGAGAGCCCCGAGGGGCCCGGGGACGGCCCCGAGCTGCAGCTGAAGGTGGATTTTTTCCGCAAGCTCGGCTACTCCTCGGAGGAGATCCGCGTCGTGCTGCAGAAGCTGGGCCTGGGCGCCGACACCAACACGGTGCTGGGGGAGCTGGTGAAGCACGGCCCGGCCGAGCGGGACGGCCCCGAGGCCCCGCCCGAGCCCGCCGAGGCCCCGCTGGTCCCTCGGGGCGGCGCCGGCAACAAATCCCCGCGCCCGGCCCCGAGGAGACGGAGAGCGACAACCTGAAGCCCATCGTCATCGATGGCAGCAACGTGGCCATGAGGTGAGCCCGGGGTGGGCGCGGGGCTGTCGGTGTGTGAGCTCCGGGTATGAGCTCTGCCAGGCGCGCACAGCTCGGGGATGAAAAGCTGTGAGCGCCTCGCTCATAGCAGCCGGTTCTGGGTGTTTGGAAAGGGGCTGGTAATATTTTCCAAGGTGTCTCTCCAACACACGAGGACGAGCATCACGTTTGGCGGTGCGGGCCCGGCTTGTCGCGGCTCTGCCCGCCCAGAGCCAGCAGTCACGGGGCGATGATGAGGCCAGCAGAGCTTCCTCCGAAACAGACATTTCCTCCTGTGCTCTAGCGCTCAGGGGATAACTGAAGAGACGTTGTTCTCTCAACTAGTGGCTTTGTGTAAGTTTCCGTAGCAGGAAGTTGCTCAATAAATAATTATAAGGTTAATTAGAGAAGGCTTTGTAATCTGGAGACTTGTCTCAAATCGTGCCTTTTATTTTGGTGAATTCCTGTACGAGAACGATAAGGTGTCGCAAAGGCAGGGCTGTGGCTGGTCCTCAGCATTTCACGAGTCCCAGTGTTGCTGGAGCAGGTCCTGTTGGACACTGTGACCAGAGCCCCCAGTATCCATGAAGCATCCAGAATCTTAGGGCTGGGTATTTGTCGGTGTGATGTCCCCAGTTTTCACCCTGGCTTTTGCTCCCACAGTGGTGAGCATTGCTTGCCCTCACCCCAACCCCATCAGTAAGTGTTCCCCACCTCTGAATAGCCGGGATTCTGGGCTCTTGAAATTTAACACACCGGGTTCTGAAAGCTTTTCTCTGTTGCAGCTCAGAAGCTGCCTGCTTAGTTGTTTATGTTTGTGTATGCAGGTTTTATAAAAAATAACCCTGGGTGCAGGTGGAGCTGCCGTGTGGGTAGCAGTAGGTTTGTCAGAGGTGAAAGTGCTGCGTGGAGGTTTGTTTGCAGGTGTGGTTTTTGCCAAGCCCTGGCTGACAGTTCTGAGAACAGAACTGAGAAAGATGGGGCACAGGCAAGTCCCAGGGCAAATGAGGAACAGTGATGGCAGTGGAACAGGGCTGGGATGTGAAAGCTGTGCCTGGCATCCCTGCAGAGACCCTGTTCCAGTTCCTTCCCTCTCCAAAGCTCTGGGAACACTATGGAAAATGGCCTATTGTGAGCCCGGGCTGATAAGTGACTCAGGCAGCAAAGTTTACCTTGGATAAGTGCTTGGGCTCTAACAGCAGGATTGTTTGTTAATGAGGAGCCTCTAACTGGTGAAAGTTACCCCAGAATGCAGAGGGGAAATCACAGCAGCTGTGAGTCAGGGCAGCCCAGAGCCCAGGGTCTGACATGAGAGAAGCAGCCTGGCTTTTTTTAAGCAATTTGCTAGAAGGGGAATTCCATTCTGAAACTTCCTGTATTGATGGTGTGATGTTCCCTGCTGATTCATTTGCAGTGTGTACAGCGGCCTCCCTCAACAGCTCTTGACAAACTTATGCAAATCATAGTGGAAATTAGCTTTTACTTCCTTCTAAGGGAATTTTTCTTTGGCTGCTGCCAAATCAGATCAGCCCAATTAGCTGCCTTCTGGAGGCCTGAGGTTGGTGGCAGGGACTCAAAAAATAAAAATAAAAAAACAACCAACAAAAAAAACATTTTCCAAAAAGGATTTGGTTTTCACATTTATCTCTAAAAGTTGTAGTAACTTGTGCCTGGCTATTTATAGCTAAATCCATCTGATACTGGAGAAAACTTTTAGAGCATCTTCTGATGGTGATTGTCAGCCTTCTGTAATTTAGGGTTCTTTTTGGAGGCATGTTAGGTGTCTCTTTAGGTGTTAGTTCTGTTGCCAAGTGTTTAATTCTTCTAGAATAAGTACTTTTGTACAGCTCTTCATCTTTCTTTGTCATTTCAAAGAAAGGGCGAGGCCTGGAGGGGAAGTGAAACTTCTTTGTAGTGGTGCTGCAACAGTGCCACTGCAGGAGTGGCTCTGGTGAGGGGCTGCTGAGGGGTGGTGGGAGCTGAAATGGGAAGCTGAAATTCCATCATTCAGGTGCAGATGGAAGAAGTAAGACATGGGACAAGTGAGGAAAATCTTCCTGAATTCTGAGAGCAGTTCCCCTTTTGGTGTAGTGCATATTCCCAGAGTGCTGTCACAGAACACGGGCAGCAAGATCCCCACAGTGACATATCAGACTGGAATAGAAGTGTTGAAAGTTTGCCAAAACCACTATCAGCAGAAGAGCTGATTGCACTGTAAATACTCGTGCTTGTAAAAGAGGAGGGGCAGTTTCCTCCTAGAAGTTCTGGAAACGTATTGATATGACCTAATGAATAATTAGGAAGGTTTTTGCATCAGTACGTGGCTTCTGACAAGGTTGTCAAACTTTGTTCTCTAACTGCCATGAGCTGTTCACTCAGGCAGCGCTGATCACAGGAGATGTTGCCATTTTGTGCAAGTAGTGCATTTGTAGATGAGGTTTTGAGCCATCATGGAATGAATCATCTTTCCTTGAGGTGAGAGTGCATATAAAATATCTCCTTTTCCTGAAGTGATCAGAACAAGTTTGCAAGCAAACCCCAATAGGGTACAGTGCACCCTGGCAGGAAACAGCCGCTGGCATTAGCTGTCAGAGTAGCACAAAGGGGTTTTGGATCATGTTGTGCTCTGGGCTAAAAATAACCATCAGAAGTCCAGGGTTGAAGCTGAGGCTGTTTCAGAGCAGCTGCAACAGTTCCAGCTGCTGTCTCCCTCCCAGGGAGTATTTGGGTGTTTACTGGTATCCTGAGGTGCTGAAATGAACAGGGGTACTGGGCAGGTCTGAGTGAGGGTGTTGTTACACAAGACAAGCGTCTGTGTTTGCTGCCTGTGCTCCTCAACAGGCAGCAAACTCAACTTCCTTTTCTGAAGTTTGTCCTAGTTACCAGCTCCCTTTGCGCTGCATTGCCTGACTAGCATGTCCTGAATCATGAAGGAATTAAAGTCTTAATTTTCTCCTTTGCAGCCATGGGAATAAAGAAGTGTTCTCCTGCCGAGGTATCCTTCTGGCTGTCCAGTGGTTCTGGGACAGGGGACACAAGGATATTACAGTCTTTGTGCCATCGTGGAGGAAGGAGCAGCCCCGACCAGATGTACTCATAACAGGTATGAAAATATGGAAACCAAAAGTAGCTTTTCAGGCTGACTGCTCTGTCACTTAGTGAGCTTGCAGAGTTCTGGCTAAGTCAGTAATTAACTTCAGAATGGAAAGTCTGAGTAGTAGGAGCTGCAGTGAGCTGAACTGACCAGGGAGAATTAGTCATTAACTTCTCCCCTAAGCCAGCTTTTGCCTGAATCAGTTGGAATAATTCAGAAAACAAGGAATGTAATACTGCTCTGCTTCCTAGCTTCTTGTCTTTTATTTCTTGATTTTTTTTTCCCCCTCTTTCAGGGATACACTTTGTGCTTTATATTTAACTGAAGCATATTTAGCATTTTGAGGGGAACTTGCTCTGATCTTTCAGCGAGCTGAGATTTCTGAGTAACTCAGTGATGAGCAGGGTTGAGTACAGTCCAGCTTGCAGAGAGACGGAATCACTTCCCATGAAATTTTTCGTTTATTTATGACATCACTTCATCCATGCAAAGGGCTATGCAGATGTGCTCACAGCTATGTTTTGCTCCAGACCAGTACATCCTGCGTGACCTTGAGAAGAAGAAGATCCTGGTGTTCACACCGTCGAGGCGGGTGGGCGGCAAGCGCGTGGTGTGCTACGACGATCGCTTCATCGTCAAGCTGGCCCACGAGTCCGACGGCGTGGTCGTGTCCAACGACACCTACAGGGACCTGCAGAACGAGCGGCCCGAGTGGAAGAAATTCATCGAGGAGCGCCTGCTGATGTACTCCTTTGTTAATGACAAGTATGGCTGATCATTTCAGTTTTTAGTTTTTTGTATTTTTTTTCAGGTCCTGTGCTGTGTTAGTGTGTAACTCTGGGCTCTGTGTAGAGTGTTAGTAAGGTCTCTTCTCGTTGTGGTGAGACAAAACAATCCTTTCAGGCCTGAGGACCAAGGACACCGTCTGCCTCAGGCCCCAAAAAGTGTAAACAAAAGTGAATTGGGGAGGAGCAAACTGGGGAATGTGACTTCATTACCTGAAGCTGGAATTGGACAGTTAACCCCTGATGTGCAAATAGACCAAACCTATATCTGTCTGAAAAACTCAGACCATGGTCCCTCTTGGGTATAGGCTTTTGCACTGCCCAAGGTGTATCTATTGAAGGCTTTAATAAATACCCACTTCATTCTCTTAACTCTGTCTAGCCTCTGTCCTTGGTAGCCAATCCAAGGCATCATGGTCACATCTTCCTGGGCTTTTAAGAAAGATGTGTGTGAACACATTGGCGTGTTCTAATGGAACAGTAGCAAGTGATGCATGAGAAGAGCAAAATGCTAGTGAAGAAATAAAGAAAAGCTGTAGGATACAAAGGCAAAAGAAGTTGGTGGCATCTCAGTAGCTGCTCCTGATTTGGAGCTAGGAGCTCCAGGGAGAGCTTCAGGGTGCAGTTTCCTCACAGGACAGTTGTTAGCTGGCTCAGCAGCAGGTACTAATTCTGGTTGGCAGCCAAGCATTGAACCTCTTCTGTGCCTGAGGGGAAGCATTTTGTGCTGGTGTAGACTGGGTGGCAGGAGGGTTATCTCTGCAGGAAATGGGCTTTGTAGGGCTCAGATAGCTTTTGATCTTCAATGAAACAGGAGGCTTTGAGAAGAAATGAAACCTCAACTGAAAAAAGTGAACTGCTTCTGACTGAGGTTTGTTTTTCTTTAGGTTTATGCCTCCAGATGATCCCCTAGGGCGTCATGGCCCCAGCCTGGATAACTTCCTCAGGAAGAAACCTGTAGTTCCAGAACACAAGAAACAGCAGTGCCCTTATGGTAAGACCTGCCTTCTTTAAGTGAAGAACACGGTGTCTGTGCAAGTGTCATTCATAATCTAGTCAAATCCAGCTGCTCATTCCATGCTCTGGCTTTCCTTACAGGGAAGAAATGCACCTATGGAATTAAGTGTAAGTTCTACCATCCTGAAAGGATCAACCAGCCCCAGCGCTCCTTAGCTGATGAGCTCCGTGCCAACGCAAGGCTGTCTCCAACCAGAAACACCAGTTCCAAGGAGGAAAAAAAAGGGAAACGGGGTTCCCAGGCAGAGCTCTTGAGCTCTGTGCCCACAGAGAGTGACAAGAGCTCTTTACAGAAGGTCTCTGCAGAGAGGAAGAGCTTAGCCCACAAAGCCAAGCCCAGTGACGTTGTGCTTCAGGCCAAAGGCCGTGTGTCAGGCAGTGTCTCCCCTGACAGGTACCAGCAGCCTCCCATGGACTCTCTGTCTTACATCTCTCAGGAGCATCTCGACTCAGGCATTGGGTCTCTGGAGAACCAGCTGTCAGACATGTGGCCCCACAGATGTTCCAGCCACTGTGACCGTTCCCATGCAGAGCAGGTGGCTGTTTGCACCTGTGGTAGGCAGAGACCCGTGTACCCACATTCCCCCAGCCTAGAGCAGAATGGCCTGGTCTCTTACAAACCCAGCTCCCATAAATCATCCTCCTCTGGTGCTAGCTTCCTGCAGTACAGCCCTGAGATGTCTCACTCAGGAGCTCCCCACTCTTTCTCAGGCTATGGGGTGCCTGTGCACGCGGGTGCTGCGGGGCAGTACAGCCTGCCCGGGGAGTTCAGCCCCGCCCTGCCGCGCTCACGGGAGTTCTGGTCTGAGCCGTTCCCGCTGCCTCAGGTGAGATCCCCGGGCGTGCCCGACCCCCGCTCGGTGCAGAGGGCCCCGGGGCCGCCCTATGGGGACTCAGGGCCCTGGGCTGGCTCGGAGCAGTTTGCTGAGGAGAGGGCCAATGTGCACGTCAAGCTGTGCGGCATCTTCCACCCACACCTGGTGGATGCCGTGATGAGCCGCTTCCCCCGGCTGCTGGACCCCCAGCGCCTGGCAGCAGAGATCCTCACCTACAAGGCCCAGAACCCGGGAATGTGAGGCAGGTGCCAAGGGCAGGCAGGCATGGGGGGAGCTTGAGGGGCTGGTTTTGTCTCTGCAGCTGCCATAGATGCCTTCTGAGTGCTCCTTATTCCTTTGGAAGTACTGCGTAGTCCTCCTCCAGCTGGAGGCTGGATGCCAGATGTGGTGTGCTCACAGCAAATTCTGCTCCAGCTATGACTGCATGCCTGTGGGAGAGGTGAGAACACCCCAGCGTCCCACCTTCCCCAGGGGCTGCCAGGCAGGAAGGGAGGCTGCAGCTCTGGAGCAAGACTGTTCCTTTGGGGTTCATGGGAGACTGGCACACCCTGAATTCCTGCAGTTGTCCATGACTGGATGTGAGAGGAGTGGGTGCTGCCTTTGTAGTGGCCTAAGGCTAGTTTCTGAGGACCCAAATGCCTTGTCAATGTTGTTCTTAGGTCCTGACTAAGCCTCTTTACTAAATCCCACCATTCAGATCTGTGGCTAATGTTGTGTTGTTAGTGTAATCTGAAGCTGGGTTTATCTGACTGGTTTTACTGGTGCACTTCTGGAATGATGTTTTCCACACCCCTCCCACCTCAGCTTATCTTCCTGAGGTGAGGTAATTCTGCCACATGGACCACAAGTGCTTAGTGAGCTGCTCAGCTCCCAGGAGCACAGTCCTTGCTCAGGAGGAGCAGCTGGACACTGCTCCAGAGCTGTGTGTGAGTTGTCAGCATGTGCTGACAGCTGTGGTGTCAGAGCAGGTGGGTGAGCTGAGCATGCTGTGAGTGCTGCTCTGGAACTGTCCCTGTCCCAGGCTGGCTCTGTACAGCTCTGACAAGGATTTATTATGTGCCTTTTGCCTTCAGACAGCAATAGAACAGCTGCAGTTACATCTGGACTGCTGCCAGGGGCCTTCCTGAGGAGTCTTTCATATTTTATGCTGTAAAGCTGTTGCTTCATCTTCTTCCTCACCAATATTCCCCTGTCCCCTTTGGCTGTGCCCAACTAGAGCAGCATCCAGAACTGTAGAATAAGACTTGGCAAGACTGTTCCTGTTTAATTTCCTCTTACTCTGTAAGATATTTTCTGTTGTAGGTACTGTAAGAGATTTTAAATATACAAAACCAATTGCTGTAGTAATTGGTTCTGGTCCTGGAATTTTGCGAGGGATGCAGAAATGTTCCTGGCACTTGCAGGCCAGAAGCAGTTGATTTGTTGATACACATTGTATCTGTGTGTTGTTGTTGTTTTCTAAATACAATACGCCCTTCTGTGGTCAAACCAAGGTTATTGAGTGGCAAATTAGGAAGGGGAGAGTGGAAGGCAGCTGGTCCTGAAACCCTCCTGGGAGCAGCGTTGTCTATTCCTGCTCTTCCCTCTGATGTCCAAGGAATGACCTGCCCAGACTGGCACCATGTGCCATGAGACCACAGGGACACAGAAACCTGTATACCTGGTGAATAATGATACATTACAAATTAGTAATGTTTCATGTTAGTAAGCAAAATGCTTCTTAATTTTAAATAACCTGATACTTTGCATATTTGTAAATGACAGAAAAAAAAAGGTTTTTAATGTTATTGTTCAGCACCTTGCTGCTTGCAGTTTTAATCGATGCTGTTCTCACCTCAGCCATATGTTACTTGGCAAGGTGGGTTTGGGTTTCTGGTGGAATTCTGGTATCTGCTGCCTCTCTTGCAATGAGAAGATTAACATTTTGTACTCCCCAGCTGACACTTGCTGAACTTTCTGTATCACTATGCAGTATAGTCATGTACTGAATAGCCACGTGAAAGCCACGGCAAGGAAGAACTGTATTATATAAATAAAAACTGCTGAGTTGACACATTTGGTCTCTGGTGGCTTTGTGGAGGAACATTGAACATTTTGGTTGGCTTTCCAGAGAAATTATCCTTGCTCCCCGGGGTTCCTGTGACAAGGCCTTGATCTCTGTGCAGCCTGAGGGCTGGTTATTGACAGGCTGTTAATCGATGCAGCGAGACCAAAACATGCATGTGCTGTGGCAGATAAGGGCTTGTGCAGTGCCTGCTGTTTATTTGGCTGTGCTGGGGTTGCTCAGTGCCCGGGGCGGGCACTGGCAGGGCAGGTGGGACGAGCAGCAGCGCTGGCTCTCACTCAGCACTGCAGTGTGGGTGTCTCAGGTGCTAAAGCACAGCACACTCCTGGCAATTTTGGACTCAGCATGGATTTTGTGTTTGGCTTTAAGGGGCAATTCCACAGTACAGCCTGGAAATAAATACATATTTTACCCAGTTACAGTACATCTGTGTCAGATTATGAGCGTGGAATGTGTGAATGGTAACAAGTCTGGATTTTGCTCTGAAGATTCATTATGGACTGGAAGTGCAGCAGGAATGTCAGTGCTCACGTCATGGTGTAAGGATCTTCCCCTCTCAGCTGCTCCACTGCAGCACAGCATGTTCTTATCTCACTGGTTAAATAACTTTATGGTCTGTATTGAAACTTGTGCTCTTCATTTACCACAGGGCAGTGACTGTCCAGTTAATCAGAAACCAGGGAGGCAGGGACTCCCAGAGATCAGCTGCACTTCAAAACAAACCTGCAACCTCACAGTCTGTAGTGTCTTTATTGATTAGGAGAGGAAGCCTCTGGGGACGTCACTGCAGTGACAGAGCTCATGTGGCTCAGAGTGTGTGTGGTGGGGGGATGGAGTCACTTTAACCAGGTGACAAATTTGCTGTTGTCTGTACCGGGATCTGTACTTGAAAAATGCTGCAGGATTTTAAGGCTGATGTTCCTGTAATAGACAATAGGTAATTCTAGTTTTAGTTTCACAGGATGTGTAGAGGAAGGTAAATGTTTTTGTGTCTCTCAAATTTGCACTGAGACAGAATTAAGGGAATTAGTGCAGAGGTTCGTTATCACATCCAGGAGAGGAAGAGCTGGAGCTCTTTGGTTGTGATGTTTCTATTGCAGTGACAGCCCTGGGGGCACACAGAGCAGTTTGGGAGGGTCAGGCCCTAGCACAGATCTGGTGGAAGTTATCCCCCAAACCGCTGTGTGTGCTGCTGGGGCAGCCAGCAAGCCCAGCCACACTCGCACTGCTGTGCTCTGCATTTTCTCCTTCATTCACACAAGTTCTGTGTCCCCATTTCCCAAGCTCACTGTGGTGCCAGAGATTTGGGGAATGGAAATGCTGATTGCAACTGTTGCTGCTGCACATTTTTTCCCCTACACATCCTCAGTGCCAGAAGTGGTGGGGCTGCTTGCCTGCACACCTTAGCAACCCTGCTGGGGCTGTTAAAGCGGGGGTTTTGGGGTGCATCCTTTAGCTCAGCACTTCCTGAGGCTTGGGGGTAGAGCCTGCTGTGACTGCTGGGTGTTTGCTTTGTGTTCCTGCGTGAGCCAAACTGGGTCAGAGCTGCGTGTCAGCCCACTGGGCTGTTGGAGAGAAGGAGGTCACACATGGGCCTGTTGAAGATTTCCTGTGCTCAGGGGCTTCCCAGCCCTCATCCTGTCAGCTGTGTGTCACTGAGGCCTCGTGCTGAGCTTCAGGAGAGCCTGGTTCCTCCAAGCAGGCCCCTCTGCTCTGCAGGGCTTGCTCACCTCTCCCTGGCCCCACTGCCCTGTGCTGCCCCTGCTCCCTGAACTTCCATTTGAACTCAGCTGGTTCCTCCCGTTGGGGGTTTCCAGGATGTGGCTAGCTCAGTTCCAACATTTTAAAGCATTTTCAGAGGCAGGAATGGGAAATGTTCTGTGCAGGCTGTGGGAAAGGGGATGGGGTGTGTGCACCACCATGGGGGTGAGGTGATGTGCTATGGGAGCAGATTCAGCATCAACCCTGGTTCCCCCAGTGCTGAGGCTGCTGCTCTCCCCATAAAGAGATGCACTGAGCATGGCAGCAGCTCTGCACCTGTACCCCAAACTGCTGCTGCAGCACAGCCTCCCTGTGAGCCAGGACTGCAGGAAGAGAGTAAAGCAAAGCCAGTACTGCATACAAGAGCAGGGAAAGGTGCTGGGGAGGAGCTGGGTGCTGCCCCAGGGCAGTGAGGGGAGGCTGGGGTGGTGGTGGTGGTGCTGCCTGTGCAGCTGCTGTCAGCACTTGCCCTCCAGCCTCACGCTTTTCAGTTCTCTCACATGCTTTCCTAAGGGCTCTGATTTCCCCGGTGTTCCCCAAGGCCAGGGGCTGTCCCTGGAAGCCAAAGCCCTGTCAGGGGCAGCAGCGACCTGCTCAGCCCTCCTGACAAAGCCTCTGAGGCCCCTGGCCAGGACTGGGGAGCAGTGTTGCACAAGTGTGTGAATTGGAGTAAATACGGCCTCAGGTTAAGCAATAGGTCAGGAGGCTTTGGTGTGGTGGCTGGGGAAAGGTTTCCATGGCCTGTGCTGCAGCTCTTGCCTTGCTGCAGGTGCTGCAGTGAGGGGCTGCTCCAGTGCAGAGCTGCTGGCTGTAGCTAAGGCTGCTTGATGTCACTCTCCACCTCCTGCGCCCTGGCCCCTGCGGGCTGGCCGGGGATTTCCAGCCCAAGAATTGCCACAGAGAGGCGAGTGATGGCTACAGCAGGAGCAGTGTCACATCACTGCCTGGTGCTCCCATGGCCTCAGCAGGATGCTGCAGTGATCCCTGCAGGAGTGAGGGGCAGCTTGGGGCTGGGGTTTCACTGCAGCAGGGCCCCCAGAGCAGCTCATTTGCAGGACCTGGTTTACTCTGGTATTCCTGAGCAGCACGGGGCTGTCCCACCTCCACCCCACCGGGGCCAGGGTGAGTCAGGCCGCTGCTATTCACGTTGCATCAGGTTCCCTGCATGTGGGAGCTGCACGGGCACGTTGGGAGGACAGATCCCTGCCGATCCTGCCTGCTGCTGGAGCCTGGCCCCTGCTGCGGGTGGCTGCTGCTCCCTGATGCTTTAGCTCCCCCTCCCCAAAGGGCTGGGGCTGCTGCAGGGCACTGGTGCAGCTGTCCCAGCTCTGATGGGCAAAGACCAGGCACACACAACCGATGGAGAGCGGCTGCCTGTATTGAACAGTGGGAGCCCGGGGCAGGGTGCAGCCCCTCAGCCCTGCTCCCTGCAGGGCTGCTGCCCCCGGGCCCGGCTGTCCTGGCCAGTCCTTGCCGGGGGAGCCGGCTGCCCTTGACCGCTGTCTCAAGGAGCTGGCCCGGGGTTGCAACATGTTCGGAAGCAGCCGAGGGAGAGGATGGATCTGGCCAATCAGGAAGTCAGTGGGGGAGTTTTGCAATCCCTCACCCCAGTGCAAGGTGACTGAAGCCGGCCCCGAGCAGACTCCGTGTTCCTGGAACCTCCCGACAGCAGCAGAGCAGGAGGATGCTCCTCGGTGGGCTTCACCAGAGCCAGCCCCTGTGGGGCACAGCCAGCCCAGGGACAGCCCTGGGCTGTGACGTGTCCTGGGACAGACCCAGAGCCAGTGCTGGTCCTGCCCTGCCTCCAGCTGGCTCCTGCTCCTGGGAAATGGCTGCAGTTCTGCTGGATGGGGCTGGGCCCAGGCAGCACCAAGGGATGGAGGCACATAGAGGGATATGGCTGGGACTGCACCAGCCTGGCCTGTGTCCTGCAGGGCCTGCGCAGGGAGGAATGTGTGGATCCTTCCTGGTTTGCTGAGGCCCTGCTCACACCTTCACTCACATTCTCTGCCTGTCAGGCTGGATGGAGCCTCGTGGTTGCCGAGGTGGCTCCATCCACTGCCGTCCTGGAAAAGAGCAAAGAGAGAGAGGGGACACCAGTGGGAGCAGCCAGCCACACTCCTGGTGGGAACAGATGCAGAGAGCTGGGAGCCTTTCCCAGCACTGACCTCCTCGTGCTGCCCAGTGCCAGCAGGTGGGAGCTGTTGGATTGCCCTTACTGCCCATGAGCAGGGGTCAGCACACTGCCCTGTCCCCAGCCCTGGTGGCAGCTCCAGCACACTGCCCTGTCCCCATCTCTGGTGGCAGCTCCAGCACACTTCCCTGTCCCCATCTCTGGTGGCAGCTCCAGCACACTGCCCTGTCCCCATCTCTGGTGGCAGCTCCAGCACACTGCCCTGTCCCCAACTGTGGTGGCAGCTCCAGCACACTGCCCTGTCCCCAGCCCTGGTGGCAGCTCCAGCACACTGTCCCCACCCCAGCCAGTGTCTCCCTGTGCCCCCCAGTTCCCAGCCCTTACCTTCTGGGCTCTCTCCCTCACTCCCACTGGCACTTTGCTCCTCTGCTTCCCCCAGCAGTTCGGGGCTGTCACTGCTGTTCCACCGCCACGGCAGCTCCTGCAGCTGCAGCAGGGTGTGAGGGTCTGGGGTGTCGGGGGGGACAGAGGGGACACAGAGAACACAGGGGACACAGGGGACAGAGGGCTGCCTGGGACCCCCGGGGCACTCACCCGTTGGCGCAGGCTTTGCTGCTCCCGCAGCAGCTCCAGGAACCGGCTGCTCCACAGAAGCTTCTCAGCGCCCAGCTCGGTGCAGAGGAAGCGAACATCGGCCTCCAGAGCCTCCAGCCTCCCCAGCACGGCCTCGCTGGCACCTCCACGCTGCTGCCCCACCGCTGCCCTGGCACCACAGCTCAGCTCCTGCCGACCCCCACGGCACCTGCCAGCCCCAGGGACACCCCTGGGACAGGGACCCACCTGTCTGTGCCGGTTCCCACGCAGAATCCGAGTCCACATCCTCCTCGCTCCCCTCCAGTCTGAGCTGCAGGGCTGTGCCGAGCTGGAAGTCAACACGGCCGCTGGGGACTCACAGCTCTGTGGGCAGCTGAGCCCAGACGGCCGCTGGCACCAACCCTGTCTGAGGAACCCCCCCGGTGCCACCCAGCGGGCCGTGTCACCGGGCTCAGCCACACGGGGGTCGTTTCCCACCGGGGGAGTTGTTACCTCCTCGGTGACCTGGAAGGCGCCATCCCAGCAGCTCTTGTAGCACATCAGCAGGACCTGGGGGAGAGGACGGCTCACACCCTGCGGAGCGCAGAGCCTGGAGCGGTGTCCCCGCGTCCCCTGGGCTCTTGGAGGGCACAACCACACAGGGCCTGGAGCCGAGAACAGCCCCGGGACGGGGGTCCCGCTCCTGCAGCCGGGTCTTGTGGTGGCGCGCTCCCCCGCCCTCCAGCGCCCAGCTGCAACAACCCCCAGCCCGCAGCAGCAGCGGTGCAGCGATTGCACTCCAGCAGCGCCCCTGCCCAGCTGCGACAAACCCCAGCCCGCAGCAGCAGCGGTGCAGCTATTGCACCCCAGCAGCAGTGGTGCAGTGGTTGCACCCAGCAGCAACCCTGCCCAGCTGCAACAAACCCCAGCCCCCAGCAGCAGCGGTGCAGCGATTGCACCCAGCAGCATCCCTGCCCCTGCCCAGCTGCAACCACCCTCAGCAGCACCGGTGCAGCTATTGCACTCCAGCAGCACGCCTGCAGCTCCTCTGCCCCTGCCCAGCTGCAACAAACCCCAGCAGCAGCGATGCAGCAGTTGCACCCAGCAGCACCCCTGCCCCTGCACAGCTGCACCAACCCCCAGCAGCAGCGGTGCCACTATTGCACCCAGCAGCGCCCCTGCCCAGCTGCAACAAACCCCAGCCCGCAGCAGCAGCGGTGCAGCTATTGCACCCCAGCAGCAGTGGTGCAGGGTTGCACCAGCAGCAAACCCTGCCCAGCTGCAACAAACCCCAGCCCCCAGCAGCAGCGGTGCAGCGGTTGCACCCAGCAGCGCCCCTGCCCTGGCTCCGGCCACCCGCGGCGTTTGGAGCCGGCACAGGTGCCTGGAGGTCCCAGGGGAAGGGGCTCTGTGGTACCGACCCACGTCAGGCTCCAGAGCCCCCGCAGCCCCCGCAGCGCCGTCCCGCAGAGCGACAGGAGCCAGGAGCAGCCGGCGCGCAGGAGGCGCCTCCAGCAGGGTCGGGCGGGGCGCGCTGCCGGCCCATGGCACCCTGCGGACCGGGAGACACAGCTGAGAGCCCCGGGCTGCTCCGCGCACTGCAGCAGCGATGCCAACACGGGCCAGGGTCTGTCCCGGCTCGCCCTGAGCCAGGACAGCCAGAGGGGACCCGAGCGGGGGCGGGACCCCCGCTGCCCCCTCCCCGCTGCCCCCTTACCCAGCCATGCACCGGGCGCGGCTCCTCCTGCCCCTCGGCCACCGGATGAACTCCTGCCTAATCCTCTTGGTGACGAGGCTGTGCAGGGATTAGCGTTTCCCTAACGCTTCACCTTTGGGGTCCATAAGGACAGTGGCTGCTCTTCTACGCTTTTCTTTGCTCAGGATTTATCTTTCACAAGCAAAGGACTTGGGATATATTTCTAACCACTGCTTTTAGCTTTAATTAGCATTCAGGTAAAGCCTGTGCAGCTCCCTCTGATTCCTGTGCCCAGGCACTGGCCATCCTGGGGGTCTTTAGTCACTCAGGCTCTTTAGGAAGTAAAACAGAAGCATTCAGAAGTCAAATGGAAGTTGTAGACACAACTGCTGGAGTCAAGGCCCAGCAGGGAACAGCTGATCCTTTATTAAATCAAGTGTTTGCCATTTCTCTTTCTGCCCCAATCAATGTGTCCCCCTCAGGCTGCTGCTGTCAGACATCGACCTGGGCAGAACAGGCTGTCCCCTCCTTCGGTGACAAACAGAGCCAGAGGCAGGCATGGCTGCATTTCCCCACTGTCCCAGTGTGTCACAGGGACGGCTGAGCTGACCCTGCCACACAGCCTGCCTGTGCACAGGCTCTGAGCTACACCCGCCCTTTGCTGCTTCTCCAAAATGTTCTGCCCAAAAGAGTCTGGCAGCTTTCCTCGAGGTCAGAGGTGCAGCAGAGACTTCAGCCTCTGCAACCCAGGTGCTCCAGCCATCCCTGCTTGGAGCAGCAGCAGCAGCAGAACCGTTTCCATGCCGAGGCCAGGGAATCAAAACCACCAGCTGAGAATTCTTTTTTCCAGAACTGCGGAGGAGCAAAGCCTTGTAGTTTATGTTTCCTAGATCTTCCACTCCCTTGTGCTTAAACTCTGTGACTTAAAACACAGAAGTAGGCCGGCTTTGCAGCTTGGCCTTTAAGCTGCTCTATCCCGACCCCCCCGTGGAGGAGCAGCCGCCAGTCCCTGGGCAGACACAGCTCCCTGCAGGATAAACCAGCTCCCTCCAGGAACAAACACGGAGCTGCCTTGATCCCAGATCAGACACAGCCCAAAGGAGAATTCTGCTCCAGTGCTCTCCAAGTGCCTGGGGAGAGCTGAGGAGGACCCCAAAGCCCAGGGGAGCAGAGGTGCAGCAGAACACACAAACCCTCGGCTGTTCCAAGGGCTGTGTGTGCTCTGGGGCTCAGTGACAGCCCTGTCCCATGGCCCCTTTCCCAAGGCCCCTTTCCCACGTCTCCCTCCAGCAGCAGGGGTTACACAAACACATCCCAGCACTGATAAAGAAGGCAACTCCCCACGCTGAGCAAAGCAAAGCTCAGCTCAACAGCAACACCAGGATTCTGACCTGGCTGCTGTGAGAAGCACCCGGCCCTCGCTCCTCTGTCCTGCTCCAGGGACAATCCAGCTGGCTCATCCCTGATCTGCAAGCACTGTGCCCTCACCAGCAGAACCATGGACATCCCAGACCTGCAAGCACTGTGCCCTCACCAACAGAACCACGGACATCCCAGCCCTGCCTTGCAGCAGGATTGGCCAAACACAACTGGAGATCAGAGCCTG
Source organism: Acrocephalus scirpaceus scirpaceus (assembly GCA_910950805.1). Classification (NCBI taxonomy): domain Eukaryota; kingdom Metazoa; phylum Chordata; class Aves; order Passeriformes; family Sylviidae; genus Acrocephalus; species Acrocephalus scirpaceus. The sequence goes on from OU383796.1 coordinate 3,659,479, forward strand.
GCACTCCCTGCAGAATTTAGTTACAGCTACCCCGAGCAGAGAAAGCACCAAGTGAACTTCCCATGGGCCACAGGACAAGGAACAGCTCCAGTGCCAAAGAGAAAGAATTCCAGCCAAGTCCCCATAAAGCAGGTGGACACTAAGAAGCACCAGGAGTCTAAGTTTGGACTGAATAAACCATGAGAAGAGACAAACATGGAACTTTTATTGTTTATGTACAAATGACAGAAGTTTGTATTAAAAAGAGAACCCACCCAAAGTCAGCGACAGCGAAGAGTTGGCTCTGAGCTCTGGCCCTTCCTGCACCTAAATGCACTGAGGAATATCAGGAGATGGTGTTTAAAATGAAAGTAAGAGAAAAGGGCTAAACTACCTTCTTCTCTGCTTGAGTAAGAATCAAAAGAGCTGCTCCACAAAATGAAGAACCTTCCACTATACGGAACTAAACAAAGAAACCCAAAGTCAACTTGTAACTATACACTTCAGCTTTAAAAAAGGCACAACAAAACCAACAGAACAAAAACAAAAAACAAACCTGCAGAGCTAAATATCAGCAACAAAAGTAATCTAAGTCTCACAACATGGATGGGACACATGAATCCTACCCCAGTTCCAGTGGAAAAGGAAATGCCTCTCTGTGGTCTGCAGGTGACAGGGGGCAGCAGTATCAGCCATTTCAGGGAAGTTCCCGACCGAGGTGGAAGCACAGAACAGTCAGGAATTCAGAACTACAACTACTACACCACCTTTGTCTTCCTGCAACTCAAGTGATTTAAGAATGATGCAAAGTACACGGTCCAGGATTTCCCCCCCCATCCAAGTCCCTTAGAGTGAGTCACTCCTGCTGCAGCTGCCATCCTGCTTCAGGGCTTCTCAGTGGGGAGTCACAGACCTAAATCCCAGGAGCATCAGCACTGATGGCTCTAGTAGTCCTGCAGAGAAAGGACAGCACACGCAGTTAACACCTTCCCACCTCCGATCCTGCTCTCGGAGCTGGGGGGTCTCAGTCCTCTCTCATCTCACACACCACTAGCTGCAGGCAAAACAGATTTTTTCTCATAGCTAAACATTGAAAAGGACCCTTCCAACCTTGAGTATCAACTCAAACCAGATGCTTTTGATGCTCCAGATCATGACAAGACAACAGGATGCAAAGCAGCTTTTTCCATGAGAAGCACACAGGAGTTAGCTGTGACCCGGGTCAGAAGAGCCCGCCTGGGCTCAGTTGCTGTCACAGCCAGGGGACAATGCTGACCTCACGCTGTGACTCCTCAACCATGACAATAAGAACTCAAATGACAGCAGCAGGAGGAGGGTTTTTAAAGCTTGGGAGTCAGCCAGCCCCTCCAGTGAGCAATGAAAACACAGACAGAGCACGGATACTTACGGCTCTTGGCTTTTTGTTTAACTTGAGATCAATCCTGTGGTTGGAAAGACAAGAGAAATGTGCATGTCAATACCTGACCCAACACCAGGGTGACTGCACAGGGCACAGCTACGACAGAGACTACGGTTAATCCATCCATTCCCAACTGGCTGAGCCAGGGCGCTGTTCCCAGGGTTACTGGGCATGAGAGCAGCAGAGGAGAGTCGAGTTATTATTTGCCAAAAAAGCAGATTCCATCCACTCCCAGACAGAGTTAATCAAGGGGCACAATCAGTCACAGGGCACTTAGGCAGGTGAACAAGGGGAACTAGGCATGCTCCACGTTAATTTAATCTGCCATAGGTGTAACTATGCCACAGTAATTAGCCAGACATAATGAGAGTTATTTACTTGGATAGAGAGAGGAGTTAAGATGACAGGGATTATATGAGCCAAAGTTACTGAGCTTAGTACATTTTTCCAAAAGGAAATATCCAAATCTATACTTATCTCCTTAAGCAGCAAAGCCAAAAGAATCAGTTTTTAAAACTAAGTTTTAAAGTTAAAAAGTTTTATCTATTTAAATATGAAACAGAAAGGTAAAGAAGAGTGAAGTTAATTTATAATTTGCTGAAGTTATTAAATAAAATGTTACCTCCATCACGCTTTTCTGTTTTTAAAAAAAACTTCCCAGCCTAACCTAATATACATACCTACAATTAAACAGATAAACTAGGGGTTAGCGAGGTCTCAAAAGGCACATCGGTGTCTACACACTAACAACACAGCACAAGTACTAATTCAAGTCAAACTTACTCAAAGTCATAATCAAACATGCCAGACGGGCTGAGGGGCAGCATTTGAAAGGAAGAAAGCAATAGAAATTAATATACTAATGAATTAAATCAATTAATTGATTAGCCACCCTAGCGAGATTGCTAAAAAATAAAATGAAATAAATCATAAAGCCAGTGTTCAAACACCATCAACTTCTTCAGATATCTTAACCAGGACTGGACACAAAAAGCACTCTGGGTTGGCAATCCAGAGTCCCCCTCCCCACTGGATTTCTGGGAACAAGAGGTGTTAGAGAGAGGTGGTTTGGTTTACACAGGGGATTTTAGGAGCTGAAAGAGGAGCAGCTGCCAGACCCGCAGAGGGCAGAGCTCAGGGGCACGAGAAGAACCCGAGGGCTTGGAAAACCAAAGTGAGGGTCAGGAAGCAGGGTGGGCTTAGGGAGCTGGGGAGGGGGCTGGGCTGGGCAAGGCAAAGCTGCTTCAGGCAGAGCTGACACAGAACTCGGTGCCCAACCCTGCACTGGGCTGTTCCCCCCATGCCCCCAGTGCTGCTGTCCCTGCAATGGTGGCCCAGGGACGTTTGGCCAGAGCTGAGCAGTTTGGTGACTGTCCCACCCCTCACACAAGTGCCACAGCACAGCCTCCAGACACAGCTCTGCCCACAGCTGCCACGGGTCAGGGACTGATCATGGAATCTCATTATGGGACTGCACTGCTAAGAGGAAACAGCACTGGGTTCCCTCAAACACTTGAAAACGGCCGAGCACACAGAAATATCCACCCTGGCCTGGCTGTGGTGTGGCAGGGAGCAGAGGGGCAGCACAGCCTCTGCACCACACCTGAGGCCCTGTGTGCACCTGAGGCCAAAGGCCCCCAGCTCCCCACACGGGACCCCCAGCGAGGCCGTGCTCCTGTGGGGCCCTTGCCCAGCACCTCCCGGTTCTCCAGCAACAGGGGAGTGAAACCCAGAGCCTCATGAAACTCAGAAACTCGTGCTGGCACATGGAAGAGCTTCTGAGTAAAGAGAAAAGCCAACATTCCTTTTTATTTTTCTCTTTTTCATGCCAGACCCCTCAGTGGACAGACCCACAGGTCTGGCTGGAGCACCTGTGGGGTTGTGGGGCCTGGATCACTGCTCGGGGTTGTTGCTGGGGTGTTTTTAGCCTGAATATACTTGAGAATTGTTTGGTCTTGTCTTGCCAAAATTTAGGGGACAGTCAGTAACAGCAATCACAATTTTAACAGAGCTTTTATTACAGACAAATTTAATTACCTTTTTATCTTTTTTAATTATCTATTTGGCCCTGCTAAGCATTACAAACAGTCAGTTCCTGCCTCACTGAGCCCCTCGGAGTGTCTGGTGGGGCCTGGGAACACAGAAGCTGCCACAGGTGAGCAGGGCAGGGCTCCTCTGTCCAGCAGCCTGGCCTGGCAGCAGCAGCCAAAGCTGCAGAGGGGGAATGTGAAGGAACCCAGAGCCACACAACCTGTTGGGGGACAGCTTCCCCCCAGCTCCAGTCCCCAAAGTCCGGGTCATGGACCGGAGCAAAGAGATTTTTGTCAGTTCCAGCACCTGCCCTGCACCCCACCATGTTGTTGGCCATGGTTTGTCCAGGGAGAATATTTTATAATTTGTTTGAAATGGCAGTTTCCTTAAGCTGTACTTCAGTTTTACAGGTTGTTTCTCTGGACTTGTTCACGGATGTAGTTTCTTGTGTTATTCCTGAACTTCTTCCAAATATCTACAGGCAAAAAAAGAGATTTGAACTTCTTTGGATTCCCAGCTCATGAGGAACCAAAAGGACAATCCAGTCCTTTTGGATATTTGCCCAATTCAGGCTGCTGTAGGAAGGAAATTCTGACCTAAGAATTAACGACACGCTAATGACTCAACACTTAATGAAGGCAAAAAAAGGAGTTCAGCATTTTTCAAGCATTGTACCTACCTCGTGTTCCCACCCCAAGTGTCCCCAGCCCTCCCTGTAAACTTTTACCACTTTAAACCCTTTCTCTAATTGTGTGGCAGGTCCCTTAAAGAGGAGAGCCTGTCCCTAGGCAGAGCCAACAGCTCAGACATTAGGGAGTTTTAAAAGCTCCATTACTACTATTAAATCCTTATCCCCAGCTTCAGCAATCCTTCCAGAGGGGCACAGCTTTGCAGTGTCTCCTCTCCACGGTTTTGCTCCCCCAGGGCTTGGCTCACAGGCACTGTCACTGCCAGCAGCCCGGGCTGAGGGCACAGGGACCAGCTCTGAGCCCTCATTACACCTCAGGGGCAGAGCTGGACAGGTAAATCCAACCAGAAAAGAGTTCAAGGAATCTGTTTCACATGAATTTCAGGTCAGTTTAATAACAAACACTCTGAGGTGAAGGTGACACAGCAACTCCTCTATGCCAGCACTGAGACTTGGCTGGGATGTGAGAACTGGAAGGGGCTGGAGTGGAAATCCAGATACTGGGAGTATCCAAAACCCCAAAAACATCCCCATTTGCTTTCCACCCTCCCTCAAAGAAAGAACTAACATTCCTGTCCTACTGGGCTCTGCAGAAACCAACCAGCAAGCTCAGGAGGTCAGGACCTGCTGGAAGGAATAAGCTTTATCCTGGAGAGATGGGAGAGCTGAGAAGCTGCCCAGAAGCACAGCTGTGCCACAGCTGGACTGAGCACCCTGTGCTGCTTGTTCAACTTCCTCAGCACTTCCCCCTCCTCTTCCAAAACCAGGAAAAGCACCCAAAAACTGACCCCAGCTGCTTGTTATTCCTATGTGTTACTGGCTCCCCTCAGGCAATAAATTCAGTCCAGCCCCAGCCAACTGTCCAGGTGCGGCTGTGGCGAGCAGGCTGCTGGTCCCACTGACCTGTGTCTGTTTTTGTTCTTTCTCTTTTTGTGGCTGCTGTGGTGGCTCCCAGAGGAAGTGGAGGAAGCAGCTTTCTGGGGCTTCACCCCCTGCACGGAGCCATCCAGCTCTTCAGCATCCTCCTGGTTGGGCTCATTCTCCTGGTTGTGGAAGTCTGGAGAAGTGTCACTCTCTGTGCCACTGCCCGGCTCCCCTAGAGCAGGACAAAGCCAGGTGAGCACCAGGGTGAGGTGCCCTGGCACAGCCCTGAGTGGGAGAAACAACCCCAGAACAGCAGCAGAGACACCTGAGCCCTGCAGCCCAGGTGATTCAGGTGAACCACAGAGCCTGGGACACAACTCTGCAGGATGGACAGGAAGCTGCTCCTCAGCACTGAGGAACCACATCCTACTTGGTGCTGATCACAAAAACGTTTTTCAATATCCTGGAGGTGAGTGGTCCCTCCCCACACCTCCTGTGGCTGACACATCTACAGCAATGCAGTGCTTCAGCTCGTCCAGCCTCTTCCTCCAAAGAGCACCAAACCAATTTCAATCCCTTTTCCACACAGCAAACCCCTGCTGAGCGTGGAAGGAACTTGGGAAGTCAACAGCTGGGAGCAGCCAGGCAGAGGGACTGGGAACAGGAGCCCAAGTCCAGCCCAGAAGGCTGAGACAGGGCTGAATGGTAGGGAGAGTGTAATTCCTCCCAAATTCAGAGAAAAATGACAAAGGGACTTACGCTTCTCAATGAGCTGGTCCTGGACTCCAGCTAATGCACTGACAGCCTGGAAAACCAAAGGGGATGTCAAGCCAAGCAGGGATCCACTCCCCAATGCTCAAAGCATGGAGGCCAGGTCACACAAACACGTCCCCCTGAAGTGCCCGTGGCCTCATGTGGCACCAGGGGTCTGAGACAAAGCCAGGGGACAGCAGTGACAGCAGTGACACCAATGACAGCAGTGACAGCAGTGACAGCAGTGACAGCAGTGACACCAGTGACAGGCACCCGGGAAAGGGGCTCTGGAAGAGGCTGCAGGGCAGGATGGGGATGCTTAGGGCAGGGAGCCAGGGCAGGTACGGGACTTCAAATGGGGAAGTCATTCTGCAGGTGATCACAGCAGGACTGAGACACCAAGGGACAGGGATGGGATGGGGATAAAATAGGAACGGGGACAAGGAAAGGGATGGGAATGGGGACAAGGAAAGGAATGGGAATGGGGACAAGGAAAGGGAATGGGAACAAGGAAAAGGATGGGAATGGGAACAAGGAAAAGGATGGGAATGGGGACAAGGAAAGGGATGGGAATGGGGACAAGGAAAGGGAAGGGAATGGGAACAAGGAAAGGGAAGGGAATGGGGACAAGGAAAGGGATACGAACGGGGACAAGGAAAGGGATGGGAATGGGGACAAGGAAAGGGATGGGAATGGAGACCGGGATGGGGACAGGGATAAGGAGAGGGGTGGGCACAGGGATGGTTATGGGGTCAGGGCTCATCCCGCCTGCCCCCATCCCGGCACTCACCGCTGCTGAGGTGACCGAGGACTTGCTGAAGAGTCTCTCAGCCTCCTTGAACTTGCGGTTCCTCCGGTCGTTTTTGCTGTTGGAGTTCCTGAAACAGAGACAGGCGGGATGGCGGGGCGGGCGGGCGGGTGGGGGGGGCCGGGCAGGTGGGCAGCGCCTCCGCCACTCACTTTTGGTTGGTGAGATAGCGATCCCAGCCGCGGATGATGTTCCCGTACATTGCGTGTCTCCAGGTAGCTGCCCTCGAAGGCGTAGATCTGCCGCTCCAGGTTTGCCAGCGTCTCCTGCCGGGAACACGCCGCGCATGGAGCAGGCCCGGCCGCGCCGCTCCGGCCCCGCCGCTCCCCCAGCCGCTCGGCCGCCACCCGGACCGCACCGAACCCCTCCCGGAGCTCACCGCCAGCTCCTGTTTGCGTTTCACCAGCTCGGCCAGCTCCCGGCGGGTGTCCGGGATCTGCGGGGGCCCGCCGGCCTTGGCGTGCAGCGCGGCCATGGCGGCGCGGCCTGCGCGGGGCGGGGCGGGGCGGTGCGGCAGCGGCCGCTGGGGGCGCTGCTGAGGCGGTGGCGGGACCGGGAATGGGAGGCACCGGCACCGGGGATGGGCGGTACCGGGACCGGGGACGGGCGGCACGGGGACCGGGGATGGGCGGTACCGGGACCGGGCGGCACCGGCAATGGGCGGCACCGGGACCGGGAATGGGCGGTACCGGGAGGGGGCTGGGCGGACCGGGACCGGGCTGGGCGGCACCGGCACCGGGGCTGGGGGGCACCGGGACCGGGCTGGGCGGCACCGGGGCTGGGCGGCACCGGGACCGGGAATGGGCGGCACCGGCACCGGGGACGGGCGCACGGGGACCGGGGATGGGCGGGTACCGGGACCGGGCGGCACCGGCAATGGGCGGCACCGGGGATGGGCGGTATCGGCACCGGGGATGGGCGGCACCGGCACCGGGGATGGGCGGCACCGGGACCGGGGATGGGCGGTACCGGGACCGGGGATGGGCCAGCCCGAGGGATCGAAATGTTCCGGGATGGTGGCAGCCCCGAGGATTGAAGGGTTCTGTGATACTGCCAGCCCTAATAAATCAGTAACACTAATACATTCAATATTCTGTGATTCTGCCAGTCTTAATGAGTTCAGTATTCTGTGATTCTCTCAGCCCTAATGATTTCAATATTCTGTGATTCTGCCAGCCTTAAGGATTTCCATATTCTGTGGTTCTGCCAGCCCTAATGATTTCAGTATTCCGTGATTCTCTCAGCCCTAATGATTTCCATATTCTGTGGTTCTGCCAAGCCTCAAGGATTTCGATATTCTGTGATTTTTTTCCAGCCCTAATGATCTCAGTATTCTGTGATTCTGCCAGTCTTAAGGATTTCAATATTTTTTGATTTTGCCAGCCTTAATAACGCAATAACCTTAATGATTTCAATATTCTGTGATTCTGCCAGTCTTAAAGATTTCTATATTCTGTGGTTTTACCAGCCTCAAGGATTTCAGTATTCTGTGATTCTGCCAGCCCTAATGATTTCAATATTCTGTGATTCTGCCAGCCCTAATGATTTCAATATTCTGTGATTCTGCCAGTCTTAATGACTTCAGTGTTCTGTGATTCTGCCAGCCTTAAGGATTTCAGTATTTTGTGATTCTGCCAGCCTTAGTAATGCAATTACCTTAATGATTTTGGTATTGTGATTCTGCCAGCCCTAATGATTTCAGTGTTCTGTGATTCTGCCACCTTTAAGGATTTCAATATTCCATGATTCTGCCAGCCCTAAAGATTGCAACATTCCATGATTCTGCCAGGCCTAAGGATTTCAATATTCTGTGACTCTGCCAGCCTTAATAACTCAGTGGTTTCATGATTCTGTAGTCGTTAGGGTCCCTCTGAAAGAAATGAGGGATTTGTCTTTACAAACCAACTGTGGGCCTGCTAGTGGACAGAACTAGTGCTGAGAGATAAAAACAGTGGGAAAGGATTCCACTGATTGATGAATGGAATCAGAGGGATTTGTCTTTACAGATCTACTGTAGGTCTGCTGATAAATAAAATTGGATACTGAGAGATTAAAGAAGCAATGGGAAGAACCACAAATTCCATAGGAATTCCACTGATTGACACAAGGGAAAGAAAAAAGGGGGGTTGTTATACATTAGAAAGGGGCCTGTAATAGATGTTTCAGGAATTCTCTACCTGTAGAGCACCTCAGCCAATGGGGAAAGACAGAGGGAAATGCAGCCAGGAAATTGGGATAAAAAAGAGGCTGCATCCTCTAACAATGAGAAACCCCATGGGAAATGCCCCATGGCCTCTCCCTTTATTCAAATGAAGTTACAGGACTCCTGTCCCCTTTTTGGACATAAACCTCTGGTGTTTGTGGATTAACTTTCCTGACACCTCCAACCCAAACCCAACCCAAACCTTTCTATGATCCTATCAAACTGATCCCTTGCAGTGGGAGGCCAGTTTGCACTTTAGCAGTGCAGCAATTCTGTCACTTCACATTCCTGTGTGAACTGTGTCAGGGGACACAGATTCAGCCACCCTGGCCACCCTCAGGTGAGAAAGGCCTGGCCAAGGGGAGCATTACAAACCTCCTGTGCTCACAGCCTCTCCAGGATATAAGCTGTGCAGTTTTTAAGTTATTTCTTTACTACAGAAACAAGTACTGAAACTTCATTTCTTTCGAGGGAAAAAAAATAAAAAGGACACTAAAAAATATTACAACTGAAAGCAATCACAACTAAATTTACAAATTGTTTATTTAAAAACCCTTGGAGTAGATATAAAGGAGCTCCTCCTGCTCAAACCCCATCCTACCCATCTGAAACCCCACAGCAATGCCCCGTATTTACACTATCAATGTGTACAAGCACCTTGGTGTACAGTCTGTACACAGCAGGGATGAACAGGTGACACCACAAACATCCAGGTGAATCAGTGAAGTGTGGGACATACACACTGAACATGAAGCAACGTGGAGGAGACACCAAAGACTGCAGCTGGTGCCTCTCTCCCTGAACACTGACTTCTGTACTGTGTTAAACAAGGGATGTGGGTAAGTTTTTATAAAAAGAACTTAAATAGTGCAAAATGGTTAAAACATGTCACCCTATCAAAGGTGTTTCTGTGTGACACAAACAAACCCTGGGGTGGGGTCAGAAATAAGGGCTCCAATTTTCAACCCAGACACTCCACATCCCCGACAGTTTCAGCATCATGTGTGGGAACAGGAAACTTGGGTCACAGTCTCATCACCTGAAGTTCCAGGAAGTGTTTTAACTTCTGTTTCCCATTCCCTTGTGATTTCCAGGTAGAATTCCAGTGAAATGCCCATTCCTCAGTCACCATGAGGCAAATTAAATACCCAAAACGCACAAATACATGAGGGTCTTTGCCACATTTCTGCCATTTTAGCAGTGATCCAGGTAAATTCTCCTGTCAGAACTCCCAACAGGCAGAGGAATTTGGCAAACTACGGAACAGGACGTGCATCAGTACTCTCTAACTAATCTTTCAGTCTGTAGCATTTTCAAAGGGCTATAACAAAACAAGCCATAAAAATAATTTTCCAGATGCTGTCTGTGTTTGACATGGTTTGCTGGAAGAGTCTGGCAACATCTGTGGAGGGTTTCCAGCACCAGAGTTTTCACGTCCAGGTGCTCTTCAGCTTCTTGGGAGAAAAATAAAATAAAAGTAAAGCTGTATTTCCTGATATGCAAAACTATCAAAGACAAATAACGAGCAAAGCCCCCCAAAACAAACTATGGGAACAGACCAGCAACACAGAAAGGACTTTAAGGCAACAAGAGGCGTCAGTGCTGCAATGCTCCGTGTTCACATCCCAGTCCTGTTCAGCTGCAAGGAGTTTCTCTCCTCTGCCTCTCCCCAACTCCTTCCTCATCCGTTAACTGTCAGACTCCTCCTCCTTCTCCTCATCCTCATCATCGTCCTTGGCATTGGCCTCAGATTTATCTGAGGATTCGTGGAGCAGGACGTACTCCCTGCTGCTGAAGCCAAACTTGAGCACATCCTTCTCCTTCAGTTCGTAGTAGCGCTGGGGCTCGATGCGCTGGTTGTTGAGGAAGGTGCCGTTCCCCGAGCCCAGGTCGATGATGTAGGGCCTCACCCTGCGGCCCACGGTGCCGTCAGCTCGGGTGTACTCCACCAGCCTGGAAAACAGAAACACCACCTGAATCACCAGAGAGAAAAGAAGCGTGCTCCAAAAGAAGGTGAGGCAGAAATTGTGCTCCATGAGCAGGTGGGGCTGTGCAGTTGTCCTGGTTTTGGGATACGAGCATCAGAAAGGCACCCTAGGATGTGAACACCTAGGCACCTAGATGAGTGAACACTCATCTGTCCCAAGATTGGAGCAGCTCAATGAGAGCAACAAGAAATATAGGCCCAATATTTCTAGCTCTTCCCAAGGGAAACTTTTCAACGTTTTTCCCTTTTCCCAAAACATCTTTCTGTAAATAACTACTTTTCTCCAAACATTTTAAGCAAGCATATTCTTTTTCCCATACAAACCTTTCTCAGGTTTGGTGTGTACTATTTCTGTAGTTTAACCAATGTACTTGAGAGGTGTCAACTCTATGCACCAATAATGTGTTTTTTAGTGCAGCATGCTATAAAAAAGCAGGATGAATTGTAAATAAAGCCTTCATTTTCTCTTCTGTCCTCTGAGAATTACTGGAGGCAACTACCCTTACTTTGTGTCCTACTGCGACAAAGGAACTGTGAGACAGAGAGGCTGCATCATTCCCTAAACCTCTGGTGATGTAACACAGCAACTCCTGCACTGGGACAGATGTTCTCCAAGAGAGAACTGCTGGCAGCAGCAGGAGCAGCTCCCTCTGCAACACAGCACAGCTGCCCTCCCTGTGAGAGAACAAACCTCTCATCAAAATGCTTTCACTGTCAATAACACCCGGTGGGTTATTCCAGCCTGGATTCACACCCCATGCTGTGTCTATGGGGGTGAATGAAATGTGTCTATGTGTGGGGGTGAATGTCTATGTGTCTATGAAACCACTATGTGATTTCCCTGCTTACAGCTAAATCCCAGGAATCTCAGCTATATTTGGCTGCTGCTGGGACGATCAACAGCAGCCACACACCTATCGTGCTGACAGCAAACTCACCCTTCCTGCCACCCATCCCAAGGCGTCAGCTTTGTGTGCTGCTTTCCTCTCCCCTCCCCAGGCCCCCGAGGTGCTCACCGGTACTGGAAGACGGCGTGCTGCTTGGAGCAGGAGGGGTGGTCGATGGGGATGTCGGCGATGCGGCGGTGCCGGCCCAGCAGGTAGGCGCTCTGCCTGTGGATGTACATCACGGGCAGGAACTCGTCGTTCTTGAAGGGGTACAGGCGCCAGCGAGTCTTGGGGATGCGTGCCTCGGGGGGCTCGCTGTACTTGATCACCACCCCCCTGAAGGTGTTGGTGTCCTCCAGCAGCGCCCCCGACAGCTCGAAGCTTGGCTTCTCTTTGTTTGCAGCAGCTTTTTCTTTGGGTTTGCTCTCTGACTGCCAGAGCTCTGAGTTCTGGTCGCCGCTGCCCTCGGTGCCCTGCCGGTGCTCTCGCCTCCTCTCGTTGTAGAACTCCCTCTCTGCCTGCTGCTCCCGCAGGTTCTGCACGTCCCGCTCGTGGCCACGAGCTCCCGGCCTGTCACCGGGGTTCTTCTTTCTGTCTGCGTGGTCCTTGTGCCTGTCCCGGTCCCCGCTCCTGTCCCGCCGGTGCTCCTGCTCTGCTGGGTGCCTCTGCTTCCTCTCCTCATTGCCCCTACGACAGTGATCGTCTCGCTCCTGCAAGGGACAACCAGAATGAAAGGGCAGCACATCCACCTCGGCCTTTCAGAAATCCCAATCCTACACACTGGGAAAACACACACTGGGCAGTGTGTGTGCAGCTCTGATACAACGTGGAACAGATTTCCTTGACAAACTACTCGGGTTCCCATAATAAAGCACCAGAAACAAGACAGTGTGTCCTGCTCTAGGTGAAGGACACAGACCCAGGGATGCCTGAGCTGGGCTCCAACAGGAGCTCCAGCCTGGTGGCACAGCCTGAGCTGGGCACCGGGAGCTCCTGACTCGCCCTGATCCTTCCTCTGCTCATGGGACACGATGCAGGGCTCAGTCTGAATCGACAAGTGAAGAGGCGCCTTCTGTACCCGGCACGGCCGAGTCTCCGGGAACCGCGTCCGCCACGGCGCCCGCAAGGCCCCGCTGTACCGCCAGTACCACTTACCTGCTTTATCCTCACGGCGCCGTGGTGCGGGCTGTGGCTGCGGCTCCTCCTGCCTCGCGGAGAGCGGCTCCTCCGTCCGGACCGGCTCTTTCGCCGGGGTGACCTGGGGAACAACGGGAGGGGTTGAGCGGCGGGGCCGGGCCGAGCGTGGAGCCGAGCGGCCGGGCCTCCCTACCTGCTGCCGCGGCTGCCCGCGCGCGGCCCTGCCGGGCCCCGGCGCTCCTCGCCCGGCGGCGACGGGCTGCGCCGGGGGCTTCGCCGTTCGGCCTTCACCGTCACCTCCCGCCGCCGCCGCCGCTCTCGCCGCCGTTCCTCCGCCGCCGCCTCCATGGCGCCCGTCCCGACGGGAAGTGCCGCCACTTCCGGTCCGCCAGCACTTCCGCCCGCCGCCGCTTCCGCCCGGGCGTTGCTGCGCCTGCGCGGGGCCGCGCGCGGCGGCGGCGGCGCGGTCGCCATGGTGACAGGGCCGCGGCCGCCATGGCGGCGCCGCCGGAGTCGCTGCTGAGGTACAGCCAGCCCGTGCTGGTGTCCCGGCGAGGAGACAAAGCCTCCGCGGGGGTGAGCGGGGACGGGGGCACGCGGGGGGATACCGCTCCCCGCCGGGGGCCGAGGGTACCGCGGGCCCCTGCCCGCTGCTACGGCGCTGTCCTCTCCTGTTCCCGCAGAGCCACACGCTGAAGGGGACGGCCCCGCGAACCCCCGCCAGCATCCCCTCCTCGCAGCAGCCGCAGGAGCTCCTGAACGCCATCCTGCCGCCGCGGTGAGCGGGGCCGGGCCGGGGCCGGCAGCGCCCGGGGGGCGCCCGGTGACTCCGGTAACGGCCGGTGCTTCTCTGGCAGGGAGTGGGAAGAGTCTCGGAAGCTCTGGGTGCAGGAGGTGTCCACCGCGCCCAGCACCCGCCGGGACGTCGTGCTGCTGCAGGAGCAGCTGGACCGGCAGCTGCAGCAGCGGCAGGCGCGGGAGACCGGGCTGTGCCCCGTGCGCAGGGAGCTCTACACGCAGTGCTTCGGTCAGTGCCCGCCCTGCTCGTGCTGAGCAGCTCGCACCCAAAGCACAGGCTGGCGGGAGATGCCTGCACATGATAAATAGCTTTAAACCCTCTTAGTTGCACTTAAACCAAGTTTATTTGAAGTAACTTAGAGCTGTGTATGTCTTGTACGCTGTGATGACACAGCGTTGGTCTCCCAAAGGCGAGGGGTGGCCACGGGTTGGAGAGCAGGACCCTCTGAAGGCTCCCCCGTAGCTAGTCATTACACATTTTAAAGTGTTTGCTGTTACAGCTTTAGGGATCAACACCACTGGCATTGCCTGAAGGGGCTGCACACCACTCTGCTTTTACCTGCTGTGCTCAATGCTACGGCTGCAATGTAACAAAACAAATCAATTATTCCTGTCTCTAGTACATGTCATATCCTAAATGTGGGCCCATTTACCCCAAAGGCCGGCATTTACCCTTTCCAGGACCCTCTTTATTCCCTCAGAACACTCTTTATTCCTTCAGAACATTCTTTACCCTTTCAGGATTTCATTTTTCCCTCGGGGACATTTATTATCTGTCCCTGGTTGTGAGGTGCAGGGAGTGGGTGAGAAGAGCAGCTGTGGCCCTGTGCATGTCCCAGACGAAGGCACTGCAGGCTCTGTTCCCTCTTTGCAGACAAAACAATTATTACTGTCTCTAGTACACATCATGTCCTAAATGTGGGCCCATTTACCTTTCCAGGAAACTATTCCCTCAGAACCCTCTTTACCCTTCCAGGACTTCCTTTTCCCCAGGGACAGTTATTATCTGTCCCTGGTTGTGAGGTACAGGGACTGGGTGAGAGGAGCAGCTGTGGCCCTGTCTGTGTGCAGCCCTCCCAGACAAAGGCACTGCAGCCTCTGTTCCCTCTTTGCAGACTGTCTGTAGTACATGTCATGTCCTAAATATGGGCCCATTTACCTCAAAGACCCACATTGACCTTTCCAGGACCCTCTTTATTACCTCAGAACCCTCTTCACCCTTCCAGCACTTCCTTTTCCCCTCAGAGACAGTTGTTATCTGTCCCTGGCTGTGAGGTGCAGGGAGTGGGTGAGAGAAGCAGCTGTGGCCCTGTGCATGTCCAGCCCTCTCAGATAAAGGCACTGCAGGCTCTGTTCCCTCTTTGCAGACTGTCTCTAGTATATGTCACGTCCTAAATGTGGGCCCATTTACCCCAAAGGCCTTTCCAGGTACCTCTTCATTCCCTCAGAACCCCTTTTATTCCCTCAGAACCCTCCTTACCCTTCCAGGACTTTAGTTTCCCCTCAGGGACAGTTGTTATGTGTCCCTGGCTGTGAGGTGCAGGGAGTGGGTGAGAGGAGCAGCTGTGGCCCTGTGCACGTCCCCTGCAGGCTCTGTTCCCTCCCTGCAGACGAGCTGATCCGGCAGACCACGGTGAGCTGTGCGGAGCGGGGGCTGCTGCTGCTGCGGGTGCGGGACGAGCTGCAGCTGACGCTCTCTGCGTACCAGGCGCTGTACGAGAGCAGCGTGGCCTTCGGCGTGCGCAAGGCGCTGCAGGCCGAGCAGGGCAAGGCCCACCTGGAGAAAAAGGTGAGCGGGGAGAAGATTTTGTATCCTTAAATCCAATGTTTCCACGGGATGGCAGCAAAGACCGTCAGAATACTCGGCTCGCTGTGCTCGGGCTTAGCTGCACTTCTGAAGCTTGTTGTACAGCTTTAAAGACTGTAACACACACCACTTTGTCCTGATGCCTTAAGTTTTAGCTCTCATGTTTTTCAGATTCTGTAGTGCATTAGTATGTAACTCTGAACTTCATACAGAGTGTTAGCAAGTTCTCTTCACAGTTTAGTCAGGCAAAACAATCCTTTTCCAGCCCAAAAAACAAGGACATCATTGCAGCTTCAGGCCCAAAAGTGCAAACAACAGTGAATTGAGGAGAGCAAACTGGGAGGATGGGACTTCATCACCTGAAGCTGTAATTGGACAATTAACCCCAATATGTAAATGGACCAAAACATATAAAAGTGTGAAAACTCGTGACCCTTGGTGCATCTTAAATGGAGCCTTGGCCAGGCTCTTGTGCTGTCCAAGGCGTATCCTTTGAAGGCCTTTTAAAAAAAACCTACTTTATTCCTTTAACACTGTCTAGCCTCTGTTCTAGGTAGCCTCTCAAGGCATCAGTCCCATCTTAACTGAAAATGGACTATTTGCCAACAAAACTTGAGACATCTGTACTCTTTTCCAAGATTGAACAGCTGGAAGAGGAAAAGAAGGAGCTGGAAAAACAAGTGAGTGAAGAGAAAGCGAAATGTGAAGCTATTGAAAGGCAAGAAACTGAACGGCGAGAAATAGAGGAGAAGAAACACAGCGAAGAGGTTCAGTTCCTCAAACGAACAAACCAGCAGCTGAAGGTCAGTAAAAATCCAGAATTCCAAATACTAGTGGCAAAATTCTCATTAAAACCATTAAAGCCATAGTAACACAACACACCATTTAACATTAAATATTACCCAAGAACAACTGTGCAGGGACTGGATAATTATTTGTGCATGTGGCTTTGGGGAGAACAGAGCTTCTGCTCTGGACTTTGTTTTTAAAAGGGAAAAGAATCCCACATCTTTTAAGTAAGGAAAGAATGTCACCCTGAACAACGTCAAATGTTTCTGGCTACAGCTAAAAACATTTCCCTTAGAGCAAGCTGCTTTTCCTGCAGACCCTACTTCCTAACTCACTTTTCCAGACTGCCCTGGAATGTTTTAGGACACAAAATCTTAGCTCAGATGTGTGTTGCCCCCGAGTCTGTTTCTTCCTTGAAGTACCTGTACTTGACCAGCTGTGTGTGCCACTGCTGTGGGTTATTGTGGTGGCTGCTCCCATCCATCTGCTAACTGGTATCACATTATCTCAGTAATCACAAAACTCGCTGTTCCCAGCTACTCTTGTCCCAGAGACACTCCATGTTCCAAATGCTAGAGAGCCAAAAACTTAATTTAGCTCATAGTCCAGCCTGAAATCAGAGAATTCAGACCACTGTTTCAACAGCTTTTATTTAATTTCCCCCTCGATGCTTCACATTCTAAACCGAGTCTCTCATCATGCAACAGAGCCAAGCTCTGTTCTCCTCAGAATGCAACAAGTGTGCATGCCAGGAACGACAAACTGATTTATAAAACATGTAGGAAGGGAATTGCTGGGGAACAAACCTGGCCTGGCTCTCCTGGCAGCAGCACAGTGTCCCTCAGCTCCTTGCTGTGAACATCCAACAGAAAATTTAGCCCTTCACAGCACTGAGGGTTTATTTTTTAGGTTAGGGAATCTAATTTGTCTCACTGTCTCATTTGTTTTTCAGGCCCAACTTGAATGCCTCATTGCAGCAAAGAATTAATTGTTTTGTTGTCCTCAAGGCAGGCTCAGAAGAGCTGTCAGAGCAAGAAGCTTGCAATTAGTGACAAAGATTTGTCTTCCTAAAACGATCTTGAGTTTTCACTTACCAGTAACAGCAGGCAGTGTAACTGTGTTCTTTCTTTCTCTCTTGAAGAGTTGAAATTCAAGAGCTTCATTAATTACTGCTCCCTCCTTCAGAGCCATCTCAGCAGTCAGCTCTTTGAACTGTGAACTTGTCTGGGACTTGCCTGTTGGTAACGTGCTAATGACCTTCAGAGCAATAACTAATAAACCTTTTTAAATGCAAACATCTCTCTGACATTATTAGTTTGAAAACGTTGTAGAAGATTCAGAAACAAGGAAAGCAAGTCACATGCACCAAGAAATGGCAGCTCACTCTTGGACAGGTGTCTTGGAGCTATTTCCTTGAGTACCTGCAGGTTGGTGTCAACTGCACATGGAAATCCCTTGTCAGAACCATCAGCAGTAACTGAGCACAGGCAACACCAAAGCTCTGGGTGTGATTGTTTCTGGTGAAATGAAGGGGCACAATGGCAGTCACAGAATCATTTCTCAGTGGAAACAAATGAAATCCCTGCTTGAGGTACCTCTGTGAGCAGCTGGTTCCATAGCAAGTGAACATGGGAAAGAGAATTCCCTGTAGTCGTGAAAAACCCCATCAAGCCAGTTTCCAGAAAAAAAACCCACCCAAACCCCAGCACTGAGCAACACTGGAATAGCTGTTTGGCTACTGCAGTGTTTGCTGGCCTAGGACAGCGATGTGGAAATACCATCAGCTCCAACAGCACAAAGAACTTTCAGATGATGCAGAAACAAAGAGAGAGATGCTGCTGCTGGGGCCAGGACAGACCGGTCACACTGGGCTTTGAACAGGAACCGCAAGTTTTATAGTAAAAAAAGCCACCGCATACTAGAGCTGTTTTATGTAAAATTTAATAGAATAAGCAGCTATTGCTTATGTTTGTATTTTTTGTGCTTTGATCTTTGTCCCTCCAAGCCAGTTTTTTTCTTGTTCTTATTCTTATTTTTCACGTTGTGAGTTTCATAATACCGGACTCCGACTTTCTTGGAGCGCTGCTGCCTCTCGGCTCGTCTCCTCTGCAAACACAAAACACATTAGCAAATCCCCAGCTTCCAGAGCCTCGGTGTCTGCAACTCTCCAATGGTGTTCACTTTGCATTCCACATGCTTTAAGTAAAATAAATAATTTCAAACTAAATGTTACTGATGTGACTCTATACAGAACGCACACCCTCTGTTCTTATGAGAGCAAGCTCCACTTCAGTCTTTAAGTCTTTAAGAAGTAGCCAGCAATATATAAGATGCAATCTGGTGTGCATAGTCAGGTAAGAGAGGGGTGACAGAAGTTGTCACAGAACATTCATAAGAAAATTCAATTTTCATTCCCCTTGTGTTCATGCCCAAAGTCTCAAAGCTCTTTAGTGACAACAGGCTCTTTAGGGGTGTCATCAAGGATAAAAAAGCCAGCTTATTTCCCTGCTCAGTTGTACTACAGGAAAGCACACTTACTTCTTTGGATGTGAGTTTCTTACAAGGCTGTTTACCCAACTCGTCATCATCATCTTCCTCTTCTTTCATCTTTCTTTTCTTTGTGCTACCTGCAAACAGCAGAGAGCATGCACTTGGTATCTTCCAGAACCCTCATTTGTTTGAAGAACTTCAGGCTAAGGTCTCAACTCCTTGAGCAACACATTCACTTGGCTGTATTTAAGAGCTTCTACCAAAACAACATGAACGTTCCTCACGAGGGAATCACAGCTATTGCTGTGAAAACTGCTCTGGAGAAGCAGGTTGCTCCAGCCCCATTCAAGTCCAGGAGAATTCCAAAGTCCTGTCAGGACAGGGCTCTCCCACCTGATAGTGCCTTTATCCAAACTGAATACAACAACTGAAGCAGTAAAACCCTATAGCCTGAAGTATTTCTGCTTTTGTAACATCCCAAACCCCATCCATCCTTCCTCTAACACCCCAGGGAAGGGGAGCTGCTCTGGCTGCAGCCTGCCCAGAGCCCAGGCTGTTGGAACTCAACACCTGCCTTCACTGTATCTTCCCTCACTGAGAGGGACATCTCTCAGCACACAGACAGCTGTTCTTTAGGAAGGCTGCACTAGGTTAGCAGCAGCCTTTGGGTCAGCTAAAGGGAGATTTAATGTTTTAGGGGAAAAGAACTTGCACACAGAATCCAGTGGTTGCTTCTCCCCTTAATGCCATTTTTTTCTCTGGCTCATAGGATTTCCAAATGTAAATTAAGAACATCTACTAATTTTGTTTTACCTCTGTCTTCAGTTTCTGTGGGTTCTTCAGCCTTCTGCATGGATTTTGCAAACACTTGGTCACTCAGTCTCTTGGGGATTCTATGGAAGATAAAACCAGCAATAAAAGATTGCTGTTACACAAACAGTGACCACCTCTGAGAAGCCATCAGACTCCAGCAGATCCCAGTCCCCTGTCAGCATCAAAGCCACTCTTTGCACCAGAATATTGCAATACCCTTGTTGCTGGAATTACTGTGCTTATGTGCTTTATGAGAGAGAAAATGTAGCACCTAAACCTTGAAATCTCAGTCTTCACAAAGCTGGTGGGTGAGCTTTGCTAAAACTGGGCCTGCTGTATGGGCCAGGATTCACTGCACATGCACAAAGACCCAGCATATCCAGCCCCACATCAAGGAGAGATCCAAGGATGCAGTATTGCTGCCCAGAAAACCAAGATAATGGTAACTCTAATCCATAGTTTAAGAGGCAGCTTTCCAAAAGTGAGAAAATTTTTAATTTGCTGGTAAATAGCAGCTCTTGGAATAATCTTTCAAAAACAAATTGCTTCTTGGCCTAATTTCCAAGCCTTAGAGCTAAGCCAGAGAAAATGTGGCAATTTGTGTGTGGAAGCACAGGGGAACCTGTAAAGCAAGTCAGAAATGGAGTCAAACTAAAGCAGAGCCTCATCAACCCTTTGTTCCCCCTGCAATGTATTGGGCAGATTCAGGTACCTTATTGCTGAGAATCTCTTGGCCTTGGCTTTATCCAGAAATTTTTTGTATTTTGCAATCTTGTCCTCCAAAGCCTTAAGAATTGCTTTAGAGCTCTCCTCGGCATCTGGTGCAGCCACCTGCAATTCCTCCTTTCCCGGATCCTGATGTTGCTCATTCTCCTCTTTCTCCTCCTCTTCCTCCTCCTCTCCAGAGGAATCATTGTCTGTGTCATCAAAACCTGGCACATCCACAGGAACCAGATCTTCTTCTGAGAACTGAGGTGCCACATTAATCCTGCCAAAGTTCTGCCGAACCTGGGACATGAGCTGCCTGATTTCATTGTTTGCATTGCTCCCCTCTTCTGCTGGCTCCACACCTGACACCACCAACTCAGAGACTTTCTCCTCAGTATTATCTTGGATGGATGTCACAGATGTTTCCAACACAGGTGGCTGCAAAGAAAAGCAAGATATATTATCCCCAAAGTCTGTCCCACCATCTCCAGCAACAACTTCCATTTTCTCTCTTTGGAAAAAGCCTGAGATGACAACAGGATTACTGACATTTCTGGCAGTCAGTAATGACTTAGACATCTCTGTGGAGAGCACTGCTACCTGGTCCTCACCAAATTCAGGTGTCACCTGAAGAACCATGCTTGGGCAGAGCCCAGGACATGCACTGCCCAAACCTCATGGCACTCTGGGAAAAGCAGCAGTGAATACCATTAGGAAAATCAAAGGCACAAGCATCACATTCTTACCTGGGGACCAGGCTGAGCTGGTTCTGCATTCGGTGGCTTCACAAAGAAAGGGATCCTGCCCCTCTGCCAGTCATTGAGAACCATCTTGCTCACAGTCTGCAAGTCAGGCTCACCACCCTGAGAAAAAACAGGAGCAGTTTATGTCCATGTCTGCAGGGCACCCAACCCTCCTATGCCCCATGAGCAACAGAAACATTGCCATTTCCTATCAGAACAGGCCACATGCTCTTACAGCCCACAAATGCAGGAAGCTGTTGCACCTTTAGCAGTTTTCCAGTCCTATTAGCAAGTTTCTCAAGGAAGTCTTCTGCATCTGTCCAGGAATCAATTTTGTATGTTTTCCTGATGTACTCTGCTTTGGCTCTTTCCAGCACAGCACCAATATGGTCTTCAGGGCTCTTAATCTTTTCAACTTGAACCTGAAAAAGCACAGAAGAGGATCAGTAGAGGATCAACCCTCTGAGACCATCACAGTGACAACAAGTAAAGCTTTCCAGCATCCAGTGCAGACACATACCACTCCCTTGAGCACAATGTCTGTCTCTGAGTCTCCTGATGGATAAACCACCCCGGGGCAGTCGATGAGAAAAATCCGCCGCATCAAGGTGATGTATTGCCACACCTGGAAGAGATCAGCAGCTCCCCATCAGCACCTTCCACACAGTCCTTGTTTAATTTTGGAAGATCAGAGTCAGAGAAACAGAGCCTGACCCAGCATTTGGATCAGGAGAGCACAGACAAGGAGTGAGGGCAGCTGAGCATTCCCATCACAGCCCTGCAGTACAGCAGAGGGGGAATTTGGGAATGCTGCCAGAGCAGTGCCTCAGAGCAGGGACTGTCCATTGGCCCCTCCTTGGGGTCAAACATCCTTGACAAGGTCATTAGGCTGATTTCACATGAATTCTGCCTTCAATCACATTTGTATCTTTAACACAGGGATGTTCCTACCTTTGTCTCCCCTGCAATGGGAGCCACATTGCACACCTTCTTGGACCGTAGGGTATTGATCACTGAGCTCTTGCCAACGTTGGGGTAACCAATGAATCCCACACTGATCTGCTTCTTA
Organism: Acrocephalus scirpaceus scirpaceus; assembly: GCA_910950805.1. NCBI lineage: Eukaryota > Metazoa > Chordata > Aves > Passeriformes > Sylviidae > Acrocephalus > Acrocephalus scirpaceus. The sequence goes on from OU383796.1 coordinate 3,681,453, forward strand.
TCAGAGTGTAACTGGTGAGAAATAACACATCCTTTTACATCTTGGAGTGAGGGACTGAATTACCACTGCAGTCCTGAACCCACAAATGTTAACAAAGCAAAAGACCACACACAGTAACCCCCCAAACCAACCACAGATCCCCAAAATTGTTTTGTACCTTTCCAAACTGCCTTAGGAGCTGTATGAAAGCACCTTTGCCAAACGGGTTTGTGAGGCTGGCGTGGAAGGCGAGTGTTGGATACTCCTGGGAAAGGACAGCGACCCAGTGCTTCTGGAGAGGCAAAGGGGACTGGGTTAGAGAGCCAGGGCTGGAGAGTGGCACTGTGTGCTCAGAGAGGAGCACACAGCATCTGCACTGGGCTCACAACTGCAACTGGCCATGAGCATTGCTAAGGAAGAACCTTTGAAGCATTTCCCCAACCCAACAGCTAAAAGCACTGAGTATTGTTTGTATAAAAGACAAACAATTTCCCAAAAACGCCTTCACTGCTAGCTAAAACTCATTAGTTTAATGACATAAAGCAAACCAGCTGGGGTGGATATGGATCCTAGGCAGACTAACATTTAGCACACTCTGGAGACAACAGCTGAACTGTTAAATCCAGACAGAGGAAGTAGGGAATTTGTGGCTGGCGTGTGTTGCTCAACTTGGCCAAACTTGGACAGATTTACATGGTAATTGTTACTTTTACTGCAGGCAAGCAGAGAACTCCCAGCACCCCAGTTGCAGCTCAGCCTTCCAGACCAGCATGGGGACTGGCACGGAGCTACAGCACAGCCACAACAGGAACAAAGAAGGTCCACAGAACAATAGGCAGGACTGTGCTTACAGTGACCCAGGTAGGAACGAGATCACATTTGTTCAGGACAAAAATGAGATGTTTCCAGGGCTTCTCCTTTTTAAGGTAAGATTCCACATGAGGGGAGCGAGTGCCCATGGGATCCCGGGCATCAAGAACTTGAACAACAACATCTGATGAGTCAATCACCTGAAAAATAATAAAAAAAAAAAATCACACAGAAGTAAAGGATTTTGTAGAAAGCAAGCTATGTGTACCTCCCAAATGAAAACTAGTCATATTTGAAACTAGATGATTAATTTAAAAACCTTGTATCCTTCACAAACTGCTACTTCCCCACAGACCAGTGAAGTTCAGACTAACATCCATTGATGCTCTATCCTCTCCTAAATCCCCTCCAAATTCAGCTGAACGACTTTTACCTGTTCTTATGCACCAGGGAAAGAAAACACTACACCCAAATGGGAAAACCAAAGTGCTGCAGGACACAAACCCCCAGTGTTCATCACCCATTCAGCAACAACTCCCTTCTACCATTTCATAATGGATCAGGGTATAAAGGATGTTTTCTGGACCAAAATGAAACACACAACCAAGCAGGAACCTGCTGTTAGTCCACGAAGCAACTACAGCAGGGAGCTGTCATTTTACGACTTGCTTCAAGCCAAGTGAATTTGTTTCACAGCTTTTTCCTGCAGTTTTGGCAGCCTCTTACTGAAATCTGTTTTGCTCAACCATTCCCAGTGCTTTTAGATCCAAATGAAAAGGTTTTAAGCTACATTCAGAAATTCAGAGCAAAAAGTCAAGCAATTTCACACCTAAGAGTCACTGAGAGCACACAAACTGCTCATACCACCCCAATTCACTCAGTCTCCATTTCTCTGGCAGCCATGGTGGCTCATGGAGAAATGAAGGTCAGAGCTCTCCCAAGACGACCCCATCAACATGCCAGATGTTTTTAGCCTAAAGAAACTTAAGGGAACATGACTCTTTTACTTGTGGTGAAGACCCAGCAATCCAAGAAAAACTTACACCTTCACTCTGCCAGTCCTCTTCTAGATCATGGACTTTAAGAATGTTTGTTCCTGTAGGACAAGAGCTCAAGAATCAAGCTCAGTCAGGCAGAGATTTGGAAATTAAAATCTACTTTTTTTGAGTTTTTCTCATTGTTGCTATACAGGATTTCAATGCTGTGCTGAAGCCTCTAACTGTGCAAAGGCTGACAGATGTGACTGCTGCAAATTCTGAGTGCCATTTACCTTGTAGAGCTCACCCCAGATTCTTTTGGACTGTCCTTTCTTAAATATTTCCTCTTGTGCTTCATTCCTAGAAGACATCACCAGAAACATCAGCAACCACAGATACAGGGTCTGGATCTTCTTCTCTTAAGCCATTTACAGACAAAAGAGGGGACAAAGCCCAAGTAGCAGTTGGTATTTAGCCAAAATCCCAAATTCAGCTAATCTCCTTTTCCTTCCTCCTCACACAGAAACAGCATTGATGGAGGTATCAGACACTTCTTTAAAAACAAGGCTGGCTTTTCATACACATAAACAATGAATCATTTTTCTTTCCAGTCACCTTACACCAGTGTCCTCTGTCACCAGGTCTCGGTCCTTGCCCTGGTCATAAGACTCTGACGAGGCCTCAGCATTCTCCACCAGAGACTGCACATCACTTGCAGACACATTTGGTCTTTTCCTTTGTGCTTTGGGGCCAAACGTTGTTTCAAATGTTTCTGTGTCAAGAATGTGAACTCTGGAGGTCTGAGGAAAAACAGGTTGGTGAAAGAAAACACAACCCCAAGCACCGTTTTTTCCCATCTCTCAAGACAGGCAGGGAAGGAGCCCCAAGTCCAACAGAGCCCTGGCAGCCTGTAACAAGTGACAGGCACTTCCCTAATAATGTTTGAGTTTTCCAGCTCAAGCTTTGAGAAACACAAGAGTGGATATTTAATAAGCAACAAAACATTCTGCACTTGCCAACGAACCATGCTTCAGTTCTTCCACCATAAATGGTGTCAAATGCAATTACATCCACCATGATGAAAATTCAGCTGCTATCTTTGATCATTTCTTGTTTTTCTAACAAGAGCACAAATCTCGCCAAATTCTCAGATTTTTGTCAGGGACAATTACAATCAAAACTGTAGATTTTAAAGTTGGCAATGAAAGCCAGCTTGTCTTGGAACAGCAAACACTCCATCGCTGAAAGCAGCAATTTGCTTTTGTAATGCACGTTTTAACACAGCTTTTCCCCTAATTTAAATAATGTTCTTATGACATGAACTTAGAAAGTTTCCATATGACAAAACAGCTACCAATAGTCCAAAATAACAGTTTAGACACCGTGAAAAAAAATGGCAATAACTTGATGTTCTAGAAATGAAGGCTGAATAAACAAGAGTTTCTGATACATGATAAAACACACGCATCTGAGTTCTAATTCATCACGTGAGTGTCTGCAGGGTGAAGCAGCCTCAAGAAAGGCCCAGGAGCTGTTAGAAGGATTAGAACATCAGCTGGCATACTAACCTACCAGAAATCTGATCATTATATGATAATATCATAACCTATGATAAAATCACAGAAGGCTTTGGGCTGGAAGGGCCCTTAAAGCCCAGCTAGTGCCACCCTGTGCCATGGGCAGGGACACCTTCCACTGTCCCAGGGTGCTCCAAGCCCCATCCAACCTGGCTTTGAACAGTTCCAGGGATGGGGCAGCCACAGCTTCTCTGGGCAGCCTGTGCCAGGGCCTCCCCACCCTCACAGGGAAGAATTTTTGGGCTAATTTTCTATTGGAAAATGAGAATTTTTATTCTTTCTTTGCCCTCACACTTGATGCCCACAATGACAGGGAATCAGAACCATCCTTTCCCAAGGAATCTACTACAGCTGCCCTACCCAAGGCTTCCAGAACCCAGGATTTCCCCAGACTGAGCAGAGACAGCACAACTGCTCCCAGGTAAATCACCTGCACAGAGAGTGACACTCACGTGTGGTTTGATCCGGTCGTAGAACAGGGACATGGGCAACTTCTTCTGCTTCATGATCACCCTGTAAGGATCCTTCATCACAGTCTCCATGTCCTCCTGGAATTTCTGTAGGGATGATTGCTTGATCACACGAGTATTTCCTGAGTGTAAAAAACAAATATTGCACCTGGCCATTCCTGATCTCAGCTGCTCCAGCTGGGGACACTAATAAAACATGAACCAGTGACAAAAATACCAGTGACAAACCCAAAGGGTTTTACTTGAATCCAAGCCCCAAAAGGCAGCCAATGCATTTCTTTCCCACCATTTATAGGAAATTTTAAAAGTATCTCTAGGATACTTAACAGCCATACACATGGGCAAACCACAGGAGCCAAATAACCACCCTCAGGGGAGTGTGTGCAAAGCAAAACCCCAAAGCACAGGTACAGGCAAGGGGTGACCCTGATGTCTCAGGATTTCAGCTTTTATATTCTTCATCTATTTGTAACCCTGCAATTCTTTAGTGTATAACTCTAAACTCCACACACAGTGTGAGCTGCTGCTTCCCCATTTTGGTCAAACACAACAATTCCTCTCCAGGCCTGGCAATCAAGGACACCTCACTGCCTCAGGCCTGAGAGATGGAAACAAAAGTGAGTTGGGGGTAGCAAACTTGGGGTAAATGACTTCATTACCTGAAGCTGTAATTGGAAGATGAACCCCCAATGTGCAAATGGACCAAACTTATCAAAATGTGAAAACCTGTGACCCATTGTTCATTTTTGGGTGCAGCCCCGGGGGGGGATTTGTCTGCCTGAAATGTCCCTGAAGGCCCTTCAATAAATAAAACTGCTTTTTATTCCCTTAACTTTGTCTGGTCTCTGTTTTTAGGTAGCTCCACAAGGCATCAACAACAGCAGGGGTCCCTCACGTCCCTCTCAGCACCTGTCCCACACAGCTCTCAGACCATTCTGAAACAAACACCTTTCAACACATGAAGTTCAATAATTTTGAAGCTTGCTGAGCCTGGGAGTTGGACAAAACTCACCAAACCATTTGATATTTGGTTCCACTCTTGCGACAGTGCCTGGTGCCACAGTCGACTGATACTGCAGAGGTTTGATCACTTTGCCACGTTTGTTCCTAAGGGACAAATGAAGACATGTCAGTGCACAAGGGGCAGCACTGACCTCTCCAGCCCCTGTGTGTGCCAGGCCAGAAGCAGAGACACAAAATGCACAGAGACCCTTCACCTACAGCAGGTGCTGCCTCACGAGGGTGAGTTAATCCAACCCTGAGCAGCAGCCATGGCAGTCACAGCCCTTGGTCTCACTCCAGCCTGGCCAGACCCTCCCTGCAGCTGCTTGTGTCAGCCCAGGAAGGCTCAGGGGGCTGCAAAAGGCATCAAGGACCGTTTTCTAGCAAATCCCAGTGTTCTCTCACAAAACCTTTTAAGCAGTTCTGCCCACCAGTCTGCAGGACTCATCCACACAAGATTCACAAGCTGAGGCCTGGTTTGAATTCAGCAATATTTCAAAGTCTGCTCTCCAAACCATGGGAAATTTGGCAAAAGAAACCAAACGTGCTGATGGAAACAGGAATCTGAACTGCCATGGCACAGACACGGTGGGTGTTGCTGCCCTGCCAGCAACCCCTGAGTGTGGCACAGAGGGGAACAGGGGGACTCTGTGAAGATGCTGAGGAGAGCTGAGGCTCCCCAGGTATTTTGGGGGGAGCTCTGGAGCTACGCTGCTGTGGGAAATCCGGGAATTCTGTGTGATTTGGGTCTCATGACACTCCATGCAGACGCATCAAGCATTTCCCAGCTGTATCCCTGGTACATCGCTGGGCTGCTGAGAGCTCGGGATCAGGCTCGGGATCAGGCTCCGCAGCTCACGACAGAGTGACACCGTGCCAATACCGGCGTTTTGTCGCCTGTCCCTGGCGCGGCCCTGCCCGGCCGGTACCGGGAACGCGGCCAGGCCACGACGCAGCTCCCCCGCGGGCCGGGCCGCGCTCACCTCCGCTCCTTCTGCCGGTACATGTTGAGGCGCCGGATGGTCGCTCGGTCCCGCATGTTGTTCCCTCCCTCGCCCCCGACGCGATCTGTGGAGATAAGAGAACATCAGCCTCGGTCCGGTCCGGTCCGGTCTAGCCCGGCCCGACCCGCGGCCCCGTCCGTACCGGGGTTGGTGCTGGCGCGGGAGGGGTTGATGGAGCAGCGGCCCTTGTAGCGCGGCTTCACCATGGTGCCGGTGGCAGTGGCGGTATCAGTGGCGGTGCTGGTGCCGGTATCAGTATCAGTGCCGGTATCAGTGCCGGTATCGGTGCCGGTGACGGGACAGGCCCGGAGCGCTCGGGACGGGCCGCGGACACGCGCGCGGTACTTCCGGCGCGCGGCAGCGTGTGACGCACTTCCGGGAGGCACCTCTCGGCGGCGCAGGCGCAGCCGGCACCCCCGGGCCCGGTTGCCATGGCAACGCTTGGGCTCGGCCCTCCCGGGAGCCCCGGGGTCCCTTTGTGTCTCCCCGTGTCCCCCTGTGTCCCCCCGTGTCCCCCCGTGTCCCCCACGTGCCCCTGTGCTCCGTGTCACTGCCCGTACCCGGGAGTGGCGGTGCCCGCCCCGGAGCGCTGCCCTGGCCGGGTCCGGCCCGGGGCCGCGGGGTTGTTGGAAGGCCCGGCGGGGGCGCTGGCACGGGAGCCCCCATTGTTCGGGAAATGGTGTTTGTTCACAGACACAGAGTGGAAATAGTTCGGGAGAGCGGCAGGAACGCTCCTTGCCTCTCGGTGGTGGATGGGGGCTGCCGGTGGCACACTGGGGCTCATAGAGGGTACTGGGGATGCTGGTGGGACACTGGGGGTGCCTGTGGGACACTGGGGGTGCCTCTGGGACACTGAGGTGGCCAGTGGGGCACTGGGGCAGCTTGTGGGACACTGGGGCTCCTGGTGGGACACTGGGGCTGCTGGTGGGACATTGGGGTGACTGGTGGGACACTGGGGCTGCTGGCGGTACGCTGGGGCAGCTGGAGGGGTACTGGGGTTCCTGATGGGACACTGAGGCTGCTGGTGGGACACTGGAGGTGCCTGTGGGACATTGGGACTGCTGGTGGGACACTTGAGCAGGTGGAGGAACACTGAGGTTCCTGATGGGGACATTGTGGTTCTTGATGGGACACTGGGGTGGCCAATGGGACACTGGGTCTCCTGGTGGGACACTGGGGCCGGGGCTGCTGGTGGGACACTTGAGCAGCTAGTGGGACACTGGAGCTGCCAGAGGGACACTGGAGCTGCCAAAGGGGCACTGCCGCAGCAGACTCGAGCATACGGCAGTGCTGGTGGCTGTTTACAGGCGCACAGGGCTGTCCTTTCTGGGTTACTGGCAAAGAATTTTAAAAATTACCAATCACAACACTGTGTGTTTTCATGTGCGTGTAAAGAATTGCATGGATGGCGCGCTAACAAATCAAATCTGTGCAAGTTCTGTGTCCAAGGCGTAAGCCCACATTCATGTTACTGCCAGATTGTAACAGCAATTTGAAAGCTCCTCACCTAGGGGAAATGAACAAAGCTGAACTGAAGCAGTGTTAATTGATACCAGAGCTTGGGCTAGGGCCAAGCTCAGCACCTTGGGGAATACTTGCCCAAAACACAGCTCTGGCCCATCCTTCCTAAATGCTTATTAGCAGCAGAGCGTTCCCAGCCAGTGCAATGTCCTTCTGGTGCTGCTAATGCTCCTTTAAACCCAGAACAATAACAGAGCTGCTGGGATTTTGTTCTTTTAATGATTTTCAGCGTTTTGCTGTGAGGTGTAGAGTCCCTGCTGTACAAGGGAGCCATGATGAGTCAGGCCTTGGGACATGTTTTGTAAGACTGAGTCTGGAGTTGGAGGCTGTTTGGCTTAAGCCTACACGTTCTGGTTTTTCTCTTAATAGAATTATCTGTGCCTTGGGCATTGAAAAAGTGCACATTGATGTGGGCATAAAAAATCAATTCCAAATTGTAGATAATTGTTTAAGCTATCAGACTCGAGGCTCATGTAGAAGAGTTTTCCCGGGACAAGTGTGTTTTCTATTAGGGTCGATATCAATCTGTCAGAAGAGCCTTTTGATTTTCAAAATTTTAGACTAAATAGTTGAGTAATACTTTTGCTCTGTTCTCCCCAACTCTTTCTTCCTCTCCCTTAAGAAAACTCCCTCTTTATTGTTAACAAGAGATCTTGGGGTGCAGCCAGAACGTCGCCGTCTCTTTCTGTGAGAGAACAGCCCCAGCCAGCTTTGGGCAGGAGTTGTGGCAGGGAGAAGTTGTCTTGGGGATGCCCTGGAGTTGGGTGCTGAAATCCCAGGCTGGAAGCCTTGATGGGATGGCTCAGACCCTTTACCCAGCCATGCCCTCATTGGGGTGGGCTATGAGCTGGATTTTCTGTCATAAGAAAAGATCCTACTGATAATGTGTGGGACCTGCATTCAAACTGGCACCTTCCTGTGGCGCTTTCCTCACTGTCACATATTCCCTGACCCAAATTCCAGCACTGGGGCCAGCAGTTGGTGTTTAACTTGCAGCATCCCTGAGGCTGCAGCTGTTTATTGTGTATCTGATAACGTGTGAGTTATTTTGCTCTGCTAAACTGATGTTTTGTTGCTCTATGACTCACAGCTTTTCCTTTGCTATTGATGCATCCCCCCCATTTGAATCTTTAGCTTTTTCTCCTTCTGTTACCATTGGCTGTGTCTGTGCCACAACCAGCCAGGACAACAAGGTCACAGATCGTTGTCTGTCGCTCCTGCTACGTGGCCTCAGCTCCTCAGCACCACTGCCCTGACCAGGGCTGAAATGAAATAATTTTGAGTTTTATGTGGCCTCATCTTTGTCAAATCCCAGTGAATGTGGTTACGTGATGCCATCGGAATGACTCATTCCCATAATTACATATGTTCTGAGGGGTTATTCCCATTGTATTATTAAAAACTAGTGATGTTGGATTTTTGGCAGGGACTGTCTTCCTCGTATGATCTACAGATTTTGTCAATTAAATGAAGGAAAAGTAGATTTCCAAGGGTCCAGAACAAGACTGGACTTGCACTCGGAGCCCTTTTTCGGTGTGGTATTGAGCTCCACTGTTTTATTTAACAGGCTAAAGCAGCATCAGCCATCTGCCTCTATTGCAGCAGTTCACTGCAGAGCACAAGGATGCAAGTGGATTTTGTGGCTCATCTTTAAAATTAAAGCAGAAGATATTGCGGGCAGTTTATCACCACAGCAGCTTTCCCAGCTCCGTTCCTCAGGCATGGCTTCCCAGGGATACAGCTGGCAGGAGCAGGAGGTAGGGCTGCCTGGCAAAAGGCTCCAGGTGTGACAGGAAAAACAAAGTGATCCTGGATTATTACCTTGGATATGGAGTTCCCAAAAAGGTGACTGAAAGCAACAGGGGAACTCAGGAGAGAGGAGAAAACTGAAGCCAAGAAAAAAGGCAAAAAGGTGTGGGAGGACTTTGAGAGCCCAGGCTGAGCTGTGGCAGTGGGGTCGAGCCTTTGGTGGGCTCAGAGCTGTGCAGGCTACAGAGCCCTGGGCTTCACTCTGGGAACATCTGCCAGCCCTGCAGATCCGGTGTTCACCAGCACACTGGGAGCTAAAGCAGGGAAATGGGAATGTTTTCCTGTGGTTTGATGTGAACAGCCATGGAAAATAACTTCTGCCCTTACAGGCTGGGCTCCTCTGTGGCACAGGAGGGGCTGTGGCCACCAAGGCCCTGTCAGTGCCTCTAAGCCAGCGCTTTACCTCAGGCTGTAAATGACAATATACCACCTACCTGGCTGCCTCTTTTTTCCTGCTCTTCAAAAACCCTGGAAATTCCTGCAGGCAGCTCCATCCAAACGATGGTTTGGCATTCAGTTGGGTGTGATGGATTACCGTGTACATAAATGCCATCAGGGTGATTTATTTGTGGTGACTGATTAAATACACTGGTATTTCTGTAATTTTAATATAGATTTTTTAAATGTGATACCTATCATCTCTCAGTGAAGTCTATTGACTTCATAAAATCTGTATATATATATATATCTGAATTATCCCTTTTAGTATTCTCAGACAATGTAATCCAAATAATAGTTTTGGAGATAACCTGTTTCACTATCCAACTTTGTTTCCTTTAATCAAAGCTAAGATTTCTCCTGAGTGAGAAATCATTTAAACATAAACATGAGCTAAGGAGTATATATATTACCTCCACCTCTCTGGGGGTGGAAAGTCGGTGAATTACTGTGTGAGGAGTGTGTGTGCACACAGTTCATTGACCATAGATGATGAAAAATACAGATTTGTATTACCCAGAGAGGGTTAAGAATGTGATAGAACCAACGTGTGTTTGGTGACATTCATCTGCTTTAGGTTCCAAATCTCAGCAAGTATGAGAGAAATGAAACAGTTCCAAACCCATGGCTGGAAGCTGTCTGTTATTCCTGCCCCTTTGCTTCCCCCATGGCATGGGATGTATAACTCAGAAGCTGAGCAAAGGGACTAGAAACATCCTGCAGATTCTGAGTGAATGGAATTCTGTCCAGAAAATAACACCAGGTTGTTCAGCAGGGAAAATGAAGCTGTTTCCTGTGCAGTGAGTTCCTGACAAAGGATCTCTCTGTCTGTCTGTCCATCCAGCAGTGGCTTCTCCAGTTCAGCATCAAGCTGATCAAAGCACAGGGTGGGAATACATGCAGGAATCAGAGCAGTGATGTTCCCATCCATGATCCATGTGGTTCCTTTGGCTCTCAGATCCAGGCAGAAGGCTCCCAGGAAAGGCTCCCTATGTCTGTGGACATTTTTGATTAGTTGGGTTTGACTCCAGTTTGGGTGAATAAACAAATGAAGCTGGTTCAGCAAACCCATTTATTGATTTATTTGTTTAAAGACATGTATTTTACAGTGATGCCACGGAGACAACACCACAAGAGGGTTATTTAGTGCATGGAAAGAGAGCATTCACGTGTGTGTGAGTTGAGGTGACATCACCCAGCTAAGGACATCTCAGCTTGGACTGGGGAGCTCAGTGTGCAGTTCACGTTGGTCAAAGGCAAAATGTTCATAAATTCATAACTGAATCAGCTCTCTGGGAGTGGGAATAAGCACAATTCTTGAGCTGATTCAAAAAAAAAAAAAAGAAAAAAAGAAAAGAAATTTGATTTTTTTTCCTCCTAATTGTTCTAGAACAATTTAATTTTAAAATCACCCCTACTGAAATATCTTGGATATTCTTAATATGCATCTTAAACTTCCTGTTGCCTTTGTCCCCTTTTCTTCCCATTTTGCTCTAAAAAAAGGAAGAAAGTAGGGGAAAGGCTACAACAGAAAGAAGTTTGTCAGTTTTTCTAATAATCCCTAGAGTTCTCTAAAATAGGTTCTGTTGATTTATTACACGCAGTTTAGTTTTGAAATAGTTGTGCTAATAGTGCCAGGAGTTACTGTAGGGAATCAAGTCATTAGCAGAGCCTCATGTAGAAAACTTTCCTAATGCATTCTCCTTTCCCTAATCCTCACTGAGAGCTCGGTGGGGACAGGGCACCAGGAGGGAGGCACAGCGGGTGCGGGAGCTGAGCTTCACCAAGGGGTCACTGCTGGGTGCTGGTAAAAGTGGAAGGGAAAATGGTTCTGCTTACAAACAATGCCATGGCACAAACAAAATATTTCTCTCACAGGCTAGAAAATAGAGCAAGATTGGATCGTTCAGCTGGGAAGCTTTCAGAAATCATATGAACATGATCCGTAAACAACTTAAAGGATGACTTTTAAGAGCCTCTTTCTCCCCCTGCTTGGTATGCTGGTCGTTTATCATTGTGCTGAAATGGAATCCCCTTTCAAAGATGTAACAGCTTCTTGTTTACTTAAACACAAAGTGGACGATAGGCTGAAAGGTTTTTTCTGCCAGCAGAGCAGTCACGGAGAGCTTGGTACAGCTCTGGAGCCAAAACAACTGTGCAGCCTCCACATCCTGCACCGAGCCAAGCCAGCCCTGGGGGGGCTGCGTGAAGGGACTGGGGGTGTCCTGTGCCAGAGCTGAGTCCTCGGTGGGCACCACAAGCCACAGGACAGAACCAGGGCTGTGGGTGTGGGCAGGTGACCCCTCGGAGGGACAGGGAGCTCTCACAGGCTGCCCTGCACACCTGCTGGATCACTCTGCCCTCCAGAACCACAGAGCAGAGGGTGGTATGGAAACAAGTGCAGCAAAAATTGAATTCACCAGGGTTAGTCTGGGTTGAGGTTTCCCCTGCCCTTTGCCCTACCAGGGGAGTTGGAGCTCCAGCAGCACATCCCTGTTCCACCCTGGGCACGTCTCTGTGAGCCACCGCACCATCCCTCAGCACCAGAGAGCTTCTGCTGGACTCTGGAGAAATGAAATGCGTCTCTACGTGTTTATACAGAGAAAACACATTCTAAAATCCCAGGGCAGTGAGTGGTGAGACACCCTGTGACACTGCTGAAGGAAGAGCTCCCTGAGCAGAGCAGTGAACCCACGCGTCCCACGCAGGGCTCGCCAGGTCTGTCTTGCACAGTCCTTGTCCAATTCCTCTGCTCAGGCTCCAGCTCTCACAGAGCAGGAGAATCCAGCAAATTCCAGCCAGTGGGATGCAGACAAGTAGTTCCTACCCAATTTAAAAAATTTGTTTCTCTTCTGCAGGACCTGAGCTGTGCCTTCCCCCTCCCGCCTGCCTCCCTCCTGCCACGTGCCGAGGTGGTGGCCGGCAGCCGGACCGGCTGTCCCCAGCCCGGATTGTCACACAGCTGTGACGGCTGAGAGGAGTCACAATGTTTCAGCAGCCTGTGGTTGGTTGTAACCTCTCATTTTCTCAATCTGCTGTGTGCTAAGTGGATCCTTCAGTGGGGAATTCCTTGGGGCTCAGCAGGGCGCAGCTGGGGTCCCTCACGCAGGACAGCGGATTTGTGGCTGCAGTGCAGCTGGCAGCATTTTCTGGGATTTTCTTAAAGCTTTGGTGAGTTTCCCTTCCACAAGTGAGTCTCTGTCCTGTGGGACACCAGCCTCCATAGGGGCCAAGGTATGAACCACACACTCAGGAAGCTGGTTGTCATTTTGATTTTGGTTTTTTTTTTTTTTTTTTTTTAATTTGAAATAATTCTTTGAAGCAGATTCAGGGCAGATGCCACTGACCTCTTACCACAAACTTTTAACATGTATTCGCAATGATAAAGTCATACAGCTTAAAACACAAAACAAGGGGTGAGGGAAGAGAAAGAGGCCACTGCTGTGTGTGTCTGGGTCCCAGGTCAGGGAGAGTGGCCGTGTGGGTTCAGTCTCATCCCCTGGCTGAGTGGGGCTGTGCTGGGGCCACGTTCTTGGGCTCCAGCTGAGGCCATGGATCATGAAATCAATCCCATGTCTGGGTCCTTCACTGGCTTATGCTCCACCTCTCCTCCCTGCAGTGTCCCCACAGAGCAGAGCCCTGGGGCTGTGGGCTTTGCCTCCGTGTGTGCTCCCACTCCTCAGCAGCGTTCTTCCACAGTCCTGGGCCGGGGGTGGGGTGTGTGCAGCCTCCTTAATATTGTGTGCATGGCCTCTGTCAGTCCGTGGGTCAGTCTGGAGTATATGTCTGTCTCTGGACACGTGTACATGGTGTAGCAGTGCTCTGTTCAATAAAGCTTTCATATACATAGCAGCAACGGAGTCTTGCCATCAGGGACGCTCAGGGCCAGCTACTGGGCAGGGCTAGCGGGCGTCGCGGGCACCGTGGCCCCTCTCTGTTTGTTCTTCCTCTTCTTGGTGCCAGACTTTGTGTCTTTGGTGTCTTTGCGATTTCTGTTCCCATTATCTTGCTTTCCTTGCTCTTCCTTTCTCTTCCTTTTCCCTGCAGTGAAGCAAAGGGGCAGCGTGAGGTGGAGCAAGGCATAGGGGAGCAGATTGGCCCTGTCCACCTGCCCTGGCCCTGCTGGTTAACTGCTGTGCAATCAGTCACTGCTCTGAACCCTTTCCCCTCAGAACACTCAACACAGCTGCAATCCTTGTCCATTCTGCAACAAGACAACCAAACCACCATTCATCCTGAAGACACTAATTCCTGGCAAAAACAGACCTAAGCATTCTGGTAGAGAAGACAATTCCCAACACAGCAGCACACAGGCATGCACCCTTGGCTGCTCCTTGGCCAGGGAAGAAACTAAAATAGCTGAAACTTGTGGCACACATGGCAAGGTGTGCCAAGGATCACCCCCCTGGGGGCTGTGCTCCTTCCACCTGCAGCTCTTTCGAGTGCCATCACTTCCATATCCCCCACACTTCAGAGGAGCTGGGAGCTGCAGGTGGAAGGGGCACATTTGTGACACTGGACAATTGGCTGACAACTTGTGCCTGACCTCTACAGGGTTTGGGGAGGGATGGCGAGACCCCCCACTGATGCCTTAAGTTTGAGCTTTCATGTTTTTCAGATTCTGTGCTGCCCAGGGGTGCAGCTCTGAGCTCACAGTCAGTGTCACTCAGCTCTCTGCACACAGCAGGGACACAAAACAAATCCTTTCCCAGATGGAGACCAAGGACAACTGTTACAACTTTCAAGCCTAAAAGCGCAAACAATGGTGGACTGAAGAGAGAAAGCAAGAAGGATGGGACTTCATAATCTGAAGCTGTAATTGGACAATTAACCTCAATATACAAATGGACCAAAACTTATAAGTGTGAGACCTCGTGACTGGGCATCCATTTTGTGACCATTTTGGGTCCACCTTGGGTGTAGCCCTGGCCAGGCTCTTGTGCTGCCTAAGGTGTACCCTTAAAGGCCTTTTAATAAATATCTACTTTATTCTCTTAGCACTGTCTAGTCTCTGTTCCAAGTCATTCTTCCCAAGGTATCACCACCCCTGCTCACCTTCAGGGCACTGGTTCTTCTGCACTGTGCATCGCCGCACCTCTGTGGTTGCAGGACACAGGGACACGTCCCCAGAGGGAGCCTGCAGAATCCGCCGTGTCCGGTCCTCGTTGCCCTTCTTGAAGCCACAGAGCTTCCTTTTCTTGGAGCAGGGCCCCCACGGCCCCCACTCGCTCATTTCACATTGTGCTGCCAGATAACAAAGAGAGCCCAGCTGTAACTCCCGTTCCTGGGTCGCTGTGGGAACCCAGCTAGCTGGGATGGATAATACCCTAGCCCAGGTAGCTAATGCAGAAACCATAAACCTGAGACCACGGGAGGTGGGATATGGAAATTAGGATGCTGATGGCATCATTCCAAAATAGGTCATGTCTCTGGTTCTGGTTCTCCATTGGTTTGGGACCTTTGACATATAAAGTCATGTCCCTATGCTGCGTTCGGGATTGGACCCTTGCCCCCAGATAACCTTATATATTGTTAAGTTAGCCACGCCCCCACATCTTTGGATGCTGCCTCTCAGACCATGCAGTCCCTGCATTTATTATTTTACCACAATTAAAGTTTATTTTTTGGGCACTCCATCATTCCTGCCCCTCTGTTTTCACCACGCTCTCACAGCTGGACCAGACCTGGAGTCACTGTGAGCCGGACTGTGACAGGTGGCCAGGTCAGGTCATCCCAGAGCTCACCACTGCATCTCTCCCTCACTTCAGGCTGCAAGGCAGTCTGTGTTTCCCCAGCAGGTTCCTGAGTCCCCAAGCACCCCCTTCCTTGCCACACCACCCCAACTCTGGGTCACAGTTCACAAAGTCCATGGGCTGCTCCCCATCCAGGCTGGTTCCCAGGCTGTCTCCCCCTTGACATGGGTACCATGAAGGGTTCAGATCATCATCCAAAACCCCCTGCAGCACTCCCCACGATGAGTTCAAGGCTGCTTACCAGGACTGCTGCACTCCATGGTGCCGTTGGCAGCAGCATAGCCTTCGGGGCATGTGACGTAACATCTCCCTTTGTGCAAATACAAACCTTCCTTACATTTTGTGCAAAAGTTTCGACTGAAACAGGACTCACAGTTCTCAATTTTGCATTCTGGGGAAAAAAA
The DNA here is from genome assembly GCA_910950805.1 of Acrocephalus scirpaceus scirpaceus. Classification (NCBI taxonomy): domain Eukaryota; kingdom Metazoa; phylum Chordata; class Aves; order Passeriformes; family Sylviidae; genus Acrocephalus; species Acrocephalus scirpaceus. Next base: position 3,697,197 of record OU383796.1, read on the forward strand.
AAACCAAACAAACAAACACCAAAGCCATCATGTAGTCTGATGTGAACAAAAGAATCAAGAAGCTCTGCACTGCCAGCCAGAGCCCAGTCCTGGCTCCCAGGGGTCTCATAGCAGCCAGGGAATGTCTCTGAGCATTCTGCCAGGCCTGGCTGTGCCACTCAGAAGTGAGTTTTCTCTGAAGCATTCCCTGTGCTGCAGCCCTCACAGCCAGCCAGCAGCAGCCACTGCCAGGACAGAACCAGGCAGGGTTGGAAAGTTTTGGGCTGGTGTTCAGCTGAGCATCAGTCAGCCAAAGGGGACAGTGCAAAGGATACAGTCCCAGCTGCAGCTACAGGACAGGATGTGTGGAAAGGGAGCTGGATGGAAACCTGGTCGTGAGGGTGCTGTGCATGGACCTGCCAGGGGAGGGATCGCGTGTTTCCAGCTCTTGCTGGTGCTATAAGGTGCAAGCCAAGGATTTCGCTCTGAGCCACCTGACTCTGGTGAGCAGCAGAGCAGGAAAAGATGCACTGAATGCCTGAAAGGATCTCCTTCCTCCCAAAGGCTGCCAGTCTGGCAATCCATATAACAAAACTGCCCAGGGGTCCTGCAAGATCCCACATCCATGGGATGCCTGTGCAGTGCTGAGCTCTTTCCAGGCTGCCATGCTCAGCCTGGCCTCACCCCTTCCATACAGCCACAGCACCTCCTGCACCTGAGCAGAGGCACGTGCTGCCCTGCAGAGCTCTGCCACCTGCCCGTGCCCCGTCCCCCCAGCCCCACACTCACTGATGCACTTGTTCATGTCCGTATTGCGAAGGCCAAAGTATCCCAGTGGACAAGAAGGCAGGCAAATCCCAATTTGTCGGATATCGTTCCGCTCCAGGAGGATGAAGAGTTTGGGGGAACACCTCAGGCACCCATTGAACTCAGAGCACAGGTCACAACCTCTGGCACAGCCCTGACTCAGCTCGGTGCTGACTGGAAGAGCAGGAGAGAGGCAGTGGTTAGTGCTGGGCTCTGCAGCTCCAGCTGTGACCCCAAACCGCTGGCACCACTGGCAGGAAGGGCAGGAACTGGGACAGAGCAAGGCCTGACACACTCAGCACTGCTCTGGCAAGACACCGTGGCCCTGTCCCTGATGGCCACAGGAACCAGAGCTGTACCCAGCACAGGCAGGAGAGTCACAGCAGTGGCTGTGCTGAGGAGCAGGACCCAGGAGCAGCCACCAACTGCACCCAGAGCCCCAGCACTGTCCACCCCAGCCCACTGCCTCCCAGCCCTGATGCCCACGTGGGGCAGACACCAATGATGGGCAGTGCCCAGGGGTCCAGCACCTCCTGCTGCCTCCCTGCTTGGAGCTGGAGGTGCCTCCATGCCAAGGAACAGCAGGGACCAGAGTATGGCCCTGGAGTGAAACTGTTCCACTAATTCCATCCATGCTGCATCCCAGGCTGGATCTCACCCTGACCCTGCCTATGTTAAATTTTCTCTGGCAGTCGGGAGGTGTCACTGCCCCCAAAATAGAGATGTGTTCTCAGCTCCTACATTCAGTCCAAGAAAAATACTCAATCCCATGTCTTGAGAGTTTTCTGCTTTTCATTATCGTATAAAATGCTGCTTGTTTTGAAACCAATCGCATTCTTTGCAGACTAGAATGCAGGTTATTTTTATTAGTTTATTATGCAAGCCATGTCCTTGTTTATAGAAAAGCTGTGTATTTAAAAGATGTATTCTTTTAAATACCGTGTTTACTACACTTCAAAAGCAAGCGCAGAGCAGCACAGCGTTCACGTGTCAGGACTAGAGGTGAGAGAGCTGCCCTGTCCCCCTGCTGTGACCCAAGAGCCTGGCAGCCCCCCTGCCTGCCCCAGCCCCAGCCCCATCACCAGCCTTGTGAGTGTGGGGCTGCTTCAGCCTTGGGAGGAGAAGGGAGGGGGGTCCTCCAACCCCAGCTCCCAGGAGGGTTCACTGGTCTGGATTCAGACCCCCTTGGCACTGTGGGCCCTGGCCCTTCTACACAGAGACCCCTGGGGATCCAGCCCCATCCCTCCCACAGCGCTGGGCCCTGGTGCCAAGCTCTGCATCCATGGCAGAGGTATAAACTGGGCCCTGGCTGGAAATTGCCCTTTATAGCATTAGCCATGACGTCAGGTTTTCCTTGTTCTCCCAGGGCTCAGCAGTCCCAGTTTCAATATAAAATCAATTTTATATAATTCAATTTAAACCAGTTTTAATGTAAAACAGCTCTAGCATGAGCTTGCATAAAGGAGGGCAAACGCCTTTGGCTGCTCTTGTGCCAATTCTGCCTGGCTGCCCTGCACGAGCCCCACCAGGGACCCTCAGGGCTGGAGGCACAACTGACCCCCCCTGTGACCTCAGGGGACACTGCAGCTCGGAGCTGTGGCAGTCAGGGGACTTGGGAGGTGGGACTGGGGGATCTCTGCAGGCTCTTGGGACTCCACAGGCCCTGCCCAAGTGTTCCCTGTGTTGTAAACACATTCACACCAGCACGACCTTGACGGCATCACGAGAGGAAGTAGAGAAGAAAAGCATTTCATACATACTTCGTCTTTGCCTCTTGCCCTTCACCACTTTGCTGCTGCCTGTTAGATCCATCGAGCTTAGAAAAACCACCACCACAAGCAGTCCAAGCTGCATAGTAACTCTCCAGCGCTGCAGCCCCTCCGTCGTGGGGTGGTTGGGGGAGCGTGCTCCACAGCTGGGGTCTCTGCTGCCGCTAAATCGTCTCGGGTGGGATCAGAGCTGAGAGTCTGTGCACAGAGCCAGGTCTGGGACCATATCCACAAACTACATCAGCACCAGCGAGCTTAGGTAGCAGGTAACATGGCTCTACCTTCATCCCTGTCAGGAGTGCAGGAGCTCGGCCCTAGTCCCATCGGGGGCTCGGCAGTGGGCGTTAGCTGCTCCCAGTTTCCAGGTACACTGGCAGGAACTGCAAAAGAGGAGGAGAACAGGTTAACTTGACAGACACATCACTCCCACAATGGCTGGGGGCAAGCACAGGGGTGCTGGGGTGTGCTGGGGATGCTGGCAGATGGCGGTACCCAGAGTGGTGTGGGGAGAACTGTGCTCAGCCTCATCCATAAGTCCCTGTTGCTAATAATCAGCACCCACCGAAATACTCAGTGCATCTGCCAGTGCTGCAAACAGTAGTTATAGCTGGAACTTGTTTAAAATAGAGCCAGACCCCTGGGCCACCCTCCCCAAGTGGCAGATGGCTGCTGCGGGTGCCAGGCACACAAGATGTTTCCCATCAAGTGGGCACCTCTGGGGCTGGTAGTCAAGCCAAGCAGAGAGCGAGCCTGCAGTCCCCAGCCAGGGCTGGAGCTGTCTGGGGACGGGGTGGGATCCTCCACGAGCTGCCCAAAATGCTGCGTTTCTGCTCTGAGGGAATTTCCAAACCTCCCATCTCCCATTCCCCGGAGCACAGGGCAGGGTCAGCGCTGCCTGCACAGGGCTGAGAGCGGGAGCTGCTCTGCCCCAGGATCACCGGCAGAGACAGCCCGGCATGGGGCAGAGTGCCCAGTGTGGGGCAGAGAGCCCAGTGTGGGGCAGAGAGTCCGGCATGGGGCAGAGAGCCTGGTGTGGGGCAGAGAGCCCGGCATGGGGCAGAGAGCCCAGCATGGGGCAGAGAGCCTGACATGGGGCAGAGAGCCCGGTATGGGGCAGAGAGCCCAGTGTGGGGCAGAGAGCCCGGCATGGGGCAGCAGGACCAATGTGGGGCAGATAAGCCCAGCGTGGGGCAGTGCCCAGTGTGGGGCAGAGAGCTCGGCTTAGGGCAGTGAGCCTGGCGTGGGGCAGAGAGCTCGGCTTGGGGCAGTGAGCCTGGTATGGGGCATTGAGACCAACACGGGACAGCGAGCTCGTTGTGGGGCAGAGAGCTCAGCATGGGACAGTGAGACCAGCATGGGGCAGCAAGCTCAGTGTGAGTGCCACGCTGCTCTCACCCAGCCACAGCGCAGAGTGGCCCAATGTGCACGGCAGGACAGAGTGATGAGATGGCAACACCAGCAGGACAGGCTGGACACAAACCAATGGCTCTGCACCCACTTCTGGAGAGAGAAGGGAAGCCCAGTTGTCTGACAGCCAGCCAGCACCCAGGACTCCACTTGTACCCTCCTTTCCTGAGAGTGCCCAAGCCCTTGCTGCAGCTGGCTGCTGACAGGGCGTTTTCCCTGTAGTTTTCAAGTGTTTTTCCCTGTGCCCCGTGTGAAGCAAGGGCAAGCGAGCTCCATGCTGCACCAAGAGATCTGGCACTGCCAAGCCGGGCCCCACTCCTCTCTGCAGCTGGCAGAGCAGAGCCCAGCCAACGGCGGACATTGTGTTGGAATAAAGGCGACAACATTTGCTCTGTGAAGTCAAATGAAACAGAAAATTGTTTTAATCCTTTTATAACAACTGCGCAATCACCGATGCCCCAAACAACTGGTGGCGACAGTGCTGGAAGTGAGCCCGGCCTCAGCCTGGGATGGACGCGGTCCCCAGGGGGCCGGACCCCTCCCTGCCCCACCCTGCCAGGGTGCGGGACCTGCGGAAGGGCCGCTGGCCCGAGCAGCGCCCCTGCTCCAGCGCACCTGAGGGGAGTTACGGGCACAGAGCAGAGCACCTGGAGGGAGGGGCTGCCCCAGCAGCAGGCGTGCGAGATGCGACCCGGTACCGCCGAGCCTGTGGCAGCACAGGGCACGAACACTGAGCTGTGCCTGGCGCGGGCAGCTTTCCGCAGCGCTGCCTCACCTGTGCCGGCAGAGCCCGCGGCCACCGGGCACTGCGGGGCCATCGCCGCTGTCCCCCCGCCCCGGTGGTTCTGAACTTTTCACCGTGTCCCTGCTGCGACTGCCGGGGCAGGAGCCCAGCGCTCCCCATGTGCTTGTCGTTACAGCCCACGGCTCGTCCGCAGGATTTTCAAATAAATAATTAGTCACTTGTGTAAACACCAACTTGTTCTGCACTTCCAAGCCTGTTTGCTGCAAGCTGCTTTATAAACACTGTCAAGTGCTTTAAGCCAGAGTATTTACGGAGCGGGGAGCTGCGCAGAGCAGGGATCCCCGCAGCTCCTCTGCCCTTGTGCGGGAACCTGGGCACGGCTCCGGGGGGACAGCGGGGCAGGAGGGACCCTCCGGACAGGTGCTGTGGGATAATCCGGCCATGCACAGCACAGCTACAGAACCCTGGGGATGTCAGCAGCCCCATCAGTGCAGCACGACCCAAATTCTGCCCGAACCAGTGCCAGCGGCTCCGGGGGGACCGCGGTGCTGCCGCCCGCTCCGGCGGCTCCCGGTTTTTAATTACGGCGGCTTTGCGGGTGAAGCGCGCTCACAGGAAGCACACGGCGTGTTTACACAACACTCACAGTTTGGGCACAGTCCCCCGGCGTGGGGACAGCAGCAGGGATGGATGTCCGGAGGGAGCAAACACAGCCCCGGTGTGCCAAGAGCCAGCGTGAAGCTCGTGCCACCACCACGGACCCCATTTCGGAGGGCTCGGGCAGCCCAGGACAGGGAAGTGCCATGAGAAACCTTGAGACCGAAGCACAAACCGAGCGAGCACACACTTTTCTCTCCTTGTTTCCTTGCTTTCTAGCCCAAAGAGAGCCTGGGCTTCGCCACAGCTGCTGCCTCAGCACAGAAAGGCCACGGACATTCTAGGTGCTGCAGTCAAGTGTCTTGGCAGGTCACACATGATCCAAATCCCCCCCAGGAGCACCTGGAGGTCTGTGGTGAGCTCTTCCCACCCTCACTGCAGGACACGAGTTATGATTCTTTCTGTTACTGCAGCCATCAGTCAAGCTCAGGTTGCTACAAACAATTTCCAGTCTAAACATTAGCAGGATTTATGCCATTATCCCATCTACAGGAAGGATTTGGGGTAACCTGAATTGCTCTGAATTCATTTATGGAGAGACCTGGCCCCTGAATCTGAGATGGCACTAAGCCTTGTTTGCAATTCAATCAGGATAAATTGGTCCTTGGGAGCTCCAATACAAACCAGAAAATGTAAACCATCCAGATAATTTGCCATTAGTCCTCCCACACACAAGGTGAGAAAGACCAACATTATATCCCCGGGATATTTGAGACCTAATCCACAATAACTAAATTGCTGATATATTGCCTCTTGCTGAATGTACCAGCGATCCGAAATGTAAACAGGCTCTCCAAAGGTTTACTGAGCCTTGGAGAGAAGGACCAGATGCTGGAGGCAGGACAAACCTGGTTACAGCAGGAATGAACCCCTGGGAACTGCCAGGTCGCTGCCAACAGAGGGCTGGGCACCAGCTGGGAGGTGGAGAAATTTGAGTTTCCAGGTCCTGGAGCTGGATAGGGAATTTGAATTTCCTCTTGGTAGTCAGCGAGGGGTGTGAATATGCACAATGTGAATATGTGGATATCCTTCCTGCAGGAGGAGTCATGGTTTCACAGGGTCTCTCTGGGGTGAGTTTGGTCCCACACCAGGGGACAGCACCCAGGACACACCACCCGAGGCCTCCCAGCCCCAGGGCAGGGTCCGGCTCTGGGAGGTTGTGGGTGGCAGCAGCAGCTCCACGCTGCTGGTTCATTCCCCAGCCTGCCTTTGTGGAGCTTTCAGCAGACCCCTCAAACAGCAATGATGGCACCTGGTTACCCACTGTCCCTGTCCCACGGGCACACAGGCATGTGCCCACGCTGCTGGTGCTCCCTGAGCCCGCTGCTGCTCTGCCTGCACCCTCCTCCCATGCTGCTGACCCCATGGCAGAGCTCCCTGTCGTGGGAGGGAAGGGCTGAGGGAGCAGGTTTGGACCCTCGTTCTCTTTGGGAAAATCCCTCTCTTCTGCTCTGCTCCCGGGGGCTGCTTTCCTGTCGGCAGGGCGAATGCTCCAGGAGCAGCACTGTGAAAGCCTCCACAGTGGAAGGTCCCACCACGCTTGGCTCGGCCACCACGGCTGCCACAGGGTGTCTCACGTGCCTCTGCCAAACATCTCTGCACATGCACAGGCAGAGCCACTTTGTTCTGCTTAATCCTTGAAGCAATAAAAGACGGCTGCGTTAAGTCAAATTTCCGAACCAGAAGGTCCTCATTTGATATTAGACCCCAGCGCCAAGTTCTGCAAAATCCCCAACCCATAAACTTCGCTGCAAAAATAAAATAATAAAGCCCAATCTGGCAGCAGAGCTATCCACAGCATTGTTGAGGTCTGACTCCTTCCACCAGCTCCTGCACTGCATTCCCCGGATCTGCAGAGCCGTGCTGTGACCCGCTGATGGGGAATGCACTGAGTGCTCGTGGCCATCCCTCTGCCCTGGCCTGGCTGGGAGCTGCTCAGGGGTCAGCAGCACCTCAGCCCCTGCAGCTCCTGCAGCTCCTGCAGCTCCAGCCCTGGCTCCTCTCCTGTGCAGTGCCCCCGCAGCAGCTGCTCCAAGAAACGCTGTGATCCATAGTGCCACAGGCCTCCCTCCAGGAGTGCTTGTGCTTCAGTGCTGTAAAACATCAGGAAATGTTTTACAGGGGGATTCCCATGGCCCTCATGCCAGCGCAGAGGCAGCACGCTGCTCTGGAGAAGGAGGAGGAGGCAGAGCCCTGGGGCAGGCTGCAGGATCCATGCCTGCTGCAGGATCCATGCCTGCTGCTTCTCCACAGAATCGGAGCAGCATCTGGAATGGCACTGGGATCATCCTGGCTGGCACAGCTCTGTGCCCGGGGATCTGACTGCAGTCATGAGGACAAACCTGTGTCTGTTAGGTACAACTCAGGTGGGTTTGAGCCTCCTACAGGTCAGTCACTCACCGGAACAGCACAACCAAATTTCAGACCAGGAAACAGAACAGTTTTGGGTAGCACAGAGCAGGGCACTGAAAATCTGGCTCTTCACCCAAAAAGGGTTCCCTAAAGGCCCATTGCTGAGCCTTTAGGTGCTCAGCAGGTGCCCCAGGAGGTGTGGGGTGGACACACACCATGTCAGGTATAGCCCTGGGGGTGGGGAGCAGGGGGGTCTGACACCAGCCAGGAAGCACCGTCAGGGGTGCTGAGGCTCATCCTACAACAAGTGCACACGTTCAGCTCAAGATGCAATTCCCTTCTTATTTCTGTGGAAATGCAAATGAGGGCTTACAGCTCCTTCCACCACAGACCCTGCCTGCCAGCTTTGTAAACACAAATTTCCAGGCTCACAGGGGCCCGATGAGCCATGAGCTGCTGTGCTGAGCTGCAAAGGCAGAGCCAAAGCCTGAAGCCCAGGGCAAAGCCTTGGGCAGCACCTGGGGCTTGCTGCTTGGCCATGTGCACAGGAACCATCTGCCAAGCAGGGCTTCCTGAAGGGATTCCCGGTGCTCTGGCTCTCTCAGACATCACTGCCTAGGAAACCTGAGCTCTGCAGAGCTAGGAGCAGCACCAACTCCAGCAGCAGAGGAAAATACACTGGAAAAAATAACCTGCAGCCTCAGCTCTGGGCATGTGGCAGCACAGAGCAGGAGGGAGTGAGCAGGCAGCCAGGGTATCCTCCAGCCTGGATTGAGCCCATCCAAACTTTGCCTTTTTGTGGGATGACAGCCCCCTGCACCACTAAGATAGGGGGGAAGCAAACCTGAGCTCTGCAGGCGTGGGTGGCAGTGCTCAGGGTGGGTGGCAGTGAAGGCCATCCTGCAGCCACCCCACTGCCCATGAGTGTGTGAGGAAGCTGCAGTGCCAGAGGATCTCCCATGGGGCAGCCTGGTGGTGGGTATGCCAGGAAACCTCTCGGTATTTGGCAAGCCTTGGGCACAGACAGGCACTTCCATCCTTGGCTGGGTGACAGGTCACCCTCACTAGGCACAGGGAAGGGCCTCTGCTGCCAGTGCCACCCGTCTCAGCTGCGTGGTCCCCTCTGTCCCACTCCAGGGCTGTCCCCACAGGCCAGGAGGGTTGACCTGGCCCTCATCTCTGTTGCTCCCCACAGTCCCAGCCTCACAGCCCAGGAGCTGTGCCAGCTCACATCCAGCTCGGCTGATGGAAACGAGAGGTTTGTGCTGGGCTCAGCTGGGTGGCGTGGCCGGCTGGTTCTGGCTGTGCTCAGGGCATCGCTGCCCCTGTATCCCCCCTGCACCCCGGCTCCTCCCTGCCGCGTCCCTCAGGGTGGTGCTGCTGCTCTCGCAGCGGCCGCGCAGGGGCCGGGGAGCTGATCCAGCTCAAACGAGCCTTTTTTCCAGGGTGGTTTCCAGGCGTGTTGCAGCACTGGCATTCCCAGGCCCGCGGTGCTGCTGCCATCCTCCCACCCAGCCTCACAGCCCCGGCCCCACCGCGGGGAGAGCGGATGGAGTCAGGAGTTCACCCGCTCCAGGGTCACCCATGGGCTTCAGACAATCTCCGAATGGAGAACGCTACAGGCAGATGTTTCATACAAGTGCCCGGTCCCTGCGGGATCTCAGCGCAGACCTGGCCACCCCAAACAGCACTGCAAGCCTTGCCCCAAGTCACAGACCTTCAGAGGACGGGATTTTTCCCCGTGGGTTCCTGCTGACCCCTGTGCAGCAGAGTGGAGGCTCCACGCCTGCCTTATCAAGCAGCATTTCATTCTGCCGGTATTACCCTATTTTAACGCCTTTTACTGTAAGGAGCCTCATTAAACCCAAACACATCACCTGAACACCCCTCCTCCGTGCCCAGGGCCGTTCAAGGGAACATGCCCGAGCCATAGAACACCCCAGCGGCCCAGGGGTCACCCCGGTCACCCCACCCCTGTCCCACAGCACCCGGCTCCATCGGCACAGGGCACCGAGGCTGAATCACCTTGACCCCCGCTGGGGAGCTGTGCCCCAGCCCGGCTGCGGGAGCCCTCCCTGACCCACGGCAGCCAGCGCTGCATGCAGCAGTGCATCCCCTGCACATCAGCACCGGCTGCTCACACCACGTCCTAATCAATGCCACAATCCCTATTAACCATTTCTCCAGGGATCCCCCCCATTCCGAACCCCGCCGAGCCCGCACTCACCCCGCGCTCTCCCAGCGCCCGCCGTGCCCCCATGGGTGCAGCCACAGCAGCACCGAGACAGCGGCAAATGAACCGTCCCGTCCTCGCTGTGCCCTGTCCCTGGGATCAGCGGGAGGGCAGCAGGGCACGGCCACCCCGCAGCCGGTCCAGAATCGCTTACGAGCCCCAGCGAGCTGATCAATATCCCCACCAGCTCCCTGTGCCCCCTTCCCCAGCACGGGAGGGTGGCAGGGGACACGCGGAGCAGCCCAGCCGCCCTGCCAGCCCCACGCACCTCGGGGAGGGGGGGCAGGAAGGGGATCCCACAGATCGCGCTGTGATTTCGCACGGCTCTCATTGTCTGAACTCATTATCCACGTTGCACAAGGCAAACCCGCAGTCAGATGCTGACACGGCTCGCGTTCTTCATTAGCAGCCCGCGTTGCAAAAGCTCCATCGACACAAACATGCATGCTGAAGCCCTTACCTTCAACTTGTCACTCCCTCATCACTGCGGAAAAGACTCTACTGGGTTCTCAGATTTAAAACACTGTAAGAACAACTACAAAAGTCCTCAGTTCCTCCAGAGAAAGTTACACACGCGTTTCTGTCAAAAAAAATGAAAAATATATTCATGGCGAGTTCATGGAGAAGTCTGGTGCATTTGGATATTTTGGTCACTTGTTTTTTAAAGCTGGTCTCTAACAGGGTCCCGGGTTCTGCACAGAGAAACAAACCCTTCTGCGATGTGCAGGATCTCAGCTCGTAAAGATCGCTCAGACTAGCTCCTACTCCATCAGCCCACGCTGCTCCCTGCGTATGCAAAGCAGAAAGTATGTGATCATATCAGAGCAATTTGCACATTCATAAATCCTGGTCTCAATCCGTAGACTCCGTCCCCATCCACCGGGTAGGGGCTTTTTATTATTATTATTACCAGAGTAACCAGCTTTGTAAAGGCATCCAGTGCAAACTCCTGCATGAGGGAATTCCACCCCACTAGTACCACCTCCTAAGACAATATCCAGCCAAAATATTGTGACTGTTGCAAAACCCGGACTGGAGCTCCACAAAGGACCTTCCAGCCTCGCATCCAGAGCCAACAGGGTCTCAGTAAATTACTGCAGAGTGACACACCATCGAGCTGTCTTTGTAGTCCTTTTTATTTATGACAGTTAATTCCGAGTTATTACTAACATTTTAGTGGTAAGTGGCATATGAAGTCATCAGCTGTCACAACTGCATCTGTTAATAAACATGTCAGATATTAAAAGCAGCTTATTATCCTCTGGAGGGGGGAAGGCATGAAGGCAGAGAGCTCAGAGACTGGTTGTTTTTCCATCGCTGGCTGTGGAGCAGGAGGAAACGTTCCTGCTCAGGAGAACAGCATGGCTGTGGTGGGACTGCCTGGGACACCTGCCCTTCAGCACATCTGAGCAGCCTGGGAGCTCTCCTCCTGTGCTGCCCGCTCCCTTTCCCTCCTCCACCTGCACTCCAGGATGGCCCCGTGACAGACCCAGCTCTGTGGAGGTGAGCTGGGGACATCAGTGCTCAGGCACCTTCCCTGAGCCCCACCATGCCTGGTGGGAGGAGCAGATCCTGCCCCGGGGCTCAGGTGGCAGCCAGGTGTTCCCAGGGGCTGTGCTGGCCCTGGCCCAGTGCTCCTGTACGAGCCAGACAGAGGAGCTGGTGGCCACCAGCAGTGCTGGTGCCCAGCCATGACTTGTGGGTTCGGTATTTCTGAGCCTGAGAGAATTCTCAGCTTGCTAACCATTGCTAGCTCCTTTCCCAAGGGAACAGTTTTCTTTTCCCAAAGTATCTTTTTTCTTTTCTCATAACATCTCTAGGTAAACAGTGCCATTTTCTCATAACAATCTTCCCCAGCTGTTGTTTCCTATTATTTAACCAATGGACAGAGGTGTCAGTCTTATAAAGACCAATAAAGACCTTTTTATAGTGAAACATGCTATATAAAAAGCAAAAAGATTGTAAATAAAACCTTTCTGGTGTTCTCCCAGTAAGCTGGAGTCAAACTATCTTTATTTTGTGTCCTACTGCAATGACTGACCCTCATCCCTGGTTCTCACAGGGCTGATGTGATGCTCAAGGCCATGGGGCTCTGCCCAGAGCCCTGATGCCCTGGCTGGTTATCCCAGGGGTGTGACAAGGTGCCAGGCAGCCCCTTGGTGTGATGTGCCCATGGGCCTGGCAGCCTCCTGGGGGAGATTCCCTGTGGACATGATTTTCTGAGCCTGACAGAATTCGTAGCTTGTGCTAGAAGCAGCAGTTTTCCAGAAGTTTTCTCTTCCTAAAACACTTTTGTGTACTTTCTCATAACATCTCCAGGTAAACAGTGTCCTTTCTCACAACAATCTCTCCCCAGGTGTTGTTTCTTATTACTTAACCTATGGAGAGAGGTGTCAGTCCTATGGACCAATAATACACATTTTTAGTGCAACATGCTATAAAAGAAACTAAAGAAATTGTAAATAAAGCCTTCATTTGTCTCCTGATAACTGAGTGGAGTCAATGTATTTCGTGTCCTATGACAACATTCCCCAAGCTTGCAGGGCTCTGAGCTGGGAGCAGAGGGCACAGGCTCTTTCAAATGATGTGAATCCCCCCTGGATCCCCTGCTGGGGCCAGGGCAGTTCCCCATCAACACCCATCCATTGGAGAGGATCCTGAGCATCCCTGACAGCATCCCAGCCCCAGCAGGGCTCACTGGGACTCAGCAGGGACCTGACAGCTCTGAGGAAGAGGAGGGCAAGGGCATGGATACAGAACATGGCCCCAAGCAGCCCCCAGACACAGACTTGGAGAACCTCATGAATCCTTCACACCCCTGCCACCTTCTCTGCTGCACACAGCCTTGTGAGGGGGCAGCTGTGAACACAGAGGTGCAAAATAACCCAAACACAGGCAGGAGGGAAAACTCACCCTTCCTGCAGCTTTTCCTTTTGCTGTGTGTGTTTTAGTGCTCGTGTACATGGAGGTTTTATTCATCCTGAATTTTCCTTGGCACCTCGTTAAGTGTCCCTCGTTTGCTGTTTGTAAATGATGTCACTGGGATCTTTGCTGTCTCACAGGAGGGTTGTGAATGTTTTCTGCTCGTTGGCAGATGCTGAGCAGTCACTGCTGCAAGTCTCCACATTGAAGACCTTTTTCTGTTTTTACTTAGAGCTCTTTTACTTTCTATTCTAGGAAATTCTCAAGCACCATCAAATGTTGTCAGGGACAACGTTCCTCTGTTGACTGTATGAGTAAAAAAATCTGACAAACCCAAGATCTGTATTTCATGCACACTGAACAGCCAAACTTCCTTTCTGATACTGGAGTGCTGCAGCCTCAGCTGACAGCTGTAGATCAAGTTTCTAACTGAGCAATAAACCCCAAAGCCAGAGCTCTGTACTGGCAATGCTGACAGGCCCAGATGCAGCAGCAGGGCTACTGGCACAGCAGCAATTAGCCAACAGAGCAGAGAGGCTGGCTGAAGGAAACGGGACCTGCTCACGGCTCCTGGTGCCAGAGGTGCCACTGCAGAGCACGGTGAATCAAACTAAAACCTGCCTGAACACCCTGCACAATAAATCCAGCACCAAGTCCTACATTTCTTCCCCTTCTGACAGGAGCTCGTTTACAGGTTTGGTTTTCTTTAGCTAACGGCTGTTGAGGCTGATCCTAAATTAATCACAAACAGGTTGTTTCTCTCCTGTGCAAAAGGACATGAAATTCCCATTTTAGCAGGATAAGATGCCAAGCCGCTCCGGATTGGAAGCAGAGGGTTCCTGGACACTCACAGCAGGTTCCCCAGGCTCCTCTGGCTGGGACATGGCCACAGTGGCTCTGCACAAAGCTCAGGGGACAGCCCCACTCTGTTTCTGCATGAGAAATGCCAATTCCCTCACATCCCCCAGCCCACCCTTAAAGTTTGTGGTTCTCCTCTGCATTAAAAACTTGCAATACTTTGGCCCAATTTCATCCCTCTATAGTTCCTGCTTTGCAAACCCCTCTGCCTCTCTTGGAGAGGGGGAAGGGGTCTCCATGGAAGGCTGACCCTGCCCAGGGCCTGCAGGGACAACCAGGAGCCGTGTCCCTCACCCCTGGCATGGACAGGGGGGCTGTGGGTGTACCAGGTCTGCACCAAGCAGATCCAGCTCTGAGCACCACAGCTTCTTTCAGACCCACACCAACCCCACCAGAGCCTGCAAATTCCCAGCTGGCACAGGAGGTGCATTACTCATCCCCTGTGCCTCATCAGCCTTTGATAATATCTCAGCATAAGCAAAAAGCAGAAAAGACACTCACAGAGAAAGCAGAAGGAAAGCGAGTATGTCCTGAAGTGTCTGTGACACTCCCAGACTGGACACGAGCTCTGCTCTGGTCTGCTGCTCTGAGGGTTCTCTGCTGCAGGATGACTGCTAGCCCAGGAAATGGTTTGTAATAACACCTGAACACCAGCAGCCCGAGCCTGAGGAGCACATTCTGCTAGCGCACATTCTGCCAGTGCCTGCCCACTGCCTCGACATTTCTCTGGCTGCAAGGCAGGGACTGCGCTCCTGGCTGGGGCTGCACAGCCTGCGCTGAGGGTCAGGCACCAGGGCACCGGCATCGCGCCTTCTCTGGGAGATGTGAGAGCCGGAGAACGTGGAGCTGACTTCCTGATAGCATCACCCAGGCATGCCTCTGCTTCCCGAGCAAGCCCGGGCTTTCCTCCAGTCCGTGCTGCTGGCGGGCTGCGCTCTGAGGCGGTGGCGCTGGCAGCCCCTGCTGGAAGCGTCCCCATCTGGGATTGTCCCCGGATCGTCATCCCAGATCGGTGCTGAGCGCCACGAGCTGCAGAGCCGTGCAGAATTCCTTCCGTGTAAAAATCTCTGCAGGTGGCAGGAGAGGGAGACCCTGTCATCCCAGAGGTGGGGGGGATGGGATGCCCCATCCTGCCCCAGAGGTGGGGCGGGCACAGCCGGTGCCTGCCTGCACTTTGTGCCTGCCTGCACCCTGTGCCTGCACCCTGTGTCTGCACCCCGTGCCTGCACTCTGTGCCTGCACTCTGTGCCTGTCTGCACCCCGTGCCTGCACTCTGTGCCTGCCTGCACCCTGTGCCTGCACCCTGTGTCTGCACCCTGTGCCTGCACCCTGTGCCTGCCTGCACCCTGTGCCTGCACCCCGTGCCTGCACCCTGTGTCTGCCTGCACCCCTCTGTCTGCATCCTGTGCCTGCACCCCGTGCCTGCACCCCGTGCCTGCACTCTGTGTCTGCCTGCACCCCTCTGTCTGCATCCTGTGCCTGCACCCTGTGTCTGCACCCCGTGTCTGCACCCTGTGCCTGCACCCTGTGTCTGCACCCTGTGCCTGCACCCTGTGCCTGCCTGCACCCTGTGCCTGCACCCCGTGCCCCATGGGCTGGTCAGGAGTGTTCCAGCAGGACTGACCTGCTCCAGGCCTGCCATGCCCAGGGCAGGGGGTCATTCCTGTGTGCCCCACCAGCTGCCTTGGCTATTCAGAGCCTCTCCTTGGGCCTGGCATGTCCTCTGGCACCTCGTCCTGCAGTCTGGGCATTTCCCCTCTCCCCAAGGAGCAGCATTTATGTGCGTGTTGGGAAACGCTCTTTTCCCATTTGCTCCGAAGGCCCTTTCCCCTGTTGTTTGAGGAATGCTGTTTGAATTAGCTGCACGGATTGCAAACAGACCCCGTTGTTTTCCTTTCCCAATGCAGGGAGGCTTCTGTTCTCTCTGGCCTGCTGGATTAACCAGGGGCCTTACACACTGACCTCTCTGCAGCTCAGGGAAGCTAATTTAATCCCAATATTGTTACAGATCACAGCAGGACGGATGTCACAGATTCCTTGAGGCAAACCAGCATGGAGTGCTGGCAGGGACAGCAGCACGCTGTGTTTGTGGAGGCAGGAGCTGCTGCAATTTTTCTGTTAAATTCCCTCTACAAAACTCATGCAGCTGGAGAGGACAGCAGCACTGGGGAACAGGGGGATACCCTGAGCACAGAGGTACAGCTGAGGAGATGCCCTGCCTGCATCCCCATGGTGAGGATGCCAGAGGGTGGAGGGTGGCTCTGAATCCTGCCAGAAGAGAAGGAGATGCAGACTCACTTCTCCTCGCTATTTATTTCTCATTATTATTTTTTTCCCTCAGTACCTGCTCCTGAAAGTGTCTGTGATGTAATGCTGAGCCTGGAAAAGGCATCAGCACCCTGACAGCAGGGCAATCCACATCCACCTCACTTGTATTTCCAGGGGGAGGATCTGCCTTCTCCTCTTGCATCACAGCCCTGCCTCCCTGGCCCCACAGCCCCCTGAGACCATCGCTGTCCCCAGCACAGCCCAGGAGGTGTCCAGCCCCCCAGGCAGGGCAGAGGGTGCAGGAGCCACCAGGGTTTGGGGGGAAGCCCTGCCTCTCCCAGCATTGCTCGGGGGGCTTTGATGTTTGCGAAAAAATAAATTACTTTGGGATGCTGTTAAAGAGAAGTTTGAATGATGACACATCGCAGGGCTGGGACTTGCAGCATTTCTTGTAAGCTCCATCCAGAGCTGGAAGTGGAAGAGGCCACTGGCACAGCCAAGAGGACATGAAACCATGCAGCAGGAGTGGCTTTGTGAGCAGCTTGTCCCTCTCCAGGCGTCTGCTCCCTCCCTCCTGCCTCTGCTGCTGCAGATGTCCCTCAGGACCACGGGGCAGAGCTTGAGGAGCACGGATGGGGCACCCAAGGGAGCCACAGCCCTTTGAGCCACTCCTGGGAGACTGGGACAGGGATGGGAGCTGGGCATGCAGCCCCTGCTCGAGCCCATCCTTCTCTCAGCCATGACCAGCTCTTGGGAACATTCCTGCTGGATGACATTTCCCAAGGCATAGAGAAAAAAAAAAAAAGAAAAAAAAAAAAGAACTTTTTTTCCCAATATAAATTCTTGCAACATTACAAACCCCACACAATAGTTGTAAGCCCTGGAACGGCTGGGGGTAAAAAAGTTACAGTTCAACATGGAAATAGCACTGCCATCTCCAACTGGTGAGTCCCAGATGTGGGACATCATGTGTGACAAAACCCCACGGGCGGGACATGTAGGAAGACTGTAATTGTTGTGGGCTCCCATCGCAGTGTGGGGACAAGGCTGGTAACCTGGGATCCGTGGGTCACCTGCCACAGCCACAGCAGAGCCTGCACCCGCACTGCCACTGGCAGGGACACAGAGCTCCTGGTTGGCATGGCTGTGCCCATGGAGAAGAGGGTGCAGCAGAAGGGACCTGCAGCAGTTTTGGGATGCTGGGGTGATTTGGGATGCTGGGTGACTTGGGACCCTGGGTGAATTGGGATGCTGGGGTGATTTGGGGGATGCTGGGGTGATTTGGGGGTGCTGGGGTGATTTTGGGACCCTGGTGTGATTTTGGGATGCTGGAGTAATTTGGGAATACCCCAGGCATAGCTGGAGGTTCCTGCTTACCCACAGAATTGATGCTCTGGGTTGTACTGACACAACACCAATGGGTGGGAAGTGCCTGTCCGTGTGTCCTCACAGAGTGGACGTGTGTCCCCTGGGCAGGGACCCATTCAGGCTGTCCCAGGAGCGTCACTGCACTGAACAAACCAGCAGCAAACACGTGGAGGGGAACCTTGTGCAGCCAAAGCAGCAGTGATGTGCTCGCTCTGCTGTACACTGAGCCACTTGCAGAACACCTGTAATTACTTTAATTAAGCTTGGGACCCTGCCAAGCCCGTGCCAAGGGCACATGTCTGCCCGTGCCATGCAGAGGTTCTGCAGAGCTTTCCAGCAGAGCCAAGAGCTTTTCTGGTGTGGATGGGAGATGTCCACATATTGTGTCTTGAGCTATATAATTAATTGGATGCAGCGCTGAGCAAGGAGCTAATTCTGCCCGGGGGTTTTGGTCACTGCACAGACATGGAGAAGGGTGAGGCCCAGCCCAGCACTGCAGGATGAGGCTGGGATGGAGGAGGCTGGGCAGGGAGCAAGGCTCACGCTCCCAGAGCCGGGGCAGGGGAGGCCAAGGTGGGGAGGATGAGGAGTGAGAGGATCCCTCCGTGGGAGGCACCAGCAGCACAACTGTGGCAGCTCTGCCCTTTCTCTTTCTGCCTTTTACCCCTTTCAGTTTTTGGATGAATTCATTCTGTGGGACCTCGAGGTGAGGCTGGGCCAGCACCCCACAGCAGCACCCTGAATCACCTCCCACCACCCCACATCACCACCCTGCACTGCCAGCCTCTTTACTGCCCATCATCCCCTGTCCCACCCCCAATAACCCCACACCACAGCACCAACACCAGGCACTTTACACACCCTGCCTGCATTTGGATGTATTTTAAATATCCACAGGATGACAGCATGAGGAAGAGACGGGTCAGACCTGGCTTTTTCAGGACACACACCAATCCCAGCACAGGGCAGGACAAACAAGAACACAGAGCAGCAGTGGGGCAGTGGAGCAGGAGGTGGGGTGGTCCCTCATGGTGCCTCTGCCCTGGGAGCTTTGGGGTTTCACTTCCAATTAAGTTTTTCATATGGTAACATTCAGAATTTTGATGGGAGATGAGGCTACTTCTGCCTAAGAGAGAACATACTTTCACTGCTGCGCCTGGCCCAGGAATGAGCTCTCCACTATTAAAATGTAATTTAATTTATCGCCGTGGGTTTTGTGATGATTGGGATTTGTTCTAAGGAGACCTTTAAAGGAGAATTTTTGCATTATTGAATGTATGTGCTAGGAAGTTGAGTTCTGGCATCCTCTGATAACCAAATTTCTTTTCTATCCTCCACTATATCAATCATGATAAAAGCCCCTGCCAAAGCCCTAACTCAAGCCATGCTTCTGGCATATTGTGAAACAAATCAGCAGGGGAAAAAGGCAAAACCCACAAGATGCTCTAGCCCAGTATTTTTTAATGTAAGTTTCAAGGATATTGATGGTTTACCTCATCAGGTAAGTATTTGTAACGCTGTTTCTTTCCCAGGGTTAAACCAGGACCAAGTGGCTGCTGAAACTGCAACTCATTCTCTCTGGCAGACCCCAAGTAGCCTAAAAATGAGTTTTCCTGAAACCTGAGGCCTTGTACATGCCAAGCAATGGCACTGGTACCTCCCCAGCGAGGGCTGCAGGGCGATCCCATTTTCCAGGGACTATTCTGACGGACACCCAGCTCCCACAATTTCCCAGGGCTCCCCAAACACAGAAGACCCCACTGGGCTGTGGCGAGCTCTGTGCATGGAGCAACGGGCAAGGTTTCCCTCTTGGTGAAATTTCCTGCATGCAAAGAGGAAAATGTCTTTTTTAGAGCTTTAATTTTATCACTTCCCTGACGCGCCAGCTTGCGGAGCGCAGCAACAGCCAACAGCGCTGTGGGATAGGCAGGGAAACCTTCCCTGAGAGCATCTCCAGGGCATGAGGGCAGCGAGGAGCCGGGATGAGTTCAGCACCAAAGCTGGCATCGCCACCAGGACACGCACACCTCGCTGGCACGGCCGGCATTGCAGCTGGCCCAGGACAAGGTGCCTGTGTGGTCCCGGCTGCCGGCTCTGAACGCTGCTGCTCTGCTTTGCGTATAAGTCAAAACCTGTGAGCTACTGCTCACAGACACTCGCTGCTTCGGCAGGCTGGAGTGGGAGAAGGGAGAGAGCTGCCAGAGCCAGCTGCTCTCCGCTCCAGGAGCTGATGGAGGATTAGCCCAGCAGCGTGTCTTTACAAATTGTCGGTTCCCAGAGTACACAAAGCAAAGCTCTGAGGATTGAGTGTCTCAGCACAGAGGCGAAGGCAAAGGCTTCGGGAACCTGATAGCGCTTTCCACCCAGACACAGAAGCGTGTGGACCCCGGCCCTGCTGCCCCCACGGAGCCCTGCCTATCCCACAGCAGCTCAGCCTTGCCAAACGCAGCGTCGGTGGCTCGGAGCGCAGGCTCCTC
The DNA here is from genome assembly GCA_910950805.1 of Acrocephalus scirpaceus scirpaceus. Lineage (NCBI taxonomy): Eukaryota > Metazoa > Chordata > Aves > Passeriformes > Sylviidae > Acrocephalus > Acrocephalus scirpaceus. Next base: position 3,717,039 of record OU383796.1, read on the forward strand.
CCGCAGCCCCGCCGAGCCTCTCCCTCTCTAAACCGATGCCCCACAAACCAAAAAGGGTTTGTAAAATCACCACAGGTCCCTGCTGGGATGTCCTGGAACACAGAAAAGCTTTCCCTGCTCTGCAGTGCCCACTGCCACTCTCCTGCACAAGGCTGGGGCCTCCCCACCAGCTGCCCTGTCACGCACGGTGGCAGAGCTGGAAGCTCTCGCTACTTGTTTCACGGGAACTTCCGACATTTCAAAAAATTGTTTTCATTCTGGCTTGGAATGAAGACAAATATTTCAGAAATTTCCTGGATAACATAAAAGTTTAAAATATCCTCCAAGCTAAAATAGAAGTGTTGGGCTATCTCAGCTCTTGCATTATGTCATATCATGCCAGCTCACAGTACAGTATGCAGAGTCACAGATGACTTCTCATGAGGAGATGTAAACAAAAATACAAATAATGTCAGCGAGGGAGGAGAAATTAAATGCTGGAACGACAAATTCTCTAAAACTACTTTTTTTTCCCCCTTGTTCAAATTAATTCTCCGTGGGAAATCGCTTGGATTTTTTTAAAAGAGCACAGTCTGGCCAAAGCAGCTCTGCTGTCCTCTGGAGCAAGAGGAACGTGATGCCGGCTCTCCCCTCCAGTCCAGCAGCGCTGCTCCTGCGGCCGGGCTGCTCCGGGATGTCCCGGTGTCCCTGCCCCCGTCTCTCTCCCTGGCCGCGCTTGACCCCTTATCGTGTTTCTCGCCAACCAAGGGCAGGCGAGCTCGGCGCTCGGGGCTCTCGGGGCTCTCGGGGCGCTCGGGGCTCTCGGGGCTCTCGGGGCCCGGCTGTCCGCAGCCAGGCTGGATCACACCGGGCGCGGCGTTAGCGGCGCGAAGCAGCGGCTCCGTGGGAGCGCGGCAGGACGTTCCGTGCTCCCGCTCTGTCCGGTGCCGTGGCACGGCGCTTACCTGGCTCAGCTCTGCTCGGCCGGGGCTGGCTCCTGCCCTCCCTGCGCCCTCACATCGCCCGCCCAGGCGGCCGCTCAGCGCCGCGGCGGCTGCCCCGCTCCGGGGCTCCGAGCCGGGCAGACTCCGGGCGCCGGCTGGCACCCATCCCCTGCTGCCCCGTGCCTCTCCAGAAAGGCACTGCTGGGAAGGAGTGCCGGGGCTCATGTCTCCGGTGCTGTATCCACCCCTTCCCACCCTCTTGGGGTTCGGTCCTGCCAGTTCCATTGTGGGCTGTCCTCACCACTTTGGGCCTTTCTACCGCTCCCCTTCTTGTGGCTCTGGATGTCACCACAGACACGCTTTTATGAGAGTGGGCTTGTGCAAGGCTTGTATAAAGTGTTCTCAGAAATACGAGGCTGTCATTTGTAAAACTAATAAAAATGTCCAATAATTTTTACAAGGGAAAAAATGAGTCATTGGATGGCACATTCTCATTACTGGCATTTTACAATTAAAATGAGCATCTATTGAATCAATCCAAAGCTCTTATTGTTAGCAGACACTAATAACTTCCTGAGCTATTGAAGATACTTTTTTTCTGAAGAAACATGACCCTTTGCCACGGCATTTCTCGTTGAGAGTGGTATCCAGCTGAGACCAGCTCTGCTCAGCTCCTGCTGGAGGCTTTTCAAACACATCCTGATGAGACTGGTGGCTATAACTGGGTGGGAAATTGTTTTTAAGCCCTCAAAAATGTTCGAGATTTCAAAATTTTTCCCGCTCCACATGGGGACGAAACCAGAATTGTTCAACATTTTTTACCAAAAAAAAAAAAAAGGAAAAAAAAAGAAAAAAAAAAGTGCTCATGGAAACCATCTCCGGAATAGCCAATAGCCATGGGTCACACTGAGCCGGTGGAGCAGGGGCTGTGGTGGCTCAGACCGCCGTGATGGTGGCTGTGCTGGCATCAGCCAACTTTTGCTCCCAGGGTGGGACACACATCCCGGCCCTCGTGACCTTTTCTGGTGGAAAAATTTAATTTATTGAAACTTTCCCGGTTTCGCTGTGGCCGTTGCGTGTGCGTGGCCACAATCTGCCCCACGCAGAGCAAGCCAGGCCAGCAAAGTGGAGGCAGCACCACCTCCCACCTTCGGAAGGCCAAGAATTTTGCAGCTGCTTGTGCTTTGAGGACGGTCTATACAGTCAGAGCCTAATTTTCAACAGGCACTGCGCCCATCTGCTGCTGCTTTCTGAAGACCAGCCTCCCTCCAGATGTCTCGGGGTGGATCCTGGTCACCATAGTCACCACCTGCTTTTTGGAAATGGACACCCTGATGGAGCAGAAGGTGTGGTCTGAGGAGGATTCAATGAGGAGAAGCCCCACAGAGGCACAGGGAGACTCTGAGTGCCCTCCACAGCTTTTCCTTGTCCATGGGGCTCATTTCAGCCTCAGGAGATGAGACCAAGAAGATCCAGTCTGACTGCAGGACTTGTTTCTCAAAGCTGCTCCAGATGAAGCAAAAGACATCAAAATGCAAAACTCAATTATTGCCTTCAGCAGAGGGGTCCAGGGAGAGCTCCCACTGCAGGATTTAGCAGAGGAGCTCCAGGTTGCTGTCTGCTTTTAGGAGTGCTCTTTTCCGTGTGCAATCACCTGCAACATCCTCAAGGCAGAGTGGGAAGCCTTTCCCCTGCCAGGACACCAGAGAAGAGAAGCCAAATTGCCCCGTGTGCCCAATGAATTCAGAGAGTTTCTGAATGTGAATGGACATCTTTCCTCTCAAGCCCCAGCGGGCCCCAGGCAGCCAGGCTGCTGTCACTTGTGGGGAGATTCAGTTCCTATTTGTACTATCAAACACGTGCAGAGCTTATGAAAAACTGCCATGAAATCCCACTGCACAGCAGTAACAATCCTGGCTTCCAAACACTGACTGCCCTGCCAAAGGGCTGGCAAATCCAGATCCTGCTGGGCGGAGGCATCCAGATGCCACATCTGCCACGACAGATCCTCTTGGTGCAGCCCAGCCTCCCCAGAAGGCAGCTCTTTTCCAGAAATCAACACCTGCAGGACTCAGAGACATCTTCACTCTGTCTTAGTTGGAAGAGTCTTTATTTGCATCGAGCAGAGGGCTGGAGCTTGATTTTTCTGGTTGAGCAGTCCAAACTGGGCACAGCAGAAGGATGCCAGGCTCTGCTCCCTGAGCACCACACTCGGGATTCTCCCGTCCCCACCCTCCCCGTGGCTCTCTGGCAGGGATGGTTCTGTCCCTTGGGGAAGCGCCATGGGAGCAGGGATGCTGCTGCAGATGCTGGGGAGAAGCAGATGAGGTTGTTTTCCATTCTCTGTTGTTGTGCAATGGCCCCAGCTCTGGAGACACTTCCCACTCCTTTTCCTTTGCTACTGAGCGTGGGGGTTGGAACGACAATGTGTATTGTCATTTATAAGCTCTGCAGGACCCTCCTGGGACCTACGTGCATAAATCTTGGGTTTGCTTTAGCATTCCTTTTTCCTCTTGCATCCTTGCAGCACAGCTTCTGCCTGTCCTGCCTGAGCTCTGCAGAATCTGGAGTCCTGCTCCCAAAAACGTCGGGCTGTGCTGCTGCCATGCTCGTCTGCTCCAAAGGGAGCCTTGGGAATGAGCTGCTAATGCAGCTTGGCCTGGCCGCGGTCCTGCTGTGGCTGCCAGGTGCCTGAGCACAGCGCACACAGCGGGCACTGCCGACAGCTGAAAAAAACCCCGGGAACTTCCCTTAATGGCTCTGTATTTCCTGTTAAATTTTTATGGGATTTCCTCAGCACCCAAGAGCCCGGTCACTGGCAAAGCCGAGCGGGAAGAGCTGCTTCCCGGAGGGGATAGGGCTGGAAATGCCTGGTGCCCGGAGGGGACAGGGCTGGAAATGCCTGGTGCCCGGGGGGACAGGGCTGTGCTCCCTGCTGCCCGGAGGGGTCATGGTTGGGGACTGCCTGGCTTCCTGCTGCTGAGAGGGGACAAGGCTGGGACTGCCTGGGTCCCTGCTGCCCGGAGGGGACAGGATTAGGCTCCCTGGTGCCCAGAAGGGACAGGGCTGGGGTTGCCTGCTGCCCGGAGGGGACAGGGCTGGGACTGCTTGCTGCCCAGAAGGGACAGGGCTGGAGCTGCCTGGTGCCCGGAGGGCACAGGGCTGGGGCTGCCTGGCTCCCTGCTGCCCAGGGCAGGGGCTGCCCGTGCCGGGGCCATCAGCCCGGTCAGGTTCTCGGCCACCCACCCGCTGCAGGGACAGCCCCCAGGTGCCACCGCAGGCGGCCGGCCCCCAGCTCCCCGGGGGCTGCGGTGTGCCCGGCCGGCAGTGAATTTGGCGTCCCCGCCGCAGGGACTCATCGGCTGATGTCGCAGGATTTCCTCTCCCCGCCGGGAGCGCACAATAGCGGGGACAGGCTGCTCCGCAGACACCCTAATCCCTTGGCGATTGTGCCGCCTTTCGGGGGGTGACAATGGCTCAATGAAGGTTTGCAAGGTTAGCAGGAACGTTAATCCTTACAGAAGAAAAATGTGACAATTACTTAATGCCGTGGCTGGGAGCTTTTGTGCGGCCCTTCTGGGCAGGGTCTCATCGACAGGCGCTGCCCGGGTACCTGCGACAAGAGGGGACAGCGGCCGGTGCTGCCAATATCTGCCCAGCCTGGCTCGGCTTCTGCTCGTCCCGAATTCCCATTCCAGCCAAGGAGTTTGTGCCACCACCCAGTGAAAGCACAAACATGTCCATGGCCAGAGCACAGGCGGGGCAGCAGAGCTTTGTGTTGTCTCGAGTTAATTTCCAGAAAATCGGGTGTCTCTTACAATTCAGAAACGCTGCAGAAGAGATGCAGCTGAGAAGGACGTGGAGGGCACACACCCACCACGCTGCTCGGGGGGCACGGTGCAGAACGTGCCCCAGGCAGGGCCCAGAGACCCGCAGGGGAGGGGGCAGGTGGAAGGAGGGGGGCTTGGAGGGGCTGGGAACAGCAGAACCTCGGTCACTGGACAGTGATCCCAAGGGTTTGTGCTGACACCATCCAGGAGGAGGGGAGGGAGCCTCTATCCTGCAGAGCAGACCTGCCCCGTGCTGGGTGTGGGGAGAACCCTCAGCCGGGAGCCCGCGACAGCTGCCGGGGGCTGGAAGGGATGTGCGAGTGCGATTGTGTCAGTGCAGAGCCTCGGCCGCTTCCGCAGGACGCTTCTGCTGGCATCAGGGAGTCGCTGGGAGGTGGAGGAATGAAACACCCTCGGCGCTGCCAGCCCAGCCTGTGCGCGGAGAGCTGTGACAGCCATCCGGGGATTTCTCTGGCTGCAGCGACTGAGGCGAGGGAAGGAAGGGATAAAGCACTGAGATCACAGACGAGATCCCGCCTGCTCGCCCAGAGGCAGGCGCAACACCACAGCACGCCCCGCCAACCTGCTCCCGGCGGCGCTGGCGAAAGTGCCGCCGTGCTGTCCCCGCCTGACCCCGCACCCGGCCCCGCGGAACGCGGATCACCGGCGGCCAGGGGCAGCGGGGACAGCCGGGCACCACAGGGGACCCCGCAGCCGTGCCTGGTGCTCCAGCCAGGCTGGGGCAACATCTCCAGGTGTGAGCACCTCTCCAGGTGTGCCCTGCGTGAGGCCGGCAGCCTGCAGCCCGTCCCGGCTCCGCTTGGCTGTCTGCATGCCTGGGTGTCACCAAACCAGCCCCTCGGAGACAGGCGAGTGCCAGAAGGCAGCCCCGGATCCCCGAGATGCTCGGGGCAGCCGTCCCTCACCTGTTCCTCCCCTCCCTCCCGTTCCTGGACACCACCACACCCTGGCCACACCGGGCAGGGCGAGAGGCCAGGAGCGGCGGGGCAGCAGGGCAGGCAGTCCCCGGGGCTGGCCGTGGGCACCCTGCTCGGTGTGCGAGCAGCCGCCCGAGGCAGCCCCCAGCCCGGTTCTCCGGTTCTCAGGGCGGCGTGCGTGTGTGCGCTCTCGCGGGTGTGTCGAAGCCGTCGTGGCTCGGCGGAGTTCAGGCACTGCAGGCGGAGAGCGCAAATCTGCCTCTGATTAAATCGGCCCTTTGTAATATAACCTATATGAGCCTGCACTTAACACCCATCATCGTGAGGAAAGCCCAGGCTCTCTTCCAGCCGGTTGGGCTGCGTGCCTCCGGGGCAGATCTCCCAGGGACACGAAACTGCCGGGGCAGGAACTTGGATGCATTTCTGTGCGGATTCTTCCCCCTTCTAGAGAGGCACAATGGGGCTTTGCATGAGTGATACAAACATGCCAGTTGTACTTAAGGTTGACAAATAATGTAAACCACACAATCTGGTTTGAGGGAAACGACTTCACCACAATTTATTTTAGTGCTTTAAACATCACGCCAAACTCTGTAGTGAATTGCTAAATTAATGCCGGGCTGCCATCTAAATAGACATCTTCAGATCACAAGCATGTTATAGGGGGAATGGTTTCCTTTGAAATGGTTCCCACAGCTTAAAGGCTGCGCAGAGAAAAAATGTGCCCAGGATTCAATTGCTGCCAACATGTGGTGGCCACATTTCTCCACTGCTATTGGCCAAGATGCGCAGTAAAGCTGAGGAAGCATCATCTGAGGTGGAGAGATAAACTGGTGATTGCAGGGAGACGGGGAATGCCATGAGCAGCTCGCTCTGAGGAAACGGGTAAAGCAAAATAGCCTCAGTTCCAAGCTTTCAGTCTGGAAAAACGTGCCATGCATCTGGTTGTCCCCATCACACATTTTCTCGGCTGCTTGGGATGCAGCAGAGCCCAAGAAAAGCACACTGGATGTGTCCTCCACTCTTGGTTTTACATTGGTGCCTTGGCTGATGTTCTCAGCACTGCTGCTCTCTGCTCCCTGGGCTGCTGGCACCAAGGGCAACTTCCACGTGCAGCCACGTCCTGCATCTCCTGGCACAAAAGCCTGGCAGATCCCCTTGGCATGGGGAGCTGCAACTCTGAGACCAATCCTCCCACAGGTGTCAGGAAAGGGGACAAATGAGCCCATGACAGCTTCCTTCCAGCTGAAGGAGCTGGAGGAGTTCATGGTGGGTGCTCAAACCCCACGTGGGCTTCACATCTGCACTTCAAACTGGAGATACCCCAGCACCCATTGACCAAGTGTGGACAAAGGATGAGACAAAGGAGAGGGAAGGGAGCGGTCATTTGGCCACTGTTCCCACCCTGGCAAGTTGGCGCTTGTTTCCCCATCACCAGCCTGAAGTCCATCTTCCATGATTTCGTGGCTCAGTCGCTCTTTCCCCTTATGGTTTCCTTCAGCTGAGCTGGAGGAAGAATAAAGAAATGTCTCTCTGGGCCCCAGCCTCTTACAGGGCTCATAAATATGTCTCTGCTTAAAAAACTCAAGGATTAATTAACTCATGAGTATCTCCTAACCAAAGTTCTGGGAAGGAGCACCCTCCTGCGTGGGAGGCAGCACATCTGTGGGAGGTTTCCCTGGGGCCTCTCCCCTTTCCACAGATGCCTGGCTGGGATGGACCCGGAGCCAAGCAATGCCCACCAGGCGGGATCCTGGCCTGGCACTGCCCCTGCACGCCAGCCGTGCCGTGCTGGGACCCCAGTGCCACCAGGCACCTGGGTGGCCATCAGCATCGGCTCCGGGGCCACGCTGCCGTGTTGCCTTCACAGTGTTTTCAATTAGGTGCTTGACAATGCCCGGGCTTGGTGGTCCCTCATAAATCGTGAGCGCTGACGGTGCCATGGGAAAGTTGGGACCGAGGGGGGTGGTGCCTGGGGGTGCATCACGGGGCCGGGCTCTCCGGACACACCAAGCCCAGCCCTGCCCAGCCCCTGCCCAGAGCCCACTGCTGGTGGGCTGGGTGAGCCCTGCCAGGGGCTCCCCCTCGTCCCCACGCCCTGTCCCACCTGGGGAGGTGCCAGCTGCATTGGTGGGTGCTCTTCTCCCCAGAGGTACTGGACAGCCACACTCTCTGTTTGTCCCCTGCCTGGTCTGGGGGCACCTGGCATGGAGCAGAGCAGCTCAGGGGCACTGCTGGGTGGTGGGCAGGAGATTGCCCCACACTGACACCACCTCTGCCTCAGAATTTGCTCGGGCACTGCCTGACACCAGCTCTGCAGCCCAGTGGTCCTGGGAGCCCAGGTGGTCACAGGCACCCTGACCGGGGAGCTGGCCTGGTCTGAGGCCCAGCACTGCCCCCAGGGAGGGAGAGAGAGAGGGAGGGAGGGTGTCTCCAACAGCAGTCTGGTCCCTGGCACACTGTGCCAGCGCAGCAATCCTCTGGTCCCTGGCACAGTATATCAGCCCAGCAATCCTCTGGTCCCTGGCATGGTGTGCCAGCCCAGCAATCCTCTGGTCCCTGGCACAGCGTGCCAGCCCAGCAATCCTCTGGTCCTTGGCACGGTGTGCTAGTCCAGCAATCCTCTGGTCCTTGGCCCAGAGTGCCAGCCCAACAATCCTCTGGTCCTTGGCACAGCATGTCAGCCCAGCAATCCTCTGGTCCCTGGCACACTGTGCCAGCCCAGCAATCCTCTGGTCCCTGGCATGGTGTGTCAGCCCAGCAATCCTCTGGTCCTTGGCACAGCATTCCAGCCCAGCAATCCTCTGGTCCTTGGCACATTGTATCAGCCCAGCAATCGCCGGTCTCCAAAGAGCTGAGCTGCCAGAGCCACTCCTTCTGCAGTGGGTCTGCGCCGAGCTGGTACGGGACAAACAACTTTTGCAACATGTTTTGTTTTCCACCATTGCATTTAGAAAGTAAATAAATTAAATTCATTTTGCTGCCACTTCTCTCTGTCAAGTGTAACCTGAGCGCTGCTGGCAGGGGAAGCAGAGTGTGGTGCGAGGCCTCCCCAGCTCGTGGCAGGGCTGCCTGGCTGTGCTGGAGCCTGAGAGCTGCACAGGGAGGGGCTCCAGGGAGATCTGCTGAACCTGTGCCAGTGACCCACTCTGCCCTGCTCAGTCCCAGCAGGAATGGCCCCACACCACATGGAGAGCTGGGCTTGAGGGACTGGTGCTGCAGTGGGGAGGGGAGCAGGGAGCTGGGATACCCAAGCTGAGCAGGGACCATCCGTGACACTCAACTGCAGCTGACACTGGTGGTGTCCCCCAGGCTGTCCCCAGGCCTCCCTTCACTCTGCTGTGTCACTTCACCTTCTTCACAGGCATGGTGCTGCTGTCTCAGTGTGGAAGGAGCAGGCTGCACACATCCATCCTCTCTGTGTGTCACACACAGTGTCACCCAGCAGGGCACTGAGCCCAGCAGCAGCTGTCCCCAAGGGCTGTCACTGGAGCCAAATGCTCACCCTCAGTGAGGGTCCTGTCCTGTCACAGACCTGGGCGGATGGGTGGCCCTGGGGACAGCTCTCTGCCAGTCCATGCCCAGTTCCCAGGGCTGAAAGCATCTCCCATGGCCATGCTCACCCTCCCCCAAGGGAAAAGGAGCTTCACACACAGTCACCCAGCACCCCCAAGGCAGGCCCTAGCCCCTGGGGGCTGCCACCTGTGGCCAGCAGCAGAACAGGCAGGGGGATGCCCAGCCCAAACCAGCTCCTCTTTGCTGGGGCTCTCTGGGCAATGGGGCTGCACAGCCCTCGTGGGTCCCACTGTCCCCATGTGGGCTTGAGGACAGCCCAGCCCGTGCTGTGGCTCAGGGCAGTACTCTCCAAATCCCTACAAACGAGCAGCAGGGAGGGAACCGTTTGCACTGGGAGCACCATGCAGAGGCCTGGATTTTCTCCTCTCTGTGCAGGCAGCTGTCTGCACCCGGGACAGACCTTGGTTACTTTGGCATGGCAGTCAAAGCACCCACTGATGTCATGAGAAATGGAACTTGGCCCTGGGTGCCAGAGGACTCCGGCTGCTTCCAGCTGGCCTCCTTGCTGCTTCTCGCACTGTCTTTGGGACATAATTAATTTTCTCTGTTGGAAGGGTAGTTTCCAGCTAAGCAGGGATCCTCTGGGTTTAAAAGTCAGTGAAAGTGATTTCCAAAGCACGGGACACCCTTTCCTCTCAAGTGCTGCCTTGGAGAGGCAGCAGCAGCACTCCTGGGTTCCTGTCTGTCCCAATGCCATGCTGCAACATTTTTGGACAAGCCCGACTGTTTGGCTTTATCAAACACCTCTAGATACAACCCAGCTCTCTGCAGCACCACGGCACACAGCTCTGCAGCACCATGGCACACGGCTCTGCAGCACCATGGCACACAGCTCTGCAGCATGGCTCTGCCCGTGGGGACAGCTGTGCTGCCAGGTGGGTGGCCCTGAGCAGTGGCAATGGTTGCAGACCAATCCAGCCACTTGGCCTTCTCATTCTTACATAGAACTTCTTCCTTTTGCCTCTGCACTGCCTGCAGGAAGGCTACACCATGCTGGAAACCCAAAGAGTTCCTGCCCTTCTTCAGCTTCAGCCCCAGCTCTGGGAGATGGCAGGTTGGGCACACAGCAACAACGAGGCCTGACAAGATCATGGTGCCCAGGATGTTGTTCCCACCTCCACCCTGGACACTTGCAGATGTTTTTGATGAGGCAGCTGCCTCCATGCCATGCCATGCCATGCCATGCCATGCCATGCCATGCCACCCATCCCATCCCATCCCATCCCATCCCATCCCATCCCATCCCATCCCATCCCATCCCATCCCATCCCATCCCCACAGTCAAGTCCCACATGTGCTCCTGTCAGGTCCTTCTCTGAGCAGGAGGAGAGGAGGAAACACTGCAGCAAACTGTTTTACCAGAAAACACACAAGTGACTCTTTTAATAATGACATCCAAATGAAAACAACGTGGGCTTCAAAGTCTGTCCTTGGGATGCTTTGTGGCTCACGGGTTTTCTGACAGCAGGGCTCCTTCCCATCCCAGGGAACGCACCCAGGAACCCGGCCCCTTCCTGAGGTGCCTCTCGCCACTCAGGCCCCCTGTGGGGGCACGATCCGGGCTGGGACAGTGGCTGCTGGCAGGGCCTTGCTGGGACACCAGGGATTCTGTCACTGCCCAAATTGGCCGTTCAGCATCTTCCTCACTCCTGCCCTTTGCCAGCAATGCCTCGGCTGTGGTTGCTCCAGAGGCCGTCTCCTGTTACCGAAACGCAAATGTTGATGTTTGAGGAGGGGAGATGCTGATGAAAATGGAGCTGGCTCTGTTTGTTTGTCAAAGCAGCTATTTTAAACAAGTTCTGTTCACACAGCTTGCAGATCGGAAGGAAGTTTTCCCAGCCATAATATCCTAGCTCAGCGCTGGGCAGACAATGGTTCAGCAGTTGCCCGGGATTAGCTGGTGAAATCACCCCGTGCAGCCTGGGAAGGACGTCTGGGAAAGGGCAGCATCGGATTTTGTGCTGGGGAGGGCGGGGGGGTCAGGAGCTGCCTGGGGAGCCGGGCGTGGCATGACGGGCTGGGGACAGCCAGGCTCAGAGCAGGTCAGTGAGCAGCTGCTCCAGCTTGTCCCGGACAAGAGCTTCAGGACAGCCTGAAGCCTCCCTGGCCTCTCGCCACCCCTGTGTCCTGCTTTTTTTCTCAGAAAACCAACTGAAGATGGTTAAATGCAAAGTAGGTTTCTGTTAAGATACCTCCCAAAGCAGCAAGCCTGAAAACAGGGCACGTTGTCACCTGCAGCGTGATGGGGAGAGGTGCACTGCTACCCGAGCAGGGGGAGCAAGAGATCCCATCAGAACCACATCTGCCTGTGCCCTGTGCCCTGTGTCCTTTGTCGTGTGCCCTGTGCCCTGAGCCCCACACCCTTTGCCCTGTGCCTTGAGCCCTGAGCCCTGTGCCCCACACCCTTTGCCCTGTGCCCTGAGTTCTTTGCCCTCTGTCCTGTGCCTTCTGTCCTTTGCCCTGTGCCCTGATCCCTGACCCCTGTGCCCTGTACCCTGTGTCCTTTGCCTCACACCATGTGTCCTTTGCCCTGTGTCCTGAGCCCTGAGCCCTGTGCTCCACACCCTGAGCCCTGTGTCCTGTGTCTTGAGCCCTGACCCCTGACCCCTGTACCCTGACCCCTGTACCCTGAGCCCTGTGCCCTGAGCCCTGAGCCCTGTGTCCCACACCCTGAGCCCTGTGCCCTGTGCCCTCTGCCCTGTGCCCTGTGCCCTGTGTCCAGAGCCCTGAGCCCTGTGCCCTGTGCTCTGTGCCCTGTGTCCTGAGCTCCACACGCTGCTCCCTGTGCCCTGCACCCTCTGTCCTGTGCCCTGCACCCTGTGCCCTGTGTCCTTTGCCCTCTGTAATTCGCCTTGTGCCCCGTGCCCTCTGTCCTTTGCCCTGTGCCCTGAACCTTCTGTCCTGTGCCCTCTGTCTTTTGCCCTCTGTCCTGTGCCCTCTGTCCTGTGCCTTGTGTCCTTTGCCCTCTGTCCTGTGCCCTGTGCCCTGAACCCTGTGTCCTTTGCCCTCTGTCCCGTGCCCTCTTGTCCTGTGCCCTCTGTCCTTTGCTCTCTGTCCTGTGCCCTGCGTCCTTTGCCTTCTGCCCTTTGCCCTTTGCCCTCTGCCCTCTGCCCTCTGCCCTCTGCCCCATGCCCTCTGTCCTGTGCCCTGTGCCCTCTGTCCTTTGCCCTGTGTCCTGTGCCCTGTGCCCTCTGTCCTGTGCCCTCTGCCCAGTGCCCTCTGTCCTCTGTCCTGTGCCCTGTGCCCCGTGCCCTCTGCCCCATGCCCTCTGTCCTGTGCCCTGTGCCCCGTGCCACGCCTGCCCAGTCACCGAGGCTGTGGAGTCACGGCCGCTGCTCCCTGGTGTGTTCCCTCCAGGAAGGCAGACAGGGCTCCTGGAGGGTGGCGGAGGCGGCAATGCCAACTCCTTTATTCATTACAGCCTCATATACAAATAAAATCTTTACAAGCTTGCTTTGAGCCTTTAAAAACGCCGTTTAGGACGTGTCATTTGTATTGTCTGACTCGGGCCGCTCCGCACCACGGCTGAGCTCAGCGGCAGTAAAAGCTGCTCTCCACGTAAAACCCAAATGAGTTTATTTTATTTGCAGGGCGAGGGAAGCTCTCAGCAGCTGTGACACCCCAATGCCCAGGGCAGAGCTCCCCTGCCCACTGTGGCCGTGGCATTGCAACTTCTCTTGTGAGCACCCATGGGGTCTCACAGGACACAGAGCCCTCGTGGATGCTGCTCCCACCAGGAGAGCCTCCTGCCACCTCTTGTGATTCCCCTTGGGACATCCCAGAGAGCGGCTGTGGCAGTGGCTGCGATGCCACAAACATCAGAGCAAGATGCAGAAGATTAAAGCGAATTAATCCTCGCCAACCCTGCCAATGCCAAGGCGTGAAAGCTCTGACTCCGGAGGTGCACATGGAAACTCTCCACCAAGGGGAATTAATTGCAGGAGCACTGGCCCGTACTGTGAAGATTTTTTCATTAAATGCTCAGATGAAGCTTTCTGCTTCTTCCTCCTCTTGGTGAATCTTATTGTGATTAAATTAAAGGAATTCTTGTTAAAATGTTAGTATCCTACTAAGACCATTTGTTGTTTTTCTCAGCTGCCTCTGGTCTCTTTAGAGACTTTGCTGCCTTTTCCTAACATTTTCCAGCTCTTCCCCCTCCACGCTGCCCTCCCCCTTGTTTCTGAGGCAAACTGGAAAGTTACAGTTGTGGTTGAGCCGTGGCTGCGGGCGGTGAGTCACGGCGAGGATCCCCACTCACAGCTCGTAAACAGCAGGGAGAAACAGGAGGGAGAAACAGGAGGGAGAAACACGAGTTCCTGCCCGGGGCTGTGCCCGGGGGCCTCGCACCGGGGTGGGATGGGGATGGTGCAGGGAGGGGGATGGAGGGATGGGAATGGGGATGGAGATGGGAACAGGGACAGGGAGGGGATGGAGATATAGGGATGGGGACATGGGGTTGGGGATGGGGATGGGAAGGGGATGGAGACATGGGGATGAGGAAGGAACGGGAACAGGGACAGAGATGGGGATGGAGACATGGGGATGGGGATAGAGACATGGGCATGGGGACAGTGCAGGGAGGGGGATGGAGACATGGGATTGGGGATGGGGATAGGGATGGGGATGAGGACATGGAGATGGGGATGGGGACATGGAGATGGGGATAGAGAAATGGGATTGGGATGCGAATGGGGATGGGGATAGACACATGAAATTGGGGATGGGGATGAGGACAGGGGTGGGAATGGGGACAGGGAGGGGGCTGGACCACTGGCCATGCCTCTCCCTGGTATGCAGGGCAAAACCAAGGCTGTTTGCTGGTGGCCATCACTGGGGGACAGAGGACAGCCTGGCCCCCAACAGTGTCCCTGGCCCCCTGGCAGTGCCCCTGACCCCCTGGCAGTGCCCCTGGCTCCCTGGCAGTGCTCCTGGCCCCCTGGCAGTGCCCCTGGCCCCCTGGCAGTGCCCCTGGCCCACGCTGCTCCCACTGCTGTGCACGTGGCCATTCCCAACCTGTGTCCCAACCTCCCTGCATTGCGGGATGGCTGCACAAAACCCTTCCAGTGACGTGACAGCAGCACTTAAAAGCTTGCTAAAAAGCTATGGAAAAGTAGAAGAGTGATAGGGGTGTTTTTCCACAGCTAAAGGGAAAAAAAATGCTCATTTGTGGGCATTTTCCATTCAGGAGCATCCTGTGCAAATGCATTGTTCCTCTTTGAATTCCTCGGCATATGGCATTCTGTGCTGTTAGAGTTTAATATTCTTTTCATTACCGATATCTAATACAGACAAGTCTTGAGGGTTACACAAAACATATGTGAGCCTAATTTGTTTTTACTGTGCCACATGGTTTTACTCCCTGCATCATTCAGTTTGTCTTTTTTTTTTTTTTTAAATCATGTGATCAGCAAAAACTTAATACTATTTTTAAGCATGGTAAGAAAGTGAAAAACACATTTACTGTGACTACAGAGGAAGAGAAGTGTAGATTCCCCTCTGCAAAAGTAGCTGTTACAGGGTGATAGCAAAATGACACTGCTGCTGTAAAAATGGCATCGCTTTGGCAGTGCAGTTTGCTCGGCTTGTAAGGAGAATTCCTGAAAATTCTGGGCTTGGAGTGATTCATCTGATTCATCTGACTGAGACAGATGAGAATGGGCCTCACAAATGTGCAGATCTGTGGTGACAAGCCACCTTTCTGTGGGGGAACTCACCTTCCTCCTGCCCTTCATCCTTCTCCAACTTTTCCTCATCTAACACCTCTCTGGAAAGGTGGGCATTAATTTATTGCATAAATCATCTCTAATGTTCCTTTTTACCCCTCAAATTATATTATGGCACCCATACTCATACGGGGGATGCAGAAATATGAGTCCCTGCTGGTTGTGGTCCCCATGCCAGCAGCGAGGACTCCGTGCTTGGTTCTCTGCTCTGCAGTTGTGTCCCCAGACGGCCACGCAGGTTGGGGTTGAGTTTATTTGGGAATTTGGGAGCCTGGGAATGAGCAGAGCAGGGAAGAGGAGAGGGTGGTTCACTATGTGCAGAGCTCCTCTCTGCTGGAACAGAAAGGCTGCAAGGGCAGAGATGCTCAGACAGGTCCCTGGACATTGTAATGAAATAACAAATATTAAAGCACAACCAGCCTTAGGTGAAGGTGGATCTTTAGCTCAAATCTCAGCTAGATTTAGCCCAAATCTGAGCTCTCTGACCCCTAGTGATGGAGATCATCAGAAAAGGAGAGGATGTGAGCCCACTCATGGGTGGGGCAGAGGGAGAAAAGTTTTGCCCACCCGTGTGCTTCCCCTTCAGAGGTTCTTGGCTGCAGGAGGCTCCTCCATGCCAGGACTGGCTGCCCCAGCCCTTGAGCGGGCACTGGGCTGGTGTGGCAGCACCATCCTGGCCTGGAGCCTGCTGCAGCAGGTCAGGGAAAGCCGAGCCCTGGCATCTGGTGCTGCCAGAGAGCTCCAGCCTTCCCCAACGCAGGAAATCCTGGTGCTGCCACACGCCGCATCCTCCGCTCCCACACATGTGCCTTGTTAGCAGTGTCAGGAGCCTCCAGCTCGTGGGTGACTGCTAACCACAACCACCAGCATTAACCTCCTGCTTGGAGGTCATTTGCAACAACCCACAGAAATGCCTCGGAATTGGGCTATATTGAAAGAAGCTGGTGCGTTCCTGAAATAATTAAAGAAAGAAAAAAAAAAAAGCCACTTTATTATTTATGTATTTGGGCCTTTGAGAATTCTGGAGTAGAGTAATAAAACTGTTGTGGACATCTGGAGCTTCCAGGGCAGGAACCCCAGAGTGGCTGTGGAGTAGGACAGATCCATTAATGGGCTGAGGTCATGGCTGCTGCTCTCTGCTGCTTCTCTGCTGCTCAATCACAGCAGTTGTGTGCATCCAGAGGATCCTCTGGGGACCAAAGAATCCAGTGTGAAAATTCTCTTGCCATCCCAGGAGGAGCCTGGCCTGAAAGGTGGAGCCTGGGGCAGCATATATCAGCTATGGAGGCATTAAATCTTACATCACACAGCATGGGTGGAAGGGCAGAACAGGATACCCCAGCAGCTTTCCCAGTGCAAATCTGTCTGTTCCTTCCAGATGGAAAACTCTGGAACCTGCAATCAAGTGTCACTGTGGGATCCCCAGTTTGCTCAGCAGAGGTTGGATGCTGTGTGGGACTACTCCAGACATCTGTGGGGCATAAATAACCAACCATGCTGGGGAGCCTGGGCCAGCTGTGCCATTTGGGGCTCCTGTGGGTCACCAAGAATCAGGTCAAGAGGCTGGTCCTGTGTCATGGAGCCCATGAAAACCACAGCCTTTGGTTGCACACAGGGCCTGGCCTTCAACGGGTTAAGGGTGATTTGAATGATTCCTTTTGTTTAGATTCATTTCAGGTTTCGTGATTTCTGTTATTGCTGCATAAAATCACTTGCAGGCGCTCGAGGTGGGGTGGGCGCTCGGAGAGCGGGAGCAGATGTGAGCTAATTGGAAGCACAACAGCAGCCACAGCAAGTGCTGCCCGGCTCTTCCAGGCCCAGGGTGCCTCCAAGGCTTCAGCACACCCAGTTTGGGAACTGCACTGGCCCTAGAGAGTGGGAGTGGGAGTGGGGTGCAGGAACAGCAAATCTCTCCCCTGAGTGCTGAAGTTCTGCTCATCCAGGCTGCTGCACCAATGCTCCTGGCATCTTGGCTTGGCTTTGAGGTTGGATCGTTCTGAGTTTCATTCAGTTCAGAAATAAAGCTGGAAAATATGGGTGAAAGCTGGAAAAAAGGTGAATTCTGTCTGCCAGGAATTTGGTGAAGGAACAGACCCGGAGATCTCATCAGTGCTTCAGCAGATGGGCTGTGTGCTGGTGGACAAGGAAAACCCCAGCATGACCATCCTGGGATGATGGGATGGGATGGGATGGGATGGGATGGGATGGGATGGGGTGGGATGGATGGGATGGCATGGAATGGGATGGGATGGGATGGGATGGGATGGGATGGGGTGGGTGGGATGGATGGGATGGCATGGAATGGGATGGATGGGATGGGATGGGATGGGGTGGGGTGGGGTGGGGTGGGGTGGGATGGGATGGGGTGGGGTGGGATGGGATGGGATGGGATGGGATGGATGGGATGGGTGGCACCTCTCATGCTAACACTTTGCTTACAGCACGCACTGGCCTGCAGCCCCTCTGTGCCTGTGCACCAGGGTGACCTGCTCCAGCTCCCCAGGTGTGACTGGGCCCATGTGGGACGATCACCCTGAGGGCACCCACTGCCTGGGAGTGCGGGCTGGGAGCCATGAGAGAACTGTCCTCTCCCATTCCAGAGGTGAGTGCAGATGCTCTGCTGTCTGTCAACAGCTCTTCCCTGGGCTGAGGGCAGAATCTGCTCCTTCTTCCACCCGCAGAGCTGCTGTGATAACACATGTCCATGCCTGGCACAAGCTCACCAGAACCTGCCTTATTCCCAAGGCCTGAGCAGAGGCTGCTGCTCCTCCTACACCCACAGAGAGGGCCCTGTCACGCTGGGATGTGCCAATGCCAGACAGAGCAGGGCTGATCGTGCCCCAAACCTGCTCCTCGTGCTGCCAGAGGAGTGAGAACCAGGAGGCCACACAATGAAAATTCAAAGCAGCCCAATCCAATAACCAGCTGGAGCTGCAGGTGCTAATGAGATTGTGTGTTGGCTGTTGTTCCCCAGCTGAATCTGTCAGGAGCTCTCTGGACCCCACCATGGCAACATTGGCTTTAATTAAAGAATCTCTGCATGGCACCGGAGGGCAGATTCACCCGTCCGGGATCTCTGGCACTTGCCGAGTCACCAGACAGTCTGTCTCTCTCCAGAGATTAGGCTGTGGGAATCTCTCAGGTTGCTTGGCACAAGGAAACGGGGGAACTTGTGTGTGAATCTGAAGAACGCAGCTCATTAACTTTTCTCACTCTCCCTTTGGGCCAGATGCCGAGTGTGTCCAGGGGCTCACACCCCAGGAAGGCGACAAGGCTCAGGGTTAATTAAGGAGCTGACATTCCCAGAACCTCACTCTCCTGGGAAAGCATCCTGGAAGCCGCTGGTTTCCAGAGCTGCCAGTGGAGCCAGAAGGGTTCCCAGAGCATCCCCAGCCTCCCGTGCCTGCCTGGCAGGGGGGCAGCGGGCAGCGTCTCACTCCTCACTCTGTTGCTGCATGGGAAAGTCACATCCACCAGCAAACCCCTTGTCATGGCTGGAGAAACCACGTGTGTGTCTGTCTGTGTGTATCCATATGTGTGCTCACATGTGCATATTGCATGTGTCCGTGTGTGCATCTGTGTGCACACACGTGTGTGTCCATCTGTGTGCCTATGTATGTATCTGTGTCCATGTGTGTGTGTGTGTCCATCTGCATGCATGTTTATATCTCTGTCTCTGTGTGTGCATGTGTGTCTGTGTCCATGTGTGTGCATGTGTACCCACGTGTGTGTGTGTGCATATGTGTGTCCATGTGTGTGCACACATGTCCGTGTGTGTGTGTGCATATGTGTCCATGTGTGTGTGCACACATGTCCATGTGTGTGCATGTGTACCCACACGTGTGTGTGTGCATATGTGTATATCTGTATCCATGTCTGCATATATGTGTGTGTGTCCATGT
The DNA here is from genome assembly GCA_910950805.1 of Acrocephalus scirpaceus scirpaceus. Lineage (NCBI taxonomy): Eukaryota > Metazoa > Chordata > Aves > Passeriformes > Sylviidae > Acrocephalus > Acrocephalus scirpaceus. Next base: position 3,735,931 of record OU383796.1, read on the forward strand.
CTGTGTCCATGTGCTTGTCCATGTGTGTCCATGTGTGAGTCTGTCCATCTGTGTGCATCTTTGTCTATGTGTGGCCATGTGTGTGCATGTGTGTGTCCATGTGTGTGTATGTGTGTTTACACGTGTGTATCGCTGCCCATGTGTGTATATCTTGTCCGTGTGTATGTCTCTGTGTGTCCATTTGTGTCCATGTGTGTGTATATCTGTGCCCATGTGTGTGCCTATGTGTGTGCATGTGTGTGCATGTGTGTGTATCTGTGTCTCTGTGTGTGTATCTATGCCCATGTGGGTGCAAACATGAGTACATGTGTGTGTCCATGTGTGTGTATGTGTGTTTACACGTGTGTATTGCTGTCCATGTGTGTATATCTGTGCCCGTGTGTGTCTGTGTGTGTCTATTTGTGTCCATGTGTACCTATGTGTGTGTGTATGTGCGTGTGCATATGTGTATCTGTGTCCATGTGTGTGTGCATGTGTGTATCTGTGTCCAGGTGTGTGTATCTGTGCTTCTGTGTGTCCCTGTGTGTGCATGTGTGTGTATCTGTGTCTGTGTGCCTATGTGTGTATGTGAGTGCACGTGTGTATATCTCTCTCTCTCTGTGTATGTGTGTATATCTGTGTCCATGTGAGTATATCTGTGTCCATGTGTGTGTATCTGTGTGTGTCCATGTGTGTAAATCTATGTGTGTGTGTGTGCATCTGTGTCTGTGTGTATCCATGTGTGTGCACGTGTGTGTACATGTATACCTGTGTCCATTTGTGTGTACATGTGTGTATCTATGTCCATTTGTATGCATGTGTGTGTATCTGTGTCTGTGTGTGTTCATGTGTGTGCATGTGTGTATATCTGTGTGCATGTGTGTGTCTGTGTCTTTGTGTGTGTACATGTGTGTATACCTGTGTCTGTGTGTGTCCATGTGTGTGCACTTGTGTGTACATGTGTATATCTGTGGCCATGTGTGTGTACATATGTGTATCTATGTCCATTTGTATGCATGTGTGTGTATTTGTGTCTGTGTGTGTGTGTGTTTGTGTGTGTGCATGTGTGTATATTTGTGTGCATGTGTATATGTGTGTGTATCTGTGTCTATGTGTGTGTATGTGTGTCTGTGTGTGTTTGTGTGTGTCTGTGTGTGTGTCCATGTGTGTGCATGTGTGTATACCTGTGTGCATGTGTGAGTATGTGTGTATCTCTGTCTATGTGTGTATATCTGTGTCCTTGTGTGTGTTCATGTGTCTCTGTGTCTCTGTGTGTCCATGTGTGTCCTTGTGCATGTCCATGTGTGTCTGTGTGTGTGTAAATGTGTATATCTGTGTCCATTTGTGAGCTTGTGTGTGTATCTGTGTCCGTGTGTGTGCACGTGTGTGTACATTTATGTATTTGTGTCCGTGTGTGTGTATCTGTGTCTGTGTGTGTCTATGTGCATGTATGTGCGTACATGTGTGTGTATCTGTGTCCATTTGTGTGCATGTGTGTGTATCTGTGTTGGTGTGTGTGCCCGTGTGTGTACATTCATATATCTGTCTCCATGTGTATCTGTGTCCATGCATGTGCACACGTGAGCACACGTGTGTGCATGTGTACCCAGGTGTGTGCATCCTGTCCGGACTCAAGGTTTCATTTTTGTGCCTTTGTCACCCTGGCCGTGGGGCCGGCACCGTGGGACTCCATCACGGCCCGCCCAGCAGCCGGGATCGGTGCGGGCCGGAAGGAAATTTTGGAGCAGCCACAGGGAGGGCAGGGATGTGTCTGCCCTGTCCTGTCAGAGCATGTGGTTCTTCTTCCAAAATCCCAGCACTTCCTGCAACCTGGTCCACTGAACCAAAATATCTTTCGAAAGAAATCTGGAAATAGGCTCCGACAGTATCAAAACATCCTGTTTCGACATTTTCTGAATGAATCACTTTGATTTTTTTTGTTTGGAATGACCCTGCTGCCTTTTTTTCTACAGAAATGGATTTTGTTTATCGACAAGTTGTAACCAAACAAAGTAATTGATTTTTGCCTCACTGAAACATCTCAACCCCCCTTCCCTCCGAATCTTCTTTGAGGTTTGATTTGCTGCAGCAGAGTATTTCTAAATATTATAGTTTTGTTCCAACTCAGAGCCAGATTTTGCAATCCTGAGTAGAGCCGGTCAGTCCGGCTGTGCAGTGCTGGGCACATCCTGCTGGGACTAGGGCAGAACTGGGGGGTCTCACCAGGGGCAGACCAGGGTTGGGGACATCACCGAGCCCCCCAAGCCCTGAGGTCACCCCAGGCTCCTACCTGGGGCTGGGGGTGATGGGGCTGAGGGTGACGTGGCTATTAGCACTATTTGACAACTTGTCAGGATTAGAAAGCTCATCATAAACCCTCCAAAATGAGCAGTTTTTGTGTGTGTGTGCGAGTTAAGCTTTTCTGCCCCAACCAGGAACAGATGTCTGAACTGGTTGATGAATTGGAAACATCTGAAACAACTTTCCAAGCCGAAGTACAATAAATATACCTTTCATCACGATCCCTGCAAGAGGGTTTTAGAGGCAAAAATCACTGAAGTGTTTAATATGGACCGTGGTGAAGAATCATTATAACAAATGAACCAAATTAAATGAGAATTTCTCCCCATTTTAGTGACTTTGCTGGGACTCCAGGTATCACCTTCTGTCCTGACAGCCTTCTCGAATTGCTCTTCCGTGGTCTCATACTGTCACCTCCCATAAGTGCAGGGGGATGGAGAACAGGGCCACCCCAGAGGGTGTGGGGCCCCAAAGGGCACCCAAGCTCTGCCCTGGCTGCAGGGGCAGGAACCAGGTGCTGGTGCACAGGGGTGGGCAGCTGCCATCTCCCAGGACACGTCCACCAACGGGACAGACAGAGGCAGATGCATCCCTGGTGCCTCTGGAACCTTTCCTGATGCTTCAGCATCTCCAGAGGCTGCTGGTGGGGTCACAGCTCTTCAAAAATTGCCCCTGACACCTGCCTTGCCCCTGAGCCATCAGTGCTGCCACAGCCCAGCAGCTCCACGCTGGGGTGGGATGCAGGGGGAGGCTGGGGCTGACCCCCAGCGGGGCACATGGGGCTGTGTGACTGCCCAGGAGCCAGGATCCTCCAGCCCAGGAGCAATCAGCAAAGCATCCTCGTGCCTCAGTGCCAGGAACATCTGTCAGAGCTTGCGGGCTGCCTGCCAGGGTTCAAGTGCTGCCATTCCAGTGCTGATCCCGTGACCTACAGAGATGAGAATCTTTCAGCAGGAGTCATCAGAAAGTTTATTTTTCCGTGTCTCCACTTGGTTTATTCCACTGAGTAAAGTTGTGTTCTACTGATTTATTCTGAAATCACATTTATTTTCCTTTAAGTAATAAAACCCAGTATTTCTTCTTTCAAGATTCATGTGGGCTGCACAGGATTTGAGGGTCAGATTTTCAAGTGTGAGCACATCCACCTGGGCCTGTAACTTCCTTTGCACATGGGAACCACGATACGAGACCCTGTGCTGGTGCTCCCAAGTGCAGGGAGATGCAGCCTTGCAGGAGGCCTTGTGCTCCAGGGAAAATTCACTCCTGCTCCCCTTGTGACTCCCCACTGTGCCCCACCAAGGACAAGATAGGTGTAAGGGATTTCAGAATGATCACTGAGAGCTGTAAATATGGAAACAGAAAAGGGCTGAGGCCACAGTTGGTGTCTTTGGCTGTGCTCAGGGACCCACAGTGCATCCCCTGGTGTGGATGGAGCTGTCAGTGCCTTCAAGCCCTGAGCCCCAGCTGCTCACATCATCACCCTGATGGGAAAAGGTGGAAATGACACTCTGGGGTTTTTATTGGACACTCACTGGCACACACCGACCCTCTGCCAACACCTCCCCATGGATCCCCGCCCTGGAGAGAGCCCTGGGCTGTGACACCATCGCTGCCCCTGGGAGAGCAGGGAGCTGTGTTATGTAACAGCTGGGCACTGGTTTTGTACAAATACAGCATCAGAGTGGCTACAGCATCGCCAGGAGTGCCTTGAGCAGAGTGAGTCACCAGAACATGACTCAGAAATAGAGGAGACACCTTTGATGTCTCCATCCCCCAGCGCCTCTGGAGCTGGTGGTGGTGAGGCCTGGGGAGTGCTGGGGCTATCACAGATGTCACTAATGGGGAGTGCTGGGGCTATCACAGATGTCACTAATGGGACACTGATGCTCCTGCCACGCCACAGGGCCACGCCAAGGAAGAGTGGCCAGGGATCCAAGGCCTCCAGCTTGCCTGCCTAAAACTTCCTTCCCCAGGGCCTGTTGGCTAATTCCCACCCGTGGCAATGGATCAGCTTTTCCTTATGCTGGGGATCAGGGGCTGGGAGACACAAACGTGACACCCACACGTGCACCAGGGGTTTGGAAGTGCTGCCTCAGGTGATTAGAGTGAGGTGCAGCCGGGGTCCAGGTGTGACAGCTCGGCCTCGGCCAGGCGCCCGCAGGAGAACCAGCACAGTCTAAAGCAACTTTCTCATTTAAGAAAAAATATTTTGGAAGCCGCCACCTCCTTCCACTTGCCAGCAAGTTTAGAGTTTCATAAAGTCAGCCTGGTAATGGGTTACAAATGTACCTATCAGTTTTACATTTGTTTTCATTCAGGCTCAGTGAGTCTCCACCAAACCTGGCGATGGCAGGGAAGGGAAGGGCCCCCCCCACCAGTCCCCTGCCCTCCCCGCTCCCCTCCCAGCACACCCACAAGTGAATTGTTCTTCCATAATCTAAACCAACACTTCTCTCCGGCAAATTGGATTTCGGTTAAACCCTGTGACTTATGTGCAAATCCTGACAGCAGCTCGCCTTGCGCAAAGCTCCCTGCGGGGCGCGGAGCCACCACGGACACGCGGAGCCGGAGCCTGCACAGCTGCTGTCCATCAGCCCAACCCTTGGATCCCGGGCACTGCAGCCCCCCGTGGCTGCTGTTGCACCCCAGACTCTGCCCAAACCCTGGCCAAAGCATCCCTGGATCCTCAGCGTTGTATCCCCAGCTCTGGGGCACCGTTCTTACAGTTCTCAGGCATTGTACACCAGATCCTGGGTGATGCACCCCCGTCATGGGTGTTGTACACCAGATCCTGGGTGATGCACTCCTGTTCTGGGTGTTGTACACCAGTCCCTGGGTGATGCACGCCTGTTCTGGGTGTTGTACACCAGTCCCTGAGTGACACACCTCTGTCCTGGATGTTGTACACCAGCTCCTGGATGACACACCTCCTGTCCTGGGTGTTGTACACCAGCTCCTGGATGACACACCTCCTGTCCTGGGTGTTGTACACCAGTCCCTGGGTGATGCACCTCTATCCTGGGTGTTGCACCCCATTTCCTGGGTGAAACACTCTCTGTCCTGGGTACTGTATACCAGCTCCTGGGTGATGCACCCCTGTCCTGGGTGTTGCATCCAGTTCCTGGGTTATCCACCCCCTGTCCTGGATGTTGTACACCAGTCCCTGGGTGATGGACCCCCTGTCCTGGGTGTTGCACACCAGCTCCTGGATGACACACCTCCTGTCCTGGGTGTTGCACTCCCTGTCCTGGATGTTGTACACCAGTCCCTGGGTGATGCACCCCCTGTCCTGGGTGTTGCACACCAGTTCCTGGGTGTTGTACCCCCTGTCCTGGGTGTTGTACACCAGTCCCTGGGTGATGCACCCCCTGTCCTGGGAGGTGTACACCAGCTCCTCGGTGATACATCCCCTGTCCTGGGTGTTGCACCCCTGTTCCTGGGTGATGCACACCCTGTCCTAGGTGTTGTACTCCTGTCCTGGGTGTTGTACCCCAGATCCTGGATGTTGCACCTCCAATCAAGCAGCAGAAAGCCAATCCCAGCAATGAGAAAACCAGCAAAGCCTGAGTTCCAAGAGCCTCGTGCTGATGTTGGAAACTCAGGACATAAACGTTACGTGGCACAAGGCGTGGTGGGCGCTGGCTGAGGCCAGAAAAGTTAGCTCTTTTTTCTGAACATTATTGAATTTTTGAAGCTGTAATGAAGTGCAGTTCCCAGAGGAGTCAACTGAGCAGGTCTTGTCTGGATCGTGTGAAACTGAAGCTGAGCAAAGTCACCCATTTCTAATTCAGTTACATGGTGATTACATGGGCTCTTGGCTGAACAGCAATGAGGGGTTTTATTTTCTGTGATGAATGAGCGTTTTTAGTGTCTGAAGTAGCAGCTGTCACACAGCTCATACTTTTGCCAAGAAAATAATTCAGAGGAGAAAGATAAATTTTAACTCAACTTCTTTTTTATTTCAACATTTAGGACCAAAGATTAACAGGAGAGCCCCCAGTCCTCAGGATCCAGCCACACCCAGGTGCTGGATCCCAGCTGTGGATGCTGCCACCACTGCACAGTCCCCTGGGACTTCTGGTGATGTCACCTCCCAGCCTGTCCCACGTGTCACCTCAGCTCACCACCTTCCCATGGCCTCTGTCCATCCATCCATCTGATCCAGGGCATTGGACCCAGCAGCTCTGGGGCAGGAGCTTCATGATAAGATCCACTTCCTGACTTACTCTGAGCTGTCCCTCACGATTGACTCTGCTGCCGAGTTCTCTGATGGAAAAAAAATCTATTTAATTTTGTCGTCTGTTAGCAATTTAAGTTGAAGAAGTGGTGTTCAGTTCCATTGTTCTCAGCCCATGATGTTCGTGTGAAAGGTTCCTTTGATTCAGGATGCTGCAGTGCAGGAAGGAACTGCAGACACTGTGCAACAGCACATTGGTGAAAACACAGATAATTCATCAGGAGCTGATTGCAGCAAGATACCAATGTTGTTGTTTATTTAAAGGGATGTCATCGATTTAAAATTCATGTTTAATTTATCAGTTAATTCACATGCTAAGACTGCAGAGATTTTGCACTGAGTCCAAGAGAATGAGATCAGGAACGGGTGCTTTTCCCTGTCTCACGTCTCCTTCACTTTATGCTCTTGGCTGCATCTCTGCTGTGTTCTGCACTCCCTTAGAGCACAGACCTCGTGGAAGTCCATGCTGTAGTAAAAGCAAACACACAATGCTGTGCATGGTCTGTGCTCAAAGCTTCCCCAGCCCCAGCACTGCCCTCATGGCGTGTCACACCTGGAGTGGCCAGCAGGAGCAGGTTATTGTGGCCAGCAGGAGCAGGTTATTGTGGCCAGCAGGAGCAGGTTATTGTAGCCAGCTCCCCAGAATCCCAGCAGGCTTGGGGTAACTGTTTTATCCTCTCCCTCCTCTCTCTGAATATAATTTCTGGTTTGCATTACTCAGCTTCATTGTTCCAATCAGAATCTCTACAACACAAGCAGCAGCAACAGCATTTGTCCCTTGGAGCTGGCTGTGGGTAAGGGAGGGCAGGTGCTGGGCCAATGCAGCGGTGCAGACACCAAACCCTCGTTCTCCCCTGCTCCACATCCTCCCCAGGATGCAGCTCTGCAACCAGGCAGGGAGAGGTGCACCAGTGTGGGAAATTAAGGCACAGAAAATCCTCAAAACCTTATGCATGCAGACCCAGACATAGAAATGAATACAGAATGAATTTGATTTGAGACCTCGGAAAAGGCTTCCAAATTTAGAGACCAGGAGCCAGTTTAAGCAGAAACCTGTCGAGCTAGGTCAAGCTAAGAAAGTTTTAAAGTTTAGAGATAGAAGTAGTGACAAAGGCAGTAAGAAGTTTTAAGGTGCAGTACTGTGAGCTTGTGTGTCATTACGGTTAGGAAGCTCCGCATTGCTGCAAAAATGTATAAAACAAAATAACTACTTAAAGTTTCAGGTTTTTGTCTTTTAAGGTTTAAAGACAAAAACAATCTTTGTGGCAGTAGTTTATTGGTTAATAAACCTTTAATACCCCTTGTGACCACTGACCATGGACACCTGACCTCTAAGTTATGCAGTGAAGATATTCTCACTCCTTCATGAGACTGAGGCAACAAATCGTGCTTTAAACACCTTTCAGTGGTCCTGTCTCTGTCACATAACCCCAACACCAGGAGCCCTGAGAGGTGCAGGCAGGACAGGCCATGTGCAACGAGCTGGGGTTGTGTGAGGCTGCAGGGCTGAGCGCTGAGCCCAGCCAGGCTGCAGGGACAGCACCCAGCACAGGCTGTCCTGAGCCCAGCCAGGCTGCAGGGACAGCACCCAGCACAGGCTCCTGCAGGGACAGCACCCAGCACAGGCTGTCCTGAGCCCAGCCAGACTGCAGGGACAGCACCCAGCACAGGCTCCTGCAGGGACAGCACCCAGCACAGGCTCTGCTGAGCCCAGCCAGGCTGCAGGGACAGCACCCAGCACAGGCTGTCCTGAGCCCAGCCAGACTGCAGGGACAGCACCCAGCACAGGCTCCTGCAGGGACAGCACCCAGCACGGCTCTGCTGAGCCCAGCCAGGCTGCAGGGACAGCACCCAGCACAGGCTCCTGCAGGGACAGCACCCAGCACAGGCTCTGCTGAGCCCAGCCAGGCTGCAGGGACAGCACCCAGCACAGGCTCCTGCAGGCACAGCACCCAGCACAGGCTCTCCTGAGCCCAGCCAGGCTGCAGGGACAGCACCCAGCACAGGCTCCTGCAGGGACAGCACCCAGCACAGGCTCTCTGAGCCCAGCCAGGCTGCAGACACAGCTCTCAGGCTCTTGCAGGCACAGTTCTCAGCACAGGCTCTTGCAGACACAACTCTCAGCACAGTCTGTCCTGAGCCCAGCCAGGCGCTTCCAGGCACAGCACCCAGCACAGGCTCTCCTAACTCCAGCCAGGCTGCAGACACAGCTCTCAGCACAGGCTGTTGCAGGTACGGCACCCAGCACAGGTTCTCTGACCCCAGCCAAACTGCAGGCACAGCTCTCAGGCTCTTGCAGGCACAGCTCTCAGCACAGACTCTCTGAGCAGGCACAGCTCTCAGCACAGGCTCTCTGAGCCCAGCCAGGCTGCAGGCACAGCTCTCAGGCTCCTGCAGGCACAGCTCTCAGTTCAGGCCCTTGCAGACACAGCTCTCAGGCTCCTGCAGTCACAGCTCTCAGCACAGACTCTCCCCGTGCCACTGCAGCTCAGCAGAGCAGGATCTCACTTCATTCACCCCGACCAAATGACGAGCAGCCGTGCCGAGGCTGTGCTTTCACAAATGAAATGCACGCTGTGCTGGCTGCTCCCTTTGCCAAGAGGCTGCTGATGGGTGACCCCGTGCAGTGCTCACGATCTGGTGTTTTCCTGATTTCACCAACCTCCTCCAGTAGTTTATTGATACCAAGTGGCAGCAGAACAGCTGCAGCCCAGAGGAGAGGTCAGTCTTGCTGCTGGCACGGGGCAGACACAAAAAGAGATTTCCTTGTGTGACAAGCAGCTCAGCTTTCCTGTGCTGCACGTGGCCTGGTTTGGGTTACAGATCAGCTTGTAGAAATGCAGCAAAACCTGTATCCAGTTTTTGAGGCACAGCCACCAGCATCAGCTCCTGGAGACCTCATGGAGGAAGGAAGGATGCTCCACCAGCACCATGTCCCCCACATGTCATGTCTGTTGTTATTTATCCTGCTTGAAGTGTCAGCACAGACACTGGTGGAGCACTTAACGTTTTGAACTTGGCCCACAAACTCTGCAGTGACATTAAGCAAATCTGCTTCTTATTGTTATTTATCTCTTTAACGAAGCAGCAGGGACAGCTCCATAATTAAGGTCAAGCTGTGTTGCACTCAAAGTAAAACTCATTGCAAACCCTCTCTGAAGTGTCATCATTTTCAAAAGAAAGTTCCTTCTGAGATTTTACAAGAAAACTTCTTATTTAGGTTAGTACTTTCAGTGGAAATTTCCCTGAAGGGGAAGGTTTTATATCCCAGGATCAAACAAAACAAACCCTCTCAAGTCGTGAAAAATAACGACTAAAAGTGTCTATTAATCCCGAATAAAAATTGCTGGGTTTTTTTTTTACTAGCTGTCCTGCTAGCTCTGAAGAGGCAGAGGAGCAGGCGTGCTGCGGGCATGTGGAAGCAGGAAGGGTGGGCATGTGGAGCACAGGGATGTGAGCACAGCGAGCTGGGGGAGATGAAGCTGGAGGAACAGGAGGATCCTGCGGGTCTCACTGGGGAGCTTCGGGGAAGGACAGAGGAGCGCCGGGGGATGCGGCACACCGAGCCAGGCACCGGCACAGCGGGGCTGAGGCGGCTCTCACCCCAAGTTGGGGGCTCTGTTGGGACCCCCAGGGTTGTGGAGCACAGTGAGCTGGGTGAGATGAAGCAGGAGGAACACCAGGATCCTGCCGGTCTCACCGGGGAGCTCAGGGGTGCCCTCGGGGAAGGACAGAGGAGCGCTGGAGGATGCGGCACACCGAGGCAGGCGCTGGAACAGCGAGGCTGAGGCGGCTCTCACCACAGGCTGGGGGCTCTGTTGGGACCCCCAGGGCTGTGGCAGGGCAGTGAGCTGGGTGAGATGAAGCGGGAGGAGCAGCAGGATCCTGCCGGTCTCACCGGGGAGCTCGGGGGTACCCTCGAGGAAGGACAGAGGAGCGCCGGAGGATGCGGCACACCGAGCCAGGCACCGGCACAGCGGGGCTGAGGCGGCTCTCACCCCAAGCTAGGGGCTCTGTTGGGACCCCCAGGGCTGTGGCAGGGCAGTGATGGGCACGAACTCATATCTGTGTGACTTGAAATTGCCGGGAGCCCGCGGGAAGGGCTCCCCTCGCCGAGCAGCGAGTGTCCCACGCACCGGGGACTGCGGGGCTTTCCCCGCCGGGGAGTGACATGATGAATGGGCTCATTAGTGCAGCTTTCACTGCGCTGCCTGACACGCGCTCTCGTGCTTGTACACAACTGCCGAGCCCTCGCTGCCGTGCCAGCTCTGATTCATATGTCAATAAACAGCGGAAGGGAAGCGGTTTCTCCTGCCAAACCAAACAAACAGTATCTTCTTGGTCAGGGCTGCAGCATCCCCGTGAAACCGGTGGCAAGGGGCACTGTGCTGATGTGATTCCCTGCTCTCCCCGTGCTCCCCATGCCATACCCGTGGGCCAGCAGCTCTTGGCAGGTGTGGGGCATCCTGGCCCAAAATGTCCCTGTTCCCACAGGGACTGGGGAATCAATCTCTGATTCTCTCTGCCCATCAGTGCCAGACACACCTTACAGCCAGAAGTGGAAAGGGATGGGGGAATGTGGTGTTTAATGGTGCTTTTATCAATAAAAAGGAATTATTGGCCTGTATCCCTCCTGAAACTTTAATAAAAGTCGAATGATGGTTTTGTCTTCTCTCCTTTTTCATTTAGTTCTAATTCAGACCTGCACTGGGGTCGGATCAAGAATGCTTTTAACCTTTCCAGGAGGCCTGGTGGAGGCGTGCCCAGAGGCAGGATGGGCAGGAGGAGACTGCCCGGGCTCTCCAGCACCGTGGCACCACCAGGACAGCCACTGGCACTGTGCCAGGCCCTGTCCCACAGCCCTGGAGCTCCTGGCACACCTTCCCCAGCAGCCAGGCCTTTCAGCAGGCTCTGTGCTGTTTGTGTAAGTCTGAGAGCCACACATTGATTCACCCAGCCGCTAAAACAGCTCAAGATTTGGGTCCTTGCAGCTCGAACAAATCCCACAGCACAGGTGAGAAGGGCAGAGGTGCTGGGGCAGACAGGGGTGCTGGGTGAGCCCAGGTCAGGGCACTGACAGAGCTCTGCTCCCTTTAACGCTTCTCAACCCCAAAGCCTGGCCCTGCAGACTCCTCCAGATCAAATTCCACCCTGATTTGGTGGAAACAGCTGGATTTGCCAAAGGATAAAGGAAAGTGTTTTCCATTAACACATCTAACACCCCCGTTAGTGCAGCTCTGGCTGTACACGAGTGCTAATGAGATTTCACTGTGACACCGCGGGAGGAGAGACGGTAATTGGGGCATTTTCTGTTCATGGCTAGAGCGGCTGAATTAATTATTGGAATTAATCCTTCTGCAGGAGGCACGAGCTCTCTCGTGAGGGGAAGCAGGAGGAAATGAGTTGATTTGGTGTGGTTATCACCTGACTGAGGACAGGTGCAAGCTTAGGTGATAATAAACATCACTGTGGCAGCAGTGCTGGTGTGGGTGGCCTTGCTGGGGATGTGGGTGCAGAGGGACAGGGAGGGCAGGCACGGAGAGCAGTGGGATGTGGGGGCACTCTGAGCAACATCACCTTGCTCTTTATGTCCTCGAAGGTTTTGTGCCATGCCTGTTGTCCAGGGAGCATCTGGGTGGGCAAAAATGGCCCTGGAGGAGGTGTTGGCTCCCAGGATATCCCAATGATGCCTAAAGTTTGAGCTTTCACATTTTCAGGTTCTGTGCTGCCCAGGGGTGCATCTCTGAGCTCACAGTCAGGGTCACTCAGCTTTTCACAGAGCAGGGACACAAAACAAATCCTTTTCCTGCTGAGGACCAAGGACAACTTTCAGCCCAACAGCACAAACAAGGGTGGGCTGAAGAGAGAAAACAAGAAGAATGGGATCTCACAGCCTGGAGCTGGAATTGGACAATTAAACCCCAATATGCAAATGGACCAAAACTTATAAAATGTGAGACCTCGTGACCAGTCAGCCTTTTTTTTGTGACCATTTTGGGTCCATCTTGGGTGTAGCCCTGGTCAGGCCCTTGTTCTGCCCAAGGTGGATTCTGGAGCCTTTCAATAAATCCCAACTTTATTCTCCAGCTCTGTCCAGTCTCTGTTCCAGCTCAGCCTTCCCAAAGCATCACCAACTCCACTCACAGGGCACTTCCCATTCTGCACCCCAGCAGACCCCATGGAAGGGTGATGGACTCTGCAGCTCTGACCCCATGGAGCAGTTCTGGTTCCCTCAGGAGAGCTCAGTTCCTAAGGAGGTGCCCCACGCTGCCCATGGATGTGCTGGAAATCCTTCCCAGAGAATTGCAGCTACAGAGGGAAATATTTCTCATCTTAGCAAACGAGAAAAGGGAAAAAATAAGGTGAGTGAATGGGGTTTTTTTAATGGACAATTTAATTGCTGACATCTGTGATAAAAGCTGTTTTTTTCCAAACTGGAGTTTGTTTCTATCTCAGGATGAAGCAGGGATGTAGGGGCAAATTCTTTGGAAAGTCCCTTTGAGTCTCATCCAAAGAGGATGGGGAATGAAATGTGGCACATGTTAAACATGTAAATGAGGTACTGATTTACTGATTTATCTGTTTCTCGCATGAGATCTTCTTTGGCTGCATCAAAATTACTGTATTATTTATAAGTCTTAAACATTTAAAATTAGATGTGTGGTTTTAAAACAAAACATCAAAACCTTAATGCAAACCACATTGTTTCAATAAGAAATTATATTTAAAGAAAGCAAATTCAAAAAGTTTCTGTGCTGGATCAAACCTGCACCTCATGTGGTTCACATCCACGTTGGACCTATTCTGTAGGACTGGGTTCTCTTTGCAATGATTTGCAACAGTGAACTCAAAATAAACAGATCTGGTTTCATTCATGGAATATTTCCTTGTTATTGAAAAGCATCATTTTCTGCACTGTCCCTTGACATTTCTTGGGGAAATCCTGGAGGCTCATAGCTCACTGGAGGCACCAGGACACCCCACTGGAGCCAGCAGCATGATGTGCAGGCAGCTGCTCTCCTGCCCTGCTGCCAAGGGTTTGGGAGCTGCTGCTGCACTTTCCATGGACCATGACAGTCCCTCAAGGGTACAGAACCTTCCCCAGGGCAGCTGCCCGTGCTGGGCTGCTTGAGAAAGGGTTCAGAGGGATCTGCAGAGCACCATCACCCTCTGACTGTCCAAAGATGAAGAGTGATGAGCACTGCCAGCACTGAGAGGTGTGGGCCTGCTGCTCTGGAGGCAACAGAGCTGCACCTGCTAAGGAGGTAGAAGGGCTGAAGCTGCTCTGGTCACTGGTGTGATGGAGCAGGGTGAATCGTGCCTCTGAGCATTGAGGAGACTGGGAGTGATAGCACAGCCATTCGTGCCACTGGTGTGTTCTGCAAAGGGGGAAGCACTGATGCCTCTCACAGCCCTTCAGGGGTCACTGCCCTGGCATGGCACCCCATAAATGTGTCATCAGTGAAACACAAACCACATGGCAGTGAGGTCAGCCACAGCCACTGCTGCACCAGCTTGTTTGCACTTCCTCTGTAACTGCACTTGCAGCAAAGATTGCACAGAGGATGAAGGACCCTGGGGCTCCCCAGTGTGGGACAAGGCTCACTGGGCAGGGGATGTGCTGTGGGCTGTGCTGTACCTATTCCATCACTTCACAGTGCCTAAAGTTCCCAAAATGGAACATTTTGATTCAAAACGGGCAGCCTTCTTCCCACGAGGTTGGGAAGGATCACCACCCCTCTGAGCAGAACAAGCCCCTTGCCCAGTGCCAGGCTGGGGCTGGCAGCAGGCAGAGGGAGCAGGGCATGGAGCTTGAAATATATTCCCTCTAGCCAGCCCCCAGGCTCTAGCTAGCTCAGTTTCTCAGGGGTTTTAGGGAGATATATTTCATAGAGACAGAATAAAGATTTCAAAAGGGTGGCTCTCACCCCTCAGCTTCAATCCAAGCTTTATTCATGTGGTGTTTCAAGGGAGTGAGGAGAGAGAGAGAGAACAGGAGGAGACAGGGGTTTATCTAGTTTAGGGCCAAGGAAAGATATTGGCCCTGAGCCAACAGGGTCAGGAGTAGGTAAGATAGGGAGGAAGGGTCCAACTATGTGGCACAGGCTTCAGGGGGACTCTGAGGGGAAAAACCATTCCTCAGAGGAATACACAACAGGAGCTGTCCTGGTGTGAGCAGAGACCACAGCCTGTGGAGCTGTCCCACTGCTGGGGTGCCAACAACAAGACAAAGTATCACCCCATGAATGTGGAGCAGGGCAGAAAACAAGCCCTGGCTCTCCGTGCCACCAGGCTGCCACCAGAGCCTGTGCTGTCCCACATGTCACTGCCTTGTCATCGTGGGGGTCCTTTGTCAGCCTCTGCCCAGTGGTCCCGATGTGTTTTTTTCACTTGTGGTGTTTGTCACAATGAGTCAGCGTTACCCTCTGCAGCCCAGCCCTCCATCCTTCTCAGCACTCGAGGCTGGGAATCTTACTGGAGGACAGGAAGCATTTGCTAACACCCCATTTAATGCACATTTTTCTAGGAGCAGTGGAGGAGCTTAGGGGAAAAGCATGAACTGCAGGAATTGCTCATTTCATTTCCTGTGGTTTCATAATTTTGTTGCTTACCAGTTTTGCATTTCAAAAAGCTTTGTGGTTTCCCTACAGCCCTCGTCGGAGGGGAGGACACAGTAGCACTCTGAGCTGACATGAGATCACAAACTGAAATAATATGATGGCAACTGGCGTTCTGAGCTGTGTGAGGAACAAACACAACCCCTCTGGCTGTGCATGGCCAGGTGAGGCAGCACAGCAGCAGCCCCAGTGTCACCAGGTCACCTGGGAGGGGTGGCGTGGGTGTTTGCACACCAGGGGCAAGCAGCCCATTGCTGCTGACAGATCACAGAGCACGATGAGACACAGCAGCATGCAGCTCTGTATTTTCTTGAGCTTTAGATTTTTACTGCTAGTTACTGCTGGCTGTTTCCCATGGGAAGAAATTCCCATTCTCATAACGATGTCTTTGTTACTTTGTAAACATTAAAGAGAGCTTTGCTCTTCTCACACAAATTTCCCAAAACAATCTCTGTCACCTGTTGTTTGCTAAAGGAGAAGAGACGCAGTCCTTCTCCGACCAATCACTGCCTCTTTTGTGGACCATCTTATAAAAGCACAAAGTTTCAAAAAGTAAAAGCCTTCTGATGACCAAGAACTGCCTGTGTGCCTTCTTTGCTGCCCAATCACTGTAACAGCAGCACGGGGAGGGGACAGGAGGGGGCAGTGGGTGCCTCTCCCTCCCCTCTTTGAGCAGGTTTCTGTCTCACTGGGTCAGTGCAGGCAGCGCTCTGGAGCTCCTGGGTTCTGCTCACCACCAGGTCTGGCCCATTCCCATGGGTTTGGAACCTGACCTCTGCTGCAGGAGTGAAGTGAGTGACCCAGAGAGATTTGTCCTGTGGCAGCTGATGGATGGCTCAGGGATGTCAGCAGGATGAGCCCCGCTGTCTGGGGTGGCCTTGGGTCAGGTCTGTCACAGCTGCAGCCTCGGGCCTCATGCAGGAGCAGTGCTGGCATACACGGAAACGTGTCCCCAAGTGCCTCACTGGGATGATCCACACATCACATGGACTGGATGCAGTGACAGCTGTGAACATCCTCCTCTGCAGACTGCCGAGGAGTCAGCTTGTGTTTACTGAAAATAAACTTTCAGAGGTAAAGAGAAGCCTATTGGTGAGAAAAATAGTTTTGTGAGCTCAGAATTTATAGCCTGCCTCCATAAAGCTGTCCAGAATCTGTGGATCTTTCCTTCAGATACTCATGTTAAAATAATTTTCGTTCTGTTAAATGAAAAGTGCTTTAAGTTTGGCAGGGTTGCGCTGCTCATGCTCTCACCACTTAATAAATAATACTTTATAATAACAGCTCAGAATAAAACAAAAAAAAAAAAAGGGGAGAGGGGGGGCCAAGGTCTGTGCAGAGCTCTCCTTGTCGGCTGTAAATACCTCTCGTCGTGATGTCAGCCGCTCTGACAGAGGATCTGCCCAAATCACTACCACATGTGCAGCCAGGGGCTGGGCTTTACCTGGACTTTCCACTTTGTGAGTAATGTGGCTCGCAGTCCTGGCAGCATTCACATGACTTGGGGCTGCAGGCTCCTCTCTGCTTCCCCGTGAACCAGTTACCAATATTGGACAGTGCAATTTCATCCAATTCGACTTCCCCTGAAACTTTTTCATCCTCTAAATAAAAATCACTTCACACTTTCCTGAATGCCTCCGATAGGATTTAATTCAAAACACGCAGCCACAGGAGCAGCAGAGGGATGAGCCCTCCTCACTCAGACAGAAACCAGAACCCTGTCAGGGCTGGAGCGAGACGGCCTCGTCGCTGGGAAGGCACTGAAGTGTCAAGAAACAAACTTCTTGCAGCAGGAGATACGTCCAACTGTTTGAGGCTTAGTGCAGCATTGCAAAATGGGCTCTGTGGCCTGAGACGCCCTCCTTGAGCCCTGCAGACTGCCAGCAGGCCTCGGGAGCAGGCACAGAGGGCTGGGGTCCCTGCCCAACCCGGCAGGAGAGGCAGAGCTTGGGATGAGGAGGGGCTGGGCAGGTGGTCAGGGATGAACCTGGAACACCACAGCCCCCACAGCCATCCCACTCCGTGCTCCCACCGCCCATCCCAGCAACACTCAGGACCAATGATACTTTTAATGACCCTTGGAAATTGTTTGCCAGCCCTTGAAGGGGCTGAGTTAATGGGATCTTGCTCAGACGTGGCCTGGGTGTGACAGAGCCCGGGGACAGATGTGTCCCTGGCCCTGCAGAGCACGACCCCCTCTCCCTGCAGGGCTCCAAGAGCTGCTCCTCCCCGCCTGCCTCTGCACCCATGATTCCAATTAGGCTGCTCTGTGAAGTGGTTTGGGGCTGCAGAGCACAGCCAGAGCGAGCACAGCCGAGCACCACAGAGCAGAGGGACATGTCCACATGGCAGCTGTTACTCACATTGCCGGGCCCTTTGTCTGCACTGACTCAGCCACCAGGACAGCGCAGGGAGCCGGGCAGGCACGAGCAAATTCGGCCAAAAAACCCCTTGAGAGCTGCATGAGTGATAACCCCTCTCCAGCATCCCTCTGCAGCGAGGCATTTCTAGAAATTTTTGTTTGTCCTGCAGCACTGAGAGCTTTGAGCCCGTGGGGAGCTGCTGCCCTGAGCCCCCCGGGGCTCCAGTCGGTGCCACCCCTGTGGGATTTATCCTAAATCAGGATAAGGACACCCCAGGCTTGTGGAAGGGCTCCTGGCCCCAGCTTTTGTGTCAGTGGGAGGGAAATCTCCGAGGATTTGGCTCGCAGCGGACAATGATGCCATGAGCAGAGGTTTTTTTCTCAGTGCCAATGAGTCTAACCTAATAAAAGGGGGAAATTTCCACTGACCGCAGGGGAGCGGGATGGTTGAGACGGAAAAAAGAGGTGGAAAATTATTTATGACAGTGTAATTGCATTTGAGACAACTTGTATCCAGCCAAGATTCCACAAGAAATTTAGGAAAGAACAACTTTAGGTCAAATCTGATTTTTTTGTCCTGTGTGTAGGGGGTGGAAACTTCCCTTTCGAAAATTGGACTCTGCAACCATATAAGAACTCATAATCAAAATTAATGTGGAAAATAAATTGCTGGCTGGCACCGCTGTCAGTGATGGACACTCACTGTAGCTGAGCTGTCCTGAGACAGCAGCACGTCCCAGTGTGCCCAGCCCAGCCAAGCTGGCATCTCCCTCTGGTTCCCTTAAAATCGGGGTTTATTGTCCCCAGGGCCTGCAGGGAGGAACAAAAGGATGCCAGAGCTGTGGGCAGGGTGGCAGTGGCCAGGCTAGGAGGGGTCTGCTCACACCCTGGCTGAGGGCAGGGCTCTGCTCCCGGCCATGCCTCATCCTCAGGGGGCCCCAGGACCTCTCAGGGGGGCAGTTCTGGAGCTCTGGGGTTTCATGTCCCAGCAGACACTGAGTCACTCTGCCTGCGGCCTCCTGGAGCTCCTGGCACCATCAGCTGCTCCCTGGCCAGCACCAGGGCTCAAATCTTGAGTAAATGATGAGTGTGTGCTGCTCTCTGGCTCCAGCTGGGCATCACACTTCCAAGCTTTTCTCTGCCACCAAGGTAACCAGAAACCTTCATTTTTTCAAATACAGGTGAGACTTTATAAAAAAATTAAATTGCAGAAAAAATCCTACTGTGCAAGAGCCTCACTCAGCTTGTTTGTGGAGTCCAGAAGCTGGAGCTTTCAGAAAATCCATCAGTTCCTTAAAAAAAAAGAGAAAAATGGCATCAGTTTTCCAGCCAGGGCTGTTTGCTCTCTTTAGCAGAAACCTGGGGCTGCAGAGGAGTCCTCTGTGCCAGCGGGGCACTGAGAGGGCTCCAGAGCTGCTGTCTGTGCACAGAGGGATTCCTAAGTTTTAACCTGGCTTTGTTAGAGAATGTGCTGCTAATTCCAGTGGTAATTTTATTATGTGTCATTTCCCTCCATTATTTGGTTCAAAAGATGAAGACTAAACCTAGATTTTAAAATTATCCAGATTTCAGATCTTGCCTCTGGGAAAGCTTCAATCTCATCTTTTGTTTTCATTTCTGGATTTTTGCAGGTCTGCAAATGTGTTTGTTTTAATAATGCAGCTGCAGGACAGATTAAAAAAAAATCAAGCATTGCTGGCATTTAATATCTCTAATCCAGCAGTAAGACAAGTCTGCCGATGGTTTACTTAATGTTCAACAGCCTTTTCTGATTAAGCAAAAGGTTTGAAGTGATTATAGTTTATTTACAACAAAAGTGGACTTAAATGAGAGTTAATTCCTCCCCCTCCTCCCTCATTGGGCCGGGTGCCAGTCACCATGTGTCTGCTTCCCTCCCTCCTCAAGAGCATCCACAGAAGCCACGGCAGATGTTCCTGTCAGGCTCTCCAAGACGAGGTTCTCCTCCAGGAATGGAGGTGCCCCTGGGGCCCCAGCTCAGCCCTGGCACAAGGTGGGAGCCTTGCTCATCTCCCTGTAGAAGGTCCAGCATTTCTCCAGCTGATATTGCATGAGGGAGTTTTCATTTCAAGCACCAACAAATTTTATTTTCCTTATTGTTGATCAAATAGGCTTGAAAAGCAGGAGGTCACTGGGGTGAGGGGTGGCAGCACCCCTGGAGCTGGAATGTTGTGTCCCAGCGTGGCCCTGTAATCCACAGAGATAGCAAGAAGGGGAAAAAGAGAAAGGACAGGTGAGTACTGGAAAAGAGGTGACAAAATTCACTCCCAAGAGATGCAAAAGCTAAGGGGATTTTTTAAAAAACATCACGTGGATTTTGATTTATTTTCTGGGCCGATTATTTCCAATAGAAACTTGTGATTGGGTTGGTTGTTTTCAGTGGATGTCAGTATTTGCCATTGTATGAAACAAGCTGGAGGGGCAGCACCCAGGGGCTCTTCCCAACGACCCACCCGGGACTCCCCGAGGCTGCCGGGTCCTGCAGCACCTGCCAGGGGTGCGAGGCTGTAACAAGGGCATTGCTTGGACACTGCTGGCACTGGGCACAGAGCACTGGGCGCAGAGTGCTGGGCACCTGCTGGGGCAGGGCTGCTGCTCGCTGGGATCAGACCCCTCAGCCAGGAACCCCCTCCCAAACGTGTCTCCTCCCCGCTGGGTGTGTGCATTTTCATGTTGGGAACCTGGCAAGTCTCAGACGTGCCCTGAGCACCTGCAGAGAGCGATGGGGACATGAGGGGACATGAGGGGACACGATCTCTCCAGTGTCCCGGGGCCAAAAGTCTCTGCCTGAAGACCTTTCTGCTCCCTGTTGGACACTCATCCCTCCATTGCCTTTGACACTCCATTTGACACTTTCGTGCCATCGTTTCCTTGTCAATTGGAAATAATTTTCCTCTAAAAATGTAAAAGTGCCTCTCCAAGCTCACGGCGCGGGTGAAGCGCTCGGAGCGCGCTCGGCGCCGGGGTCAGCAGGGCGTTGCCTCGGGGGGGATTTGGCATTTCCCAGCAGCAGCGGCAGCTCAAGGGACACAAAGAGGCCCCAGGGCCAGCACCAGGCACTGCCTCTGTCCCTTACCTACCCCATCAATGAGGGACTCCGGCTCTCACCGGCAGGGAGTGCCGAGGAAGAAAGACACAAAAGCTTCGCGGAGTGAATAAACTCAATTAGATCGCTGTAATTGCAACAAGAATTAGTGTGGGGGTCGGGCACATGTGCCGGCACAGAGCAGTAATTAAAAGTGCCATGTTTGCCATGCTGGGGAGGAGGCCTGCTGGGTCCCAGCAGTGCCCTTTGAAAAGCTCCATGATGGAGCTTCGAGCCTGGATAAATACAAATGTCAGTGCCTCGCAGCCTGTGGGGGGACTCTCAATCCACAGCTCAGTGGGAGAATCCCCTGCTTTACATTCCCATCAGTTGGGCTAATTTCAGAGTCAGGCTTTGATGTGCTTTGGGGAGCCCTGTGTGCTACACACTTTCCCAGCGAGGCATCCTCTCCCTTTCTCAAATGCTTTATTAATTTTCTCCTGTGGTTTTTTTTATCCTCCCTTTCTCTTGGGCCTGCCTGCAAGTTCTCTTTTGTGCTCACCCAGCGGGGCCCATAGCGGAGAATTTATATCATTCTGAAATATATATAAAGAAGGGATAAAAGAGGATATGGGGGAACCTGCAGAGAGCAGAGCAACAATCTGTGCTGGGAGCAAGGGTCCCCTTCCTCTGGCCACCGGCCCCATGTGGGCCCAGCACTGATGGCAGCACTTTCCCAGGTCAGTCTGGAGCTGCGCCTCCCCACCTCTGCCATCAGCACGGGGACAAGGACAACTGCTCCCCCAAAGGACAGCAAAGTGACAGCGGGCTGTTAACCAGGGCTCCCCACATCAGCTGGGCACAGGGAAGGACGGAGCAGCTGCTCAGGGCTCCCTCTGGGCCACCTGCCCACAGCCACTGCCAAGGGCAGCAGTGCCACCAGCGTGGGCACAGCACCTGCCAGGCTCCGGCAGGGCAGGCTGTGACATGCAGGTGGTGGCACAGGGTGGCACAGGGTGGCACAGGGTGGCACAGGGTGCTCCTGGCGCTGCCAGCAGGATCCTCTCAGCCCTCATTCCCCTTCCCAAGGCACAATGGCAGCGCTGGCTGTGCCTGGCACAGGGCCCAGGTGGTTCCCTTGGCCCTGCAGCACCCCTGGTGCTCAGCAGGAGCAGGCAGCACCCACTGGGCACTGCAGCTGGGCTTTGGGAGCATTGCTGCTGGGGTGTGCAGCCTCCCCTTCCCATATCCCTCCGTGAAACTGCAGCCTCCTCTGCCCCACCGCCTTCCCCTCACCTGCCCCCTCACCCTGGGGTGCTGCTGGGTGACGGTGACACCCGCACAGCCCCTCTGAAGCTGGCATCCCCCTCCCTTCCTGGTTTTGATTATCAACTGGATTTGGCATGAAGGGGATTCTCTCCCCACATCCCGTTGGCACAAAAAAAGGCTCAAAAACCAGCAAAACCATTGTTTGTGCTTGAAGGGTGGGGACGAGGGTGAGGAGAACAGCATGTTTAGAGCCCAGAGCTAGGAACCATCAGAGCATCTGGAACAGTTCGTGGGACAGAGGCGTTGCAATTCAATAAAAATGGGCGATTACAGAACCGTTCCCTGGCTCTGACACACACAAGGGCAGTTTCAGCACATGCCTGAGCACGCAGTTAGAGGGGATTCCTCTCCTAGAGGCCCGGAATAAATGGAGTTTTCATCAGGAAAAGCTGAGGTTGGTGAGACTTCCATGCCTGGAACCGAGGAGCACGGCTGCCCTTTGCCAGGACATGGTGCAGAGACATCTCCCACTGGAGGCAATGTGTGACTCCAGTGAAATGAGCCACATTCCTGGGGGCCAGAGAGGTCCCGGAGGAGCCAGAGGATGATGGTGACTTCCACTGGCCACTGCCACAGCCTGCTCCCCACACACGGTGGGGAGGCTCCTGCACCTGCCAAGCTCCCCAGCCCCATTCGAGGGCACAGGATGTTCAACCTTGGCTGTCAGTCTGCAGTTGGAATGGAGATTCTGAGCCAACTTTCTCCTTTAAAAAGCCCCTGAGGAGCATTTTTGCCCTGTCCATCCAGTTCTTGCCGTTTGCAGGGAACTGGCAGGGCTGGACAGCGCAGAATTTGCAGATGTACAAGTCCTGCAGAAAAAAAAATCCTACTGTTCAAGGACCTCAGCCCCATCCCCCGAAATGTGCTGTTTTCATTAAAGCAGTGAAATCGGATTTCAAAAAACCCAAGCTTGGACAGTGGCCCTTGATTTGGGCCTGAGGAACAAGATCCAGAAGCAAAACAAAGGCTGTTTCCACAATGGTTGAAGGGAAAGGGAACCGGTCCAATTGCAAAACTTGGATCCTGGCATTGAGGGAGTCTTTGTGTGCGAGACCTGTGGCAATGCATGGCAGTGACTTTGGGAAATTCAATACTCCCCTAGCTCATAAACAGAAAACAAGGAAAATAAACTTGGGCAGAATGGGAGGAAGCAGAGAGCCAAACTGTGGATTTGTGCTGGGCTGGAAAAGAGCTTGGCTGTCCCTGGATGCAGGTCCTGGGCTCGGTGGCTACCGAGGCTGTGTCAGGGGCCACAGGGCTGCAGGAGGCAGCAGCCACCCCTCTGCCACAGACACTGGGTGGGAGGAGAGGCCACGGGGACTCAGGGCAGGAGTGGCCCGGTGCTGCCTGACAGGAGCAGGGATGGTGGCAGTGCCGGTGCCACCACAGCTCAGCCCAGGGCACAGCAGCAGATTGCCTTGTGCCATTTCTTCTGAAAGCTGGAAACACTTGGCCACGGCAGAGACAGGGGTGGGGTGACCACTTGAAAAGAAAAGAAATTTCTCTGCCAGTCTCCTCCCTACCAGCACACGCTGGTGCGTGGTGGTGCCACTGGATCCCTCTTGCAAAGCCTCTGCTTGTGCAGCGTCCTGGGGCTGCTCCTTGTCTTGGTGTTTCCACCTCCTCCAGAGCTCCCAGCTCTCCAGGGGAGGAGAGCAGGGATCTGTGCACAGTGCCTGGGTGGGGAAGCAGAGCCCGTTTGCCTTAAACCACTGACCATCATTGCTGTGTGGCAGCTGTGAGGAGCAGCCCCACACCAGGCACGGATTGATGGCTGGGGATGCAGCAAGAGCAGGGAAGGGCTGTGATGGGATGAGGGCAGCAGTTAAAGGCTCAGTGAAAGAAATTACTTTGGAAAAAAAAGCTTTTGAGAAACAGAGCTGATGACTCCATGCGGCCTCAAATCCGCTGCCAAATGATGCCAGTTCTTGTTCAAAAACCCAAGAGCTGGCTCTTGGCTGCAGACAAGAGGAACCAGTATTTAGACCATTTATGGGCCACAGGAGGTCAGCGGAGATATGAAATCTGTGGATTCACTGAATTCCCTCAGTACCACAGCTCCGCATTTGCAATTACAGATTCATGGAGCTCAGCATCCCGCCTGCCACCAAGCACTGCCTGCAACCCTTCTGCGGCCCCAGAGCCAAGCTCAGCCTTAGGAGCACCCCAGGGGGACAGAATGACACAAAAGGTTCACCAGAATGTGGTATGGGGACACCCGAGTGTCCCAAGTCACCCAGCCAGCTCCACAGGAGCAGAGTGGTTTTGTGTGTGTGTATTTGAGAGTGTAGGAGAACCTATGGAATTTCTACGATAAATGGTCTTTCTTTTGGCTCAGAAAGAGAAACAGCATGCTCCCCCTCAATTTGGGCAATTATCCTTGGTCATTTCAAGTTTTAAACTCCTGGCTTATAACAGAAAAGTAACCAAGAGCAGAGCAGGATGGCTCCAAAGCACAGGAGCAGGGCCTGGGCAGTGCCAGCACCACTGCCCCGGACCCCACCCTGCTCCTGGTGTGGCTGCACAAGGGGCAGGACCTGCCCAGCCCAGAGCTCTGACTGTCCCTGCCATGAAGAAGGCTTTGCCTGCACAAACAAGCACAAACCAGACTAAAGAAATCCAAGCCAGCCACCTACTGCTGCTCCTTGGAAATTCAGAACAGTGTCGTGCCTGACCTTCCTTTCTGACACAGAATCACATGAGAAATGAGAGATACTAGAGATAAAATACAGTGGATATTTTGCTGGAGGGAAGAAGATCATAAATCAGTATGAGAAGCGCATTTGAATTTTAGGGGAATATGTCAGATACACTGTCCAGCCATTAAATTTCACAGGTTCAGTTTTAGAACTTCAGGAGATTGCTGGCATTGCCTGAAAGGGAGAAGAAAATTATAAACACGTGCTGGGGGCTCCGAGGGAGACACGAAAATCTGAGGATAATCTTTATTGCTTTCCAAGATATAACCAAATAAGCACAATAAAAAATTCCATTCACCTGCCTCGAGAGTGGCTGACCATAACCTCTAATGCCAGCAAGATTAAAGACATTTCTCCTCATTCAGAGGGAATGGATCGGGTGTTTGCTGAGGGGCTCAGGTTTGCTCTGGCCTCGCCTGGCCCTTCCCAGCCCCAGCTGATCTCCTCCCGTGCCACTAGTCTGCAATGTTGCACAGCCCATGCAGAGGAGCTCGGTGCCCATCCCCACGCTGGCAGAGAACCCAAGTGTGCTGCAGGGCTGCCTCCCCACCCCAGCGGCTGCAGGGGTGCAGCACAGCCCACCCACCCCTGTGTGGTTTGGTGCA
The DNA here is from genome assembly GCA_910950805.1 of Acrocephalus scirpaceus scirpaceus. Taxonomy (NCBI): domain Eukaryota; kingdom Metazoa; phylum Chordata; class Aves; order Passeriformes; family Sylviidae; genus Acrocephalus; species Acrocephalus scirpaceus. Next base: position 3,761,104 of record OU383796.1, read on the forward strand.
GCCCGTGGGGTGAGCAGGGATCACCGCTGCGTGTGGGGGCTTTGGGAAGGCACAGGGACGGATGCTGCATGCCAGGGGATGCAGGGGGAGTGAGGAGAAAGAGTCACAGTGCTTTGGGGCATCTCTAGGCATAAAACTGAGCCTTTGAGAGGGCAGAGGGAAGTAAGAACCAGGGAGAGTGAGGCCGTGCTGGCTCCTGGGGTGCGCTGTCCTTCAGACATTCTCACAACACTTTCCTGCCCAGCCTCGGGCACAGGTGATGCTGAACATCCCTGGGGAGCACCAGGACACAGGATGATGTACCAGGACATGGGGGGATGTACCAGGACACAGGAGGATGTGGCAGGAGATAGGAGGATGTACCAGGACATGGGATGATGTACCAGGACATGGGATGATGTACCAGGACATGGGGGGATGTACCAGGACACAGGAGGATGTGGCAGGACACAGGAGGATGTACCAGGACATGGGATGATGCACCAGAACACAGGAGGATGTACCAGGACACAGGAGGATGTACCAGAACACAGGAGGATGTACCAAGGCACAGGAGGATGTACCAGAAGAGCTCCACCATGCAGGATGATGCACTGAGTGAGTACCAGGATGCTGGATGCTGGACTAGGGGGCAGGATGCATCTCTGGAGATGTGTCCAAGAGCCCTGCAGATCCAAACTCCCAGCAATCAGGATCTTGCATGGAGCAGTGTCACGTGGAAAGTGAGGCACAGGGAGCTCAGGGGTGTCCATGCAGACACAGTGGGAAGGCCAAGAGGCACCATCAGTGGGGACTGAGGAGCTGGGAGACTCTGGATCCAAGGACATTGTTACTATACTTCAGATTATATAAATAACTCGCTGAATAAAACCACATGTGACCACATTCTGTTTCACATCCCTCTGCTCTGCCGGCAGCACACAAGCTCTTGCAACACTTGTTTACTGGGGAGGCTGTATATAAAGCGAAAATAGTTTGCTGGGTCTTATGTTTTCACTTTAATTCTCAGTGTATAAAAAAAACCTGTGAATTTGCTAATGGGCCTTGAAAACGTATTTTTAAAGCAAGGGCAGCATGACTCGGTGAGTTGCTACAAAGGATTACAGAAGGAACAAGGTTTGCTAGGAAAATGACTCCCTTGAGAAAATCTGTAACAGCTGAAAGGCCACAGCCTGCTTCTTTCCAAGAAAATAAACACATTTCTGCATCCAAAATCAAGCCTCATCTCAGGTATGGAGCGAGTTGTTTGTTCTCTGGTGTTTATGTGCTTCCCATAGCTTTGGTGTTCGGTTTGACATTTGAAGGCCAAACATACTCTCCATTCTCTCCCCAAAGGAAGATTCCTGTCGTGTCTTTAAAGCACACTTTTGGACAGAGATAAATGGCCACGAGCTTCAGGAGTGTCAGAGCCAGATGGTCAATTGAGATTCCTTTGTATGTTTCTCTATTTCACTTAGAGTTGATCTTGCATAAAAAATATTGTTTTAGCATTAGTTCTGACTTTCAGCCTGGAGGGAACCTTTGGAGCAGGAGGGTTTGCAAAGGTTCTGCTCAGGGGCCACAAACCCTTGGCTTGCTCTTTCCTGGTCATTATATTCCACATGTTTTGGGAGTTTTGTACCCTGGGGCAATTCAGACCATTTGGTTTGCTGGAGTTTTCTGTTCAACAGTGACCATGTCCAGGGGAGCAGCCCCTGCTGTCACTGGAACTGGGGGAGTCACTGTGAGCCTTGCACTTCTCTGGGTACTGAATTCCTTCCTCATGGCCTAAACCTCCTGGGGAATGGTCCCTGAAACCCTCCACAAACATTTCCCACTTCTTCCCCCAACAGCCAAGAATACCCTGGCAGGTGTGAAGGCAATGAGTGGTGATCAGATTGACAGTTTTACAATTTAATTCTACAGGGCCTGCTGGGGAAATACCCACGTCCTCTCCCATCACTCCTGCAGTCCCTCTGTGAGGACTCTGCCCTTCCTAGCGAGGGGACACAGTGCCTGCAGCTCTGTGCAGGGCCACAATAATCCAGCATATCCCCTGCCCACGGGCAATTTTCACTGCTTTTCCCCTTTCCATCTCCTGTGAGCAGTGTGGGGAGCACGCTGGATTTTCTGCATCACTTTAATCAGAACCAGGTGTGACTGCTGCCCCCTGGGCTGGCGGGAGAGCAGGAGTTAACCCATCCCAAAGGACGAGGCTGTAATTGCCACTGGGCTCCCAAGATGAATGAGCTTTTAAGGACTGCCAACTTCTGAATGGAGGCAGCAGCACCAACAACAGCACCAACTCAATAAGCAGCAGCAGGAGCACATATGGAGGCAGCGTGGTTCAGCTGGAAATAAACCCTGGAGGTGTCAGGGCAGCGGATAAGGGCTCTGCTGGCAGCGTGGAGGTGGAAAAGATGAAATTCTGGCTGCTGGAGGAACAAACAAGGCTGCCAGGCTGGAGGTGCGTGTGAGCTTTGCTTCCCTGCTGCAGCCTGGGGACCCGGAGCCGCAGCGCTGGGCTGGGCTCGGAGCTGGCGGGCTGGGGAGGCTATCCCAGGCTGTTGCAAAACAGCTGCAGGCTCACAGCTCCCACCAGGACACAGCCCTGCCTGCCACTTGGATCGTTTGAATTCAAGCAGAGAAGAGCAGCAGAGAAAAACAGAAAACCAGGAGCAGGGTTTGGCCTCGGGAGAGCGCGGAAAGGCAACACAGCCTGGGAGTGCAGAGAGCAGCACCTGCAGGGGCTGGGGGCTGCTCCTGCCAGCCCTGGTGGGGTCACCAAGGGGCACTGCTGTTCCACCGTGTGACATTGCCACCTCTGTGTGCTGGTTTGGAAGCAGAACCAGTGAAAGACTCCAAGTCAGAAACAAAATTTAATAAGAGGAAAAGAAATAAAAGAAAGTAAAATAAAATAAAAGTAATAGTACAAAAAAACCACTGACAGAATACAACCTGACACCCTGTTAGTCAGGGTGGTGGTAGCAGTCCAGATGAGATGGTCTTGTCAAAGCAGTGATCCTGTAGAAAGGTCTGGTAGCTCTTGTCTCCTCTGGGAGTCCAGTGGGTCAGGGCTCCCTGTGCTGTCCCAAATCCCAGATTCTATCCAGGTGGGAATGCTTGGCTCCTCCCCCTGGGCGGAGCATCTCCCCATGGGCTGATCTCATTCTCTGAGCCCTGCAGTGGCTCCTTGCTGGCCCATGAACCAGAGACAGCTCCCACAGGGAGTTCCCCATGAGCCATGGGCATTGCTGGGCCATGGACAGGAGAGAAGGGAAACACTGCCCCAGCTGGTTCCAGCAGCTCCTGGGGATGGAATACAGACTGTGGGCACAATTTACATTTTAACCTAGGGCACTCTGCTCCAGGCCCTGTGGCTCAGGGGGATGCAGGGGATCTGCTGTGGCCGTGGCCCTGACTCCAAGCAGCTCCTGCAGACCTGCACAGCAGCAAACACATCAGAGTGTTGTACATCACCCTGCGAGCAGCTCCCTGAGCAGGGACAGCAGGACACGGAGGAGCCACAGCTAAGCTTCAACATCTGGTTCTGTGCATTCCTATATTGTAATAAAATAAGTCTTTCCACAGATTTCACATCATCTTTGTCTGGGCATCAGTGAACTGTGACGAGAGAAATGGGGTTTTTTTTGTGGTTTTCAGAGGAACAAAGAGGCAATCTTCATCTGATGAGGTGTCCTGGCAGCCTCCTGTGCTCCGAGGCTGCATCTCGTGCTGTCAGTGCAGCGCCGTGTCCTGGGACAACTGCCTGGCCCACAGCACCCAAAAACCTGCAGTGTTCCCAAGGCCTGGGGACACTGAGAGAAGAACCTCGCTGCAGCCCACAAAGGTCAGGAACAGCAGCTCTCAAACAGAAAGAGGTACCAGAAACACACCTGCAATCTGGATCCCATCTTTTTGGCCCCAGTTCAAGTGAAAGGGCAACAAAGAACATAAAACAACTGCTCAAAGACTCACAGTCCCAACGGAGTCCAGGGAGGACCACTCCCTGCAGCTCACCCAGGCCTCCATGGGAACAGCCTCAGCACCTCCCAGCATGGGCACAGACAGAAAAAAAATGTGTTTTCCCTGGAAAATATGTACCTGCCTGGAGGTGGCTCAGCAGGGGGAGTGGGCGTAGAAACCCATGGAAAATTAACAGTGCAAAGCTGAAGGAAGCTGGATCAGATCATGCTGGATCAAATCATGCTGGATCAGATCAAGCTTTGCACGGAGCATGGAGCTGTCTTTTTTCCTCAGGAGCAGCCTTGGGGCTGTGCAGTCACAGCTCCTCCCAGCACTGCTGCTGCACCCTGGCTGCTCTGGGGCTCTTTGATGGAGCCTCCACTCATCCTGCAGTGAAGTGCTTGAGCAGGCTCTCTGGCCTGCCTGTCCTGTGAGGACAGGAAACTCTGCAGCACCAAGAGAACTGTGAAGAGAATCCCCTGCTCCTCCTCTGGCCAGCACAGCCTGTGACCCATCAGCCCACGGTGTTTATTTGGAGCAGGCATGTTCAAGAGACTCTGGGCTTATCTTAAGTCTCCCACTTAAGCAGAGAGGAAAGGCTCACGGGGCTGTTGAAGGTCAGGGGAACATTTGGCTCCAGCCACCCCTTGCCAGTGATAAATGGCTGATGGGGGAATGTAAGGAAACGGGACAGACTTGGCTGTAAATGTGAGTGGACAAAGTGGTTTCAGCAGAACCTGAGCATTTTCAGGAGGAGAATGTGGCCCCCACTCCCAATTCTCCTTTTCCCCAGATCTCCTGGGCCTTGTTCCCTGGTGCAGTGTCCCCGTGGGTCAGGGCAGGGTGACCCCAACCAGAAGCCTTCAGTAGCCATTTCTCAGTGGGACTAGATTACATTTATTCCATGACTTTGCAGTCTGTTTGGGAAAAGGGATTTCATTCCTTCACTTCTTCTTGTCAGAATGGATTTGCTGATCCCAAACATGTTCCTCACACTTTATTTAGGGCTTATTATGCATCATTTACATTGCTGAGCTGTCACCAGCCTGTCTGCACGGTGCAGGCAGACAGGCAATGCTCTCCTCTGCCCTCTTGCTCTCCTCCCAGATGTGGAGCTGGCAGGATAAGGCAATTTGGAGATCCCTTGTCTGACACCATTTGCCTTTTGGGGGTTATTCCACTCTGTGCAGGGGCCAGGCAGGTTCAGCACAGACGGACATCTTCCCTCAGCTACATTCCCAGGATCAAGCCAGCTGGAGCAGGCAGTTCTGTGGGACAAGGTTTGATTTTCTCATTCAGGGATGCTGAGTGGTGGCTTTTGAGCCCAGCACTTTGTCTCTGCCTGCACTGTGCCAGGAGGTTCCTCAATACCCTCAGTGCTCACTGGCTGGATCACATCTGCAGCAATGTCAATATTCTTCCCTAAATTACAGCCCACATTTCCTCCCTGACACCCCCTGTGCACACTGCAGGGATCTGCCTCCCCACCCCGTACCCAGCATGAGGAACGGGCAGAGATCCCAAACCCCTCTGGCTGCAGAGCTGCTTCTGCCCAAAAGGAATTCATGGCTTCTCCATGAACTGACCTGCTGACCTCTGGGAGCTCTGTAAGGAAAAGGAACTGTGGCATTAGATGTCAAATCTCTGATGATCACACGGGAGGGGAAAAAACACATGCAGGACTTACATTCTGCCCCATATGAATGCTTTGTCTGATGTACCAAAAGCTGGATTGTCACGATAGAACACAAAATGATGGCACAGAGACCGGAGCTTTTCAGCAAGGAGCAGGAGAAGCCCGAGGAAGGGAGGTTTACTTTGAAGCTTCATCATTTATAGATTTAGAAAAATGGCTGCAGATTGGAAGGTGGTTTGCCCACCTCTCAACCACGTTAATCAAACTGACTATCAGTCATGGTTCTCTTCCTTCTACAAAGTATGTAAACAATGATAGTAGCTGTGAAAACAAGAGACTGTTTATATGAAAGATGGGTGAGAAAGTGAGAACTGTAACTCCAATATGAGAACCATGAGAAGGCTGGAAAAATCAAGGTGACCCTGGATGGAGCATAAAAATGGAATTTATTCAAATTAATGGTTGCAGACGCCATCCAGCATTGAGGAAGAAAGTTCTCCTACACGCACAGAGTAGAATTTGTACTTCCCAGAACTTGTAGTTTTACCTGCTACTGCCCAGGAGGGACAGGCCTGTCCTGGGCTTCTGATCTCAAAAGAACAAACAGCACCATCTTGTCTGGATGCAAATAAAAGATTTCAGAAAGGCAATATATACTGTTTCAATTAATTGACTGGACACTGTTTCTTTCCAGGTGAATACAGAACCCAAAGTTACCTGTAGATGTGACTCTAGCAGCAGTTGTTACTCTTTAGCATTTGTCCTGTAGTTCAGAACTCTCACTCAAAAAAGGAAAGGAACATCAGGCTGGTGCCCAGTGGGTGCTGACACCAGTGGGCCTCAAGGGAACAAGCTAAGCCAGGGAGGATGTCCCTCCAAAAGGCACAACCCTCTGAAGGTTTTTGGGTGATGACCCCAAATCAGAGACAGCAGAGGCTCAGGAGCTGTGAGGAGGTGACCTGTGCAGGCTGCCACGTGTCCTGGGGCACAGCTGAGGATCCTTGTCCCTGCTGCTCCTTGGCCAAGGTCTCCTCCAGCCCCAGCAGATGCTCTGCAGGAGCTGGCTCTCATTTCAAGGAATTCCTGGAGTGAGGCTCAGCACCTGGAGCCAGAGCTGGGCCCCCCATCCATAGCTGCTTATTTTAGCCCATGATTGCTGACTTCTGATAACAGGATTATCTTTCTGTCTGCTGTTAAATGCTCATTGAAGTCCAGCATGTTTCACCTGGGTCAGTGCCTCGTGGGGCTGTGCATGGTGGGAGGCCAGGCCAGGGCTCCTGGAGGACACTGGGGCACCTGGCAGCTTTCATCACACCTGGTGGTACACTCAGAGCCTGTTGAAAACAACGGCTTGTAAATGCAAAGCTCCATCTCCAGTTACTGCTCCCCTGCATCAGCCAGTCCCCTGCTCTCCATGAGATATGTTCCAAATGATAGCATTTGTCTTTAATAAATGGGCACTACATAAACTGCCTCCTTTGGGAAACCTGGGGGTTCTAAGTAAAACCTGATGTTTCCATTTCATTATAATGCTTTTGCTCCGAGATGAATTCCAACCCATCCCCTGTTTAATATCAGCCAAAGGTGTGCAGTGGGTTTGTACTGCTGTTCATGAAATTCATGTTGCTGGGCCTAATCTGATTCAGATCACCCAGCTGTCTCTGTGTCTGTTTCAGCTTGACCCAAAACAAGGATGTTCTTTTGCCACGGTCACTGGCATCAGCAGCATTCAGGAAGGATAAAGGACAAAGCTCCTTCCATGGCCACAAAGCATCTGAATGAAGATACGAGGTTCTTTAGTGAAATATTTCCTCAGAATACCTTATGTGATGGTTGCTTTTAAGGCCAAATCTGCCTGTACTGGTCCCTACTCTAAAAAGGTATCTGAAATGCAGAATGAGTTTCCATGTATGTGAAATACAGAATGAGTTTCCACGTATCTGAAATGCAGAAGGAGTTTCCATGTATCTGAAATCTGAATGAGTTTCCATGTATGTGAAATGCAGAAGGAATTTCCATGTATCTGAAATGCAGAAGGAATTTCCACATATCTGAAATGCAGAAGGAGTTTCCGTGTACCTGAAATGCAGAAAGAGTTTCCACGTATGTGAAATGCAGAATGCGTTTCCATGTATGTGAAATACAGAATGAGTTTCCACATATCTGAAATGCAGAATGAGTTTCCATGATGTGTGAAATGCAGAATTAATTTCCATGTATGTGAAATGCAAAATGAGTTTCCAGCTCTCAGAGCAGCCTTGCTGCCACACTCCTGCACGTGCTGTAAAGTTGAGGAACAGGCTGGCCTGTGCCAGGCTGCAACACTTGGTGTATTTGGGCTGTCATGTGAGCCCCTGTATGCCCCTGGTGTCAAACACACTGATCTGTGTGCACAGCCTGGGCCCTGACGTGCCTCAGCAGAGAAACACGTTACAGGTGGATGATGATTTCTCACCCCCTTGGCAGACACCTGCCACAGCATCCCTTAAACACTGAGAGCACAAACCCACCCAGAGGACAGCAAAGTGTCACAGGCAGGAGCATCTGTGTTTGATTCAAGCAGATGTAAACCGTGCACTGAGCGATCCCTCGAGTCCAGGGCTTATGTTCTACCCTTCTGTTGCATCACCCAGGCATTTGTAACAAAAGCAGAGATAATCTGTGCCTGTGGGAGCTGTTCCACTGGTACCTCTCGTGACAGGAGAGGGGAAGAAGAGAGTTGCTTCATCCACTGCTCACCTTTGCAGAGATCCCTGTTCTGACTCAAATGCAGAAAGAGTTTCCACATATCTGAAATGCAGAATGAGTTTCCACATGTGGGAAATACAGAATGAGTTTCCATGTATGTGAAATGCAGAATGAGTTTCCACATATCTGAAATGCAGAATGAGTTTCCATGTATCTGAAATGCAGAAGGAATTTCCACATATCTGAAATGCAGAAGGAGTTTCCGTGTACCTGAAATGCAGAAAGAGTTTCCACGTATGTGAAATGCAGAATGCGTTTCCATGTATGTGAAATACAGAATGAGTTTCCACATATCTGAAATGCAGAATGAGTTTCCATGATGTGAAATGCAGAAGGAGTTTCCATGTATCTGAAATGCAGAAGGAGTTTCCCCATATCTGAAATGCAGAATGAGTTTCCATGTATGTGAAATGCAGAAGGGAATGAAAATCCCTCAAATAACCTCAAGAGATTTAGAAATCCTGCTCAGGGAGGCACCATTGATTTGTGTCACTGTTGGAGAGACAAGAGAAGGTATCACCTGAAGTTGCACAGTTGTGAAGAACAGGATGAGAACAAAGACACATTGCAGCTGCATTTCTCTGCTCCCCGCTTTTCCATGGCTACCAAAAAAACACCACCACAGAGAGTAAATGATGGAAACCACAGCACTTTTAGCTGAACTCTCTGGCCTCAAAACTGTGTCATTTGGGAAGGTCTGGACAGGACAAGCCCCATGTGTGGGGCTGGGGTGCAGGGCCGTGGCCTGCAGGGACCCCGATGCACACTGACTCACAGGCTGGCTGCTTACATGAGCCCTAGTGAGAACCTGAGCTTAGCTCATAGCAAATGCCTTTTGGGGATGGAAAAAAATAAAAAAATAAATAAATAAAAAAAAGAGACTGACCCAATTGAGTTCCATCTGTTGGGGTTTATGACTGTTCTCCTTATAACTGCCAACAGACAATGTGAATAGCAATTAGCTAATTGCTTGCTAACTTTGCGTTCTAATAATAGTCATGTTCCAGAGTTATACAAGTTTGGAGGCTGCTGCTGTTCCCTTGCAACTGGCAATAATAAATAATATCATATTCCCTCAGCTTTGCCATTTCTTCCAAGATTCATCCCCATGCAAATTGCTCCAGCATGTCCTAATCCCTGACGGGAGGGCAGAGGCATCAACAGCATTTATTTGTAGTTCCCTGCACGGGGAGGGTTCAGCACATGCACAGGGATGTGGCACCAGGAAGCTGTGACACTCCTGTGCCACTTGTCCCTGCTGCAGGGCCAGCTCAGCAGGGCCAGGAGGCGCCTCTCATCCCAGCAGGGTGGCAGCAGCAGGGTCTGCATCCCTGGAAATCCAGCCCTACCATCAGCATGTGCTCAGTTAGAGCTTTTTCGGAGGTTTTGGGTTTTGTTTGGATTTTTGCTTTCCCTTTGCAGGATCGGATGTGGCCCTGGCCCCTGTAGTGACATGTTTTATTACCAGTAGCTTCAATAATGTCAGCACAGGCCCAGACTGGAGCTCTCAGAAACACGAGGCTCTCCAGCAGCACAGCAAGCTGTGTAGTGTCACCATGGCAGCAATAAGAGGGGGCTGGACCCCGGTGGGGCTCCTGGGGGAACAGGGGTGAGGGTGGGTGCAGAGCCCCAGCACCCATGGGATGGGGGGCACAGAGAGCTCCCTTCCACACCTGTGAACTTTTGGGCACCCCTCTCTGGGCTGTGTGACCTCCAGCTCATTACTGCCACGCAGATGCAGCTAATTGAGGAGCAGAGCAACAGCCTGATCCAGCAGAGTCAAGGCCAATGAAATGAACATCATTCCCTGGCACACGAGGAACTACTGAACAGGGAGCTGCCAGCAGGCTGACATCTCCAGAGCTTACAGACTAATCTCATTAAACCCGACCAAAAAGGCTCTCAGAGCTGGGGGAGCCGTGTCCAGCGAAAGCTGGGCTGGATTTTTCACCTCTGGGGCTTTTCCACATGCCTGCTTCCCTCTCTTCCCACAGCACAGGCAGGAGGTGTGGCACCCCAGCTGCCAGGAGTGATGCAGCACAGGATGGGCAGCACCTGCCCCAACCCTGCTGTGCCAGGGCTCGGCCCATGTGAGCTCTTGGCTCCCCCATGGGGTTTGCACAGGGGCTCCTGTTGAGGTTCCTCATGAGCAGAACTTTCTGTCACAGCCTCAGGTGCCCCCCAGCCCTCGTGTCCAGCAAAGCAGCTTTGGGCTTCTCAGTTCCAGAGCTGCTTCTCCTCTGGGCACAACTTTACCCACTTTCTCATCCCCCACTGCTCCCCTCTCCTGCTCCTGCCATCTGACTCACAAGTAGATTTACGAAGTTTAAAAGCACTCCTTGTGCAAGCCATGCTCCACAGCCTTGTCTTCCCACTCACACAGGCTGCTCTCACCCCCTTCCCTGGGGTTTGGGCAGAGGTACCAGAACTGTGCCATGGAAGGGAGTTCTTGGCAAAGCCTCAGCCAGAGCTCTCCCTCACAGCAGCTGAAGATTGCTGTCCCCTGCCCATGGCTCAGGTGCACAGGCAGGGGAAGGTGGCTCTTGCTCAAACCAAGCAGTGGGACACAAGGAGCGGGAGGAATCCAGCCAAAGGAACAACTTTGCTCACTTCTGCTTTGGCTTCGCCTGTGAATGTTTTCTCTCAGCACTGGTTGATGAGTTTCAGACCGAGGGAATGTCAGGAAACGAAAGGGAGAAGGCTGTGACACATTGCATGATGTGCCAAGGAGCAGTGGTGACGCACGGCAGCTGGCAGGACCCTGGTGTGCACCTCACCTTTGCTGCCCCCACAGGAGCTGCCACCCTCACCCTGGGCTGTCCCAGCACAGCCACAGCTGCACCAGCTGCAGCTTCTCTGCTCTCAGCAGCAGCTGGGGACCATCACCTGCTCCCCCACACCCCAGGGGTGGCACTGGGCAGGTATTGCCAAGGGGACGTGCAGAGGGGTTGTAGCAGAAGCCTCTCCACTCAGAGGACAGGAGGTGGCAGGAAAGCTGCCAGGGTGTGTCCAGCACAGTTTGTCCCCATGGTCACTGGCAAGCTGCAGATATTGGCCATGGTGTGGCACAGGGGGGTGAGGTGCCACAGGACCACGCTGCATCCAGGGGAGCATCCCTAATGCCAGCCCCCACATGGATCAGTGCCAGCTGCTTCTGGACACCAGGCCGTGAGCTTTGGCTGGCTGGAATTTATCTCCCAACCTCAGGGGAGCAGAGCAAAGCTCCTGATGGGCTCAGTGTGGGGCTGAGGCTGGGCCCTGGCTGACAAGTGGCCATGGACTACACACAAAAATGCTCTAAAGCTGACAGCACCAAATGTTTCTTCTCCACCTAGCACAGTTGTTTAGGATTCAGTAAAGAACAAAACTGCATCCTGTAGGTTTTAATAAAGCTCTTGGCGAACGGTTCAAACACCAGGGGACAAGCTGGAGAGAGAGGTTGAATTTATGGGAGCGGGAGGAGATCGTTTGCTTTCTTAGGAACTGGAAAAGATTAATAGTGTGCAAAGGCTCTTGGATTCATTCCTCACATAGCAGAATGGTTAGGAGACTTACTGGCTTGATGTTCTTCATTCTGCCTTCCCCAGGCAGCCTAGAGGCTGTCTGGGTTGTGGAGGGAAGGACCAGGGAGAACAGGGAGCCATCCCATGTCAGCCCCAGTGCAGAGGCAGCTGTGGTATGCTGGGGGACAGAGGGGAGCAGAATCTCAGGGTGCTTTGATGGGAAATTAAATAGATGCTTGATATTTCTTTATGTTCTGATGTGTGGGGAGGCACTGGTAGCTGGGGAGGTGGTGGGAGTACAGGGAAACAAGGCAGGTTTGTCCTTCCAGCACATCCCCACTCCTGGACCCCGGGGTGCCAAAGCTCTGAACTGTTCCAGAACAGGAATCTGAACCCGGGGAAGATCCAGTCTCTCTCCCACCACAGGCATTTTGCAATCACCATGTACCATGTGAGGTAAATCCTGAAGCAAATTACAATTCAAGAAAAAAGACAGGAATTTCCCAAGTTCCACTGAACAGCCCAAAGCTTCTTTCCAACAGCCAAAACCTGCTGCAAGCCTCACCTCACACAGAGTGCAGGGCAAGGATGAAAAACCACTGGACACACATGGGAAGCCACAAGATGAGATTTCCAGACAAGCCAGAGCCTGTGCTGGATTGGCAGAGTGGTTCAGGCATTGCTTCAGTCCTACACTGAGTCTCATTTGGCCCTGGGTGACAGACAGCCCGTGTCCCCAGAGCTGCACCAACCAGCACAGCCTGGGGCTGCAGCAGCTCCACACTCCCAACAGCCAGGACAGGGCACAGCTCACAGCACAAGCAGCAGAGCCACTGACCATGTCCCTGCCCAGTCATGTCCCCAAAAAAGGGAGTCAAATCCCTTTGGAAGGAACAGTCATCTCCCCAAAACCAGAGTTAAACTGGAAACTTGATGAGAGGATGGGCAGAGCCACTTACTTTCCATTGTTGGTCGCAGTCAGAGGAACACTGGACAGATCTCCTAATTTCTCCAAGCTGCTGTAGCTGGGAAAGTCCAAGCCAACAACCTGACACTTGGCTGGGTATAAATGTAGCATGGAGTGTTTTCAAGACTCCATAGACAGCCCTGGAGCGGTCAGCTATGGAAAATAAATTTCTGGGCTTTTTATGGACATCTGTTGTGCTCTAATTCAGGGGTGGAAGGCTGCAGTGGTACCTAAAACATTTCACTGGAGGCAGAAGCAGCTCTTGGGAAGCCGTGATCAGTCTGAATTTTCAAATAATACTGGGAAATGGATTTGCTCTTTCAGAGAATGAATGAAGAACTTGAGCAAAACTGCCAAACAAAGAAGTTCCCCGACATCTGGAAAGAATTAGTCAGGAAGATGCTTGGGACAGGGAGCTCAGGCAAGTTCAGGAGACACCTACTGCAGATCCACAGGAGGAGGGAGGAGGAGGGAAAGGGCTGGGGGGAAAAGCAGGAAGGGAGGATTGAAATAAACCCTCTGCAGGACGGGCAATGTAAACAGGCCCTGTCCACGTGCAGCACAGGCAGCCCTAGGGGACTTGTGGGGCCACACCACATTGGCAAAGAGCTCAGCTCGTGCCTGTCCTTGCAAGGGCAGAGCAGGGCTGAGTGCTGAGCACGTCCCACGTGGGAAAGTTCATCACTGCTGCAGGCCAGATGTGTCCCCACTCACTGCACGCCCATCAGAGCAGCAGAATTTGCCCCTCCTTGGAGCTCAGCAGGGAAAAAGCTGTGCCAAAGTCACAAGCACCAGAGAAACACAGAGCCAAGATTGGGGAACAGAGCAAAAAGGCCAGCTAGCAGGTAGTGGGGAATGTTTGCTGCATTTCGGACCAGATAAGTACTCAGGCAGCCCCTCTGCAAAGTCACAAAGGAGTTCTGCTCCAGGCCAAGATGAAAGTCTCAAAGAATAAGCACAAAAACCATAGGGACTTGTGAAACCCATGCTTGGTTTATTAAATAAATCACAAAGCTTTTTATCACATATTTCTGCCTCCGAGTCACTTTACACTTCAGTTCAGGTGCCAAATCCTTTGTCCTTTCCATAACTGTGGGCTCTTGTAATACACTCAGTTTTGAAATCTCTTTCAAATCCAGAGCTTACACTGAAGCAAAGCTTTGGGGTTTGTTTTGGAAGTCTGGTGCTACCAACAGCAGGTCCTCATTTCTAAGCAGAGCTGCAAAGGCCTCACTGCACCAGAAGCCAGCGCTCACCCCTATGGGAGGAAGCAAAAATACCATATATGAGTCAGGTGCTCCTTATAAATGTTTGTGGGCATTTGAATTTAGTAACTGAACTTAGTTTGTGCTTTCCCTGTAAGTGAAGAATAACTGTTTTCCAACGGAGTTAGCAGCAGGTAAAGCTGGAAATCAAAGTGTGAGCTTTGTGTTTCCTGACAATTTTCCTTTAACAAGGTCGCTCCAGCTGCTAACTGCATTTTATTGCATTCCTCAAAGACAGATCTCCATGCGAGAATACTTTAAGAGCTCTACTCCAAAAAATAAAGGTACTTGGATTTATTTTTATGGTTACATATATTTTACCAGTTGGTCTCAGAGCCCTTAGTGCTGCCTTACCCACAGCCCCACTAAAGTACAGCACAGGCTGGACTCTCTTGATACCATCACATTTTTTTGCCTTTTCTTTTATATACCTTTTATGTATTCTCAGTGCTCTTAGCATACATACTTGTAATCCCTAAAGTCTGATAACTTAACATAATCCTGGTATTCTGTTAACCAAATATCCTATAAAGGCCTTGCAGCTGAAAGCTGGAAAGCCCTATGCTATCTTGAAAAACCAAAGCCTCTCTAAAACACATCCTATAAACTAAGATTAAGCCCATCCAAGAGGGAATACTTGGAGATGAGAAAATATCATGCTGTTCATTCAAGCCTCTCATTGAAGCATCTTTATTAGATATACTAATTTGCAAAATCTATAAAATTGTATAGACAGTCTCTCGGGTGTACATTTCAGTGTACTCCACCTTGATGAAGTGTTGCACCATAAGGATTCTTATTTAATACCAAGATAAAAACCCTTTATCCCTTAATCCTGTCTAATTCTTGATTTTAGGACCAAGGAAAAGGCATCACCCTGAGCCCCTATTTGACTCCCCAGGCAGCTGGAGCAGCAGCTGCTGCTCTCACTCACCTCCCTCCTGTCCCAGACCTCAGGAAGGTGCTGAAATCTGGCACAGAGAGATCCCTGTGCTGTGAGCAGGTGTCTGACCCAGCTGTGCAGGCTGCCAGGCAAGGAGGAGCAGGAGTGGCCTTTCCACCTCCCTGCTGGCCCGTGGGACACTGCAGGGCTGAATGCCCCCCCTGGCCCTGTTCATGGGGGAACCTTGAACCCCCAGTGACTAGGGCAAACACCAGCTGAAGGGAGCTCTGCACACACAAGGAACTGTGTCCTCGTCAGCAGTGGGGTCCCTGGCAGCCATCCTGACAGAACATTCAGATCTGCATGGAGCAAGCCCACAGCTGATCCCAATTAGAGCTCTCTGATGCAGAGATTCGCTCACAAGGCTGCAGACAAACGCAACTGATGACACGGCCCATCCAGCAGGAACAGCACAGAGCGATTAATCACAACAAAACTTCAATGAGCACCTCCTTCACCCCATTTCAGTCAGTCAGAGTCAGGGCAGGGCCACTTTCAATGCAGAAAGCTCCCTCAGCACTTTGAGCAGGGCTGCTGTTAGCACAAAGACAGACATCAGGGGCCAAACATCTGGGAGCAGCAGAAGGGCCACCACTGAACTGTGCTGAACATCTTCCAGAATTTAAATCCATTTGTTCATTGTGCAGCTGTCCTGAAGAGAGGCTGACAGCAGAGGGGTGTTGAAGGCTTGTATAGCGTGCACACATGCAAAGACAATTCTGCATCCAAGCTCACCACGATCTCCTGGTTTGTGATGATGATACAGCAAGGCCTGAGCAGGGATGACACCCCTGATTCACCCTGACCCATAACTGTCGGTTTCTTATCTTCTTTTCTCTGTGTTAGAACCAGGATTAATGCATAGGAGTTGCAGTTTCATGTTCTTCAGTGTTTATTAATTCTTATTTATAGTACAGTCTCAAGAGTTGTGAGTTCTAGCTAAGAAGGTGGAAAATGGAGGTGCCTCTAACTCTTTCCAAGGTCTTTTAAAGCATAAACTATCCAACAACGAGATGACACCAATATTGTTTATACATTTGACCCAATAATGATGACCCAAGGTCTGCAATGCAGACCTTTTTCACCCAATTAAAAAAAACCACCCAAAACCATGAGGAAGAAGGTGAAGAAGAAGGACTTAGACAATACCCTAAATCCTCCATATTGCCCCATACACATTACTATATACTAAAACCTTAAATCTAATTTTTTCACCCTGTGATATCACACACTTCTATTCAAACTACACACCCACAACCCCAGTGCTGTCACTCAATTTCAGAAGCCTGTTCCACGCCCTCAGGTCAAATGTGGTGCTTGTTTGAGGGTCAGTGCTTGTTTGATGGTCAGTATCTTTTAGCACAGAGAGCCTGAAATTCTCAGCCTCCAGAATCCCAACAATCACCCATGCTCCAAACCCTGTGCAAGCAGCACAAGGCTGTAGAGCCACGTGAGCCCCCACCAGGTCCCCAAACCCTGCCAGGAGCAGAACTCACCTCACTTCCACCCTGGGCAGGGCACCCAGCACCAGGAGCAGGTTTTCTCAGCAGGTGCTTCTCTTTGCAATTAGAACTGTGTGTACAATTAGAACTGGTGAAGGCCCTATCCCTGATGGGAGCACTGGCAGCCCTAGCCCCAGCACTTTCCCAGCCTTGGCACCCCCAGCAGTGCTGTTTGCAGTGCCCTCAGGTGGCCACGGGGACACCCTGGGTTGGGGACACAAAAACATGAGTACAAACACACCCATAATGTGTCTGATGGAATTCTTTATTGGCTTTCTCTGAGAAGCTGCAGCTCCTTACCAAATACATAATTTAGAGACAAACACCCCTCTGCTTCCCGGGAACGTTCAGAGGATCAGTGCCAAAAGGTGTCCCTGAACTATCAGCAGCAGCTACCAGAGATATTTTAACACTGATTTCAGTGGTAACTGAGCAGTGTTCTGCACCCTTGAAAACTGCCCACGTCAGAACTCAGGCATCCACGCACCTCCATAATTACATTTTTCAAGCCAGATTTGCTTCCTTCCTCCTCCATGCCCAGGTGGGATGAATGCAAACACACTGCTCAAGTACATGAGGTGACCAATGTTTCAAAGCCCTAATCTGACATATTTTCTTTATTTGTAAGGACAGAGCCCAAATATCTTTCAGGGCACCAGCCTGAAGGACTCTGTTACACTCACATGTCTGCAGCACCTCATGTAAGTAAGTATCAACATTTCTTCCATGATACAAAACATCCATGTGAGGAGAAGGAAAGGACAAGTTCCAGAGCTGGAGGTGATTCCCTTCTATCCTCATGGCTTTTTCAGCTCAGCCTCTTCTTCAGAGACCAAGGCCATTTCCACTTGAAAAAGGCACAGTTCAGGCATTTCATGCTGAGGTAGACTCAACTCATTCAGCTTCCAAAAAGCACCAGGAGAGCTCCCTCAGTTCCTCATCCCCTTTGCAGCACTGCAAAACATGCCAGAAGCTGATCAGAGCCAGTCCCTGCTGCCCTTCAGGAGCCAGGTGAGCAGCTCAGCTCCCGATGGTTCTCCACGAACAGTGACACCTTCAGGAGTGTATCTGAGGCAGAGAGAAAACAACAGCCCTGTCAGTTTAATGAGTTTACATCAGCTTAATGAGCTTTACCTGCAATCTCTACTCCCTAAAACTTGTTACTAAAGGCAATAAAAGAAAGTGTGGGTAAAACTGACTGAATGAAACAGCTCACTGAGCCCTTGCTATGCTGTGAGGGAGGGTGCTGCTCCCAACTGTGCCAAGGTGTGATGATGAGTACTTTTAACTGATGCTGACCAAGCTCTCAGAGAAGGTCACAAAGATCGACTGAGTAGGGTCACCCACTGCTGCTGAGAGTGACACAGCCAGCACAGCCGGGTCTGTCCCCAGGGGGCATCAGCAGAGCCCAGGGAAAAACCCCCCGGCTCTTCACAGAACTACCTTGAACGATGTCGTCTTTGTAGCGCTCCAAAATCCTCTCCCAGGACTGCGGGAGAGCTTCCACGTCTGCCAGGCTGTCCAAGCTGAGGCGCTGCAGGAGCAGTTTGATCTCCAAGTACCTTGGTGCCCGTTAAGGACAACAAGGAGAAAACAAACCCCGCCAGCGCTGCCCTGACACCCCCAGCGCTGCCCAGAGCAGGATACAGGTGCCGGTAGTAGCGTTCCACGTCCTGTAGCCCCTCCAACACATCGGCCAGCGAGGGGCAGCGCGGACCACGCCGCAGAACCGCCGCCAGCCCCAGCTCGGCCGGGCCCCGCTCCCCGTACAGCCGCAGCACAGCGGCGCCGGCGGCCCCACGGCGTCCCGCACGGCCCGGAGCTCCTCCCTGCCGGCACAGCGCGGTCAGCCGGGCTCTCGTACCCTGCCCGCCCGGCCCCGGCCGCCTCCTCACCGCCGCCCGCCGAGCTGCTCCAGCAGCGCCTCGGCCGCTCCGCGCTGCTTCCGCCACAGCCGCGCCCGCAGCTCCGGGAAGGCGCCGAGCGGCGTCGCGTCCCACGCCAGCCGCCGCACCGCCCGCATCTGCGCCGCCAGCGCGGCCAGCGAGCCCAGCAGCGGGGCCGAGGCCGCCAGAGCCGCCCGCGCCGCCTCCTCCCCCCGCGCCGCCGCCTCAGCCCAGGCCCGGAGCGCGACCGCCACCGCCGCCATCGCGGCCGCCATGGCCGCTCCCACTTGGGCGCGCTCCCGTTACGTCATCAGCGCGCGCCGCGCCGCCATTGGCCGGCCGAGCAGGCGGGCGGTTCGAACGCGGCCCGCGCTGCACTGCCCGCCATGGCGCCCGCCAGGAAGAAAGGCGGCTCCAGCTCCCGCAGCAGGAAGCTGACGGCTTTCCTCAAGGATTTCGACCGCGAAGGTGGGAGCGGGAGAGGGGGAAGGAGGGGAAAGCAGGGGAAAGCGGAGCGGGAGAGGGAGAGGGAGCGGGAACGCGAGCGGGAACGCGAGCGGCCCGCGGGCAGCGCTAACGCCCCGTGTCCCCTCAGTGAACCGGCGGCTGGAGCGGATACGGGCGGATGGGGAGCGCCTGGTGAAGGAGATGGAGAACATGTACGATATGGCCATCCTGCGGCTGCCGGAGGAGATTCGTCAGATGAACTGGCTCGAGTTCTTCGGTGCGGAGCGGGGCTGGGCTGGGCTGGGCTGGGCGAGCGCGTTCCCCCGTGGACAATAAACCCCAACGGGAACAGGGGAGCGGCTGGGATCTACCGAGCCTGGAATCCCCAGGGAAGCATCCCAGGGGTGCTGCTCCTATTCTCTAGGGCTGGAAACTGGTTTGTGCTGGGTTTTGCACCCTGGTGGTGACAGCTCTGCCCCGAACATGTCCTGATCTGTCTGAAATATTTTCTTTCCAGCTATGCAAGCGAGCGGAAAGACGCTGGAGGAGGTGGCTATGGTAGGTTTCCAGCACAAACATAAAGCTCTCTAGAGCCGTCACACACTGCTCCTCACGCTGGGATAACATGCTGGAGCATCACAAGAGAAACAGTTACATCAATATTTTCACAAATGTTTCTTTAGAATTTAACAATAAGAGATACCCATTGTCACACTGAGACACAAAGTGAACATGTACCACATGCTCAGTCACCCAAGGCAAAAAAAAGAGTTTATTTACAGTTTTTCAGAATTTATAGACTCTCTAAAGTGAGAGTGGATTGGAGGATGACATCCCTCCTTTAAACCACACTGGCCAGGTGAACAGCCTGTCGATTTTCTCCTCCTCCAAGAAGGAATGAGAAAACACATCGTGTTTTGGTAGAAAATGTGGGAACTCTTGACTCCAAGAATGTAAACATCAGAAGGCTTCAAAAATCAGGGTGACAACCCATTGTATCAGAGGTGGATTTTTCGTGGTCCTGCTGCTCCCTGTTGATCTTTCCTTACCTGCTAGATTGCACTTTGCAGTAAAGGAAAGCATTTCCAAACTGGTTGAGCAGCAGGGTGTAGGCAAGGCACACCTGCAGCTGCCAGCCAGGCACTGAGCCTGAGGGGTGCAGAGATGCATGAAAGGACCCAGCCTGAGCACAACAGCAAACGTGGAGCTGATCTGGCTGTAAAATTATTGGGGGTTTGCTCTACAACTGATTTAGAAGAACTTTGGGCTGCCAACAATTCCAATGGTGCCACAAGTGTTTTTAATTTTAGGCAGACTTGGAGATAGCAGAAATAGACAAGCTGACAGCAGGAGTTATCAATGGCCCGTTTGACATTGTCAAGAAAGGTGAGTTTTAGCTTTGTGGTGTGATTGGTGAGGTGGAAGCATGTTGTGGTTACTTAATGTGAATAATCACTCAGTTCTTGCTCAACTCCCTCAGTATGATTAAACTAGGAAAATAATCCTATTTTTATCCCTAGTACCTGAAATACCTCTTATTAATTTCATTAAAACATTCAAAATAATCCAAAGTAGTGCTCTGTCAACCATTAGGATTGCATTGGAATTTGGATTTCTGAAGCAAATTATTGCCAAAATTGCTTGTAGCTGTTTGCCTCCCCTGCTAAATAATAATTTAAAGTTTTTATTTACTTTATAACACTTTCTCTTTCTAGTGGGTAAATTCAAAAGGAGTGTTGAAGCCATTGATGAAGCAGAGCCTCCATCACTTCCTCTGCCAAAGAAATCCAGAGTTGACAGCCAGTGTCCTTCAGAGACAGAGGCTGAGAACGTGAATCCAAGAACTGCCAAGGTGAATAGCTGTTCTCTGGGGTGACATGATTCTCAGGTTATAAATTCCTGACTGAGCTGATGATTAGGGCTGTCCAGGATGCTCTGAGGGGGGCTTCAAACAGCTGCTGCTTCCTGGAGAATCCTAGCAATGGGGAAGGTCCCAAAGGCTTGAATGGTGTTTGTTCTGGGCTCTTGTGCCATGGAAAGGGGCTGAGCCAAACATTTTGTGTGGAAGCATCTGTCTGTGTGTACTCAGCTGTCCCACGAGAGGGAGATAACTGATCTGGTGTGTGATGTGTGCTGCAGGTGAAGGTATCTGCCAAAAAACCACCCGTGGCCAGAAGACCCCCCTCAACGAGAGTGAAGCGCATGAGCAAGAGGTGAGGGGGATGTCTCTGTCTCATCTCTAGAAATGAGAGTGTAAATAGAAATATTTCTCTTTGGTGGGATGGGCTTTGGCTCAGCAGTGGTGATGGGGAGAGTTGTGCCATGCTACAGGGAAAAATTGCTGTGAATGAAAGATGGACAGCTCTCCTGTGAGAATAAACTGCCCAGATTTGGGGGTCTCTGGTTAGTAATAACCCCTGGGTTTAGAGGTGGTCTGTTGAAATTCTCATTGAGACAGATGGTTTTAGCTCTACGAGGGTTCAATACACTCTGAGGGTGTCCAGCACTTCACAGAAATGGTTTAAAATAATTTGTGAGACGGCATGATGGAATGTGTCTTGAAAAAGCAAAAAGGTTTTAATTAAAGAAGAAAATAACACAAAACAAAAGAGCAAAAGCTGTGCACAGTGTAGGGGGAGGTCTCATACACCTACTGCAACACACCAAAAATGCACTGAGAAGCCTCGTGCTCTTCCTTAAGTATTGAATTATTTAGGTGGGTTTTTTGGTAAACAGCCCCATAGAATATAGCTAAAAAATAGCATTTTTGAGGGATAACTAAAGAAACCTGTCAGTGTTTTTGTCTTGGCATTGAGCCAATTACTGCCAGGAGAGCAAAGAAGTTTCTGGAGTTCTTCTTTTAAAAAGTTTTGGGTGAAACTAAAACCCTTTTCCTTATACAGAAAACATTTACTTGGTTATGAGGGGTGCAGTGCCACAGTGGTCACCTTCTTCAAGCCTTTGACAAGTGCCTGTACATTTTCTAAAGGTCATCTTATGAGCAGATGTTTGTTTCCCTTTAACAGATCAAGCAAAAACAGCTTTATCACCCCAGCTACTGGCAGAATGGTTGATCTCTGTGCTCGGGGAGGCACCTCTGTGATCACACCCAGATTTGATTCCAGGTTTGTTAACACAGAAAATAAATACATTTCCCTTTTATCTCTGATACAATCTGCTCTGTACAATACATCATCTCTTTGCAACACAACTTTTAGTGGCTCTTTGAACCTGAAATAACAGACTTGGGCTACAGAAGTGCTGTGAGCAAACATCACTTGTGGGTTTGGTATTTCTGAGCCTGAGAGAATTCTCGGCTTGCTAACCATTGCTAGCTCCTTTCCCAAGGGAAAGCTGTCAACAGTTTTCCCAAAATATCTTTTTTCTTTTCTCATAACATCTCTAGATAAACAGTGCTTTTTTCTCATAACAATTTTCCCCAGCTGTTGTTTCCTATCACTTAACCAATAGAAAGAGGTGTCAGTCCTATTGACAAATGAACACCTTTTTTAGCAAAGCTTGCTACATAAGAAGCAAAGAGACTGTAAATAAAGCCTTCTGCTGTTCTCATGATAAAACTGGAGTCAAACTCTTTATTTTGTGTGCTGTTATGATGATCACTCACCCCTAACTTGTCGTTTCAGGGTGTTCAAGACGCCGGGTCTGCGCACGCCGGCGCTCAACGAGCGCGTTTACACCATCTCTGCCAACGGCAGCCCCCTCGCCGACACCGGGGACGCCGTGCTCACCCTGCCCCTCGGCGGGGGAGAGGTAATTCCTGAGCCCTCACCTGCCCAGCCACGGCTGCAGGGCTGCACAGGCACCCTTTGGTGCCTCAGCAGCTTCACTTTGTCTCTTTAGCTGTGCCACTGCAGTTTGTGGGGGGTTGGTTGAGGTTAAAAAGAGCCTTAGCCAAAGTGGGACATGCTTGTGGTTGAAAAAGAATAAGAGGATGTTTTGTTGTACATTCACTTTAAAACACTTAATGCAGCAGTAATGCCAGGGTAGTGGGTTTGAGGCTGGCCAAATGCCAGTGCACTCACTAAAAAAGTCATTCACTCACTGGCTTTTTCCTCCCTCACCAAAAATCAAGCTATTTAAAACCACCCCCGTGCATTAATGCACTGCAGGAAAGGTGTGAGATGAGCTTCTGTTCCAGCTGGATGTCAGTTCTCTGTCTGTCTATACTTAGATCTTTTTTTTTTTTTAATTTAACTTTTTTGCTGCCTCCAGCTGCTGCAGCTGACCAGACAGAAAACCTGAGATTTGGCTTTGTTTCCACAGAGCATACGTTTGACAGCAAAGGATTTGACCAAGAAGAATTTTCTTCAGCTGAACCCCAAGGCCCGAGGGCTCATGAAGAAGATGTCGGTAAGTCTGGGTGTTTTGGTCAGCCATGACCTGAAGCTGTAAGGCAATGCTGTCATCAGTGACTGTTGAGCTGCAGTAGAAACTCCTTTATTTCCCCCTGGCCCTTTGTTTGATGGCCCTTGATGTTTTTTGGCTGATGTCAGAGGTGGAGAAGCAGGAGCTTTACATCACATCTGGCTGAATACACAGTGGGGGAAAAGAGCTGTTGTCACTGCTCTGTAAAACAAACTGGTCCTGTGGGCTGCAGCTGCAGGTGGTTGTGGGCTCTACCAGTGTCTCTGAGTACTGATGGATTTCTCTTTCCTTTCAGATTTGTCTTGCACAAGCTTGCAACGAGGCAAAAATACCCCTAGATGGAAGCCAGTGAGCAATGAGATCCCTCTGTAAATACATTTTACATTTAGGACTGCTACCTTCATTTCGTTGTTGTATCTCATTTGTATTTTCCTTTCACTGATCTACAGAATGGAAGCTAAGAACTAGTTATTCTACCTATAATATGTAATGAGATAAAAATAAATTGAACTTCTTTTAATTTGAGGAGAAAAAACATTCCTTATTTTTTATTTCCTTTAAGGTGGAAACCATGGCACTGTTCTCTTGGGCTTGCAAGTGAGCAGAAAGCCTGATGGTTGGCATGTTAAGAGCTATGTTCAGGGTAAAGAAAAGAACTCTGCTCCTCTAACTTTGTCTAGAATTTTCTTTTTCTAGAAATAAGCCTGTTTCTTTGCTGCCTGGTGCACTGTCCTTTCCAAAGATGCCTCTTTGCCTTGATTTAAGCCTCTTTATGGGACTATAAACAAGGATGTTGAGACTTTGAAATCTTTTCTATATTTGAGAAGTTCTACCTTTGGCAAAAACCAGGCCTGCAGTGTGATTAAAAGGGAGACTTTTAACAAATCAGAGCTCTTTGGTGCAGGGTGTGGCATGGGAGAAAGCTTTTAGAACAGCATTCATACATGAATTTCCTTTGGAGAGCAAACATTTTACTGTATGGAAGAAATGATGTATAGACCACGGATTTGGAAATCTCTCTTTGAGAGGCTTTGGCAAGTTCTAAGTTCTAACTGCAGGTGGCAATAATATATCCCCCTTAGCTATACATACACCTGCCTTGCTATTCTGTGCACATATTAATTAAAAGCATCAATTACTTGAGCTGTAAATAAAAAAAAATGTGTTTATGGATGTGTAAGTTGACATTCTGCTTTAAATATATCTTTACTAGGAAAACAAAATTAATTAGAATTTTTAGCCTAGAGAATTCTTTTAAATCAACACTGATTTAAAAGCTCTAGTTACAATCTTTTAGCTCAGAGCTCCTGCCCTGAACCAAAGCTCCTCCAAAACAAGTTTCTTAAGGAGAAAACAGGCTGCAGAGGGAGAGCTGCCAGCAGCACAGGGAAAAAAGCTTGTGGCTGTTTCACCAGGGCTGGGTGACTGCAGCCTGGCAGGGAAAAAGCATTCCTGCTTCCCCTGGCTGTGCTTCAGGCAGGGCTTCCTGTGACCTGGGGGACTCAGCATATGTGAGAACTCCAAATTTCTGCCCAAATTCATAATGGAAATGTGAAATTATTGATCTGGAGAAATAATGAGCCGAGCAGGGAGCCCGTGAGGCCCCTGCCCTGGGCTCTGCTGGTTCTGAGCTCCTGAGCAGCTCCTCTCAGCAGCCTGGCAGAGATGCACTGCCAGGTTTGTCATCCTCAACACTTTCCAGGTGGCCATTGATTCAGTGGCATTGTAGGACATAAATAGATAACAATTCCCTGGGAAGGGAGGATGGTTTGGAACAAATCAGAGCTATCTCCAGGCAATTTCTTTTCATGCAGGAGTTCTTGGTTTGAAGGTGCAGGACAGCACATGCAGCTCTCCCCCCTGACCTGTATAATTGCACCAAAAATCTGTGTTTCCTGGGTCAGCTTGAAAGCATAAGGAGGGAAAATATTCCTCAGCACCACTGAATTCATGAGACTTCTCCCTTTTCCAAATCAGTGACTGGGGAGCTGTACCTTCAAAGCTGAAATGAAATGCTCCTCTGGAAGGTGCATCCACACCTCCCAGGTGTATGTCAAGGATTTCCTGGAGTCCTGGTGTCAGGCTGGGTCTTGGCTTTCACAACTGAAAGTTTGAGCCTCTCAGGAGACCAAAATCTCTGTATCCAATTTATTGATGGACAGGAGCTTGCTAAAGGCAGCATTTCTCTCTCAGCTGGGCTGCACCTCCAATCCATGCTGGCTGTGAATTTCATCTGCAGGGAGATAATTTGGAACCTAAGGCTGGGCCTGGCTGTGGGACATGGAGAGGTAAGGGAGGAGGGGGCACTGCTTGGCTGTCACCAGAGCTGGAGAAAGCAGAATGTCCTCTTAAAATCCAGTGGGAGGAAGCAGAGCCTACAGAGTGCAGCTTTAAAGTGATTTCAGCTTTGTCTCTGATGAGAGTAGGGAATAAATTGTCTCTCAGAAAATTACTGCCCACAAGCCACCGAGCTTTGCACTCCCCCCACCCAGAGGGGTTATTACACTGAGGAGCAGGATTAGACAGAATTGCTAATTTTAACATTGCACACAGACACCAAAATCCCAGGCACCCTCCCCTGTCTCTGCAGGAGAAGATTCTGCAGCTGCAGTGGCTGTCAGGGCTCCTGTGCTCTGCTGCTCTGTCAGGGTCACAGGGCCACCAGCCCAGAGCAGCTTTCCAGGGAAAGGTCAATGGTGCCTATAAAGTACAAACCCTGCTGATGGGGCAGAGTTCAGGGCTGTGCTGAGCAGGGCAGCCAACGGGCTTCATACACAATTTGAATTTAATTCCTTTGCTGTGGGGGTAGTAACTGGAAATGTCAAAAAGGTCTCGGCTGCTGTTGCTGAGTCCTGAGCAGGACTGGGACCTGATTACAGCCCCAAACTGAGCACAGTGCCCTGGGGATGCTGACAGATGTTCCTGTGTGTTTCACTCTTCCCCAAAATAAAAAAAACAAAAGTGAATTTTCTTCCCACTTACCCCTGAAACAGAGAGCCCTGAGGCAGGGTGGAGTGGTCAGTGACCAAGGGCAGCTTGCAGATCCAGCTCTCCTCCTATCCACCCTGCAGCAGAGCTGGGGCTGCGGTGGGAGAGGGGTTGGAGCAGGGCTCTGCTTCAGCTGGATCCTGATCTCCCACAGGGGTGTCCTTGTGGCCTGCCAGCCCAGGAAGCTGGATCCTGATGGCACTTGATTGATGGCATCTGAGGAGCCGTTCTCTCTCAATGTCAGTCGCTGCCTCTGCTGACTGCAAATGAAGCACCAGGACCCGGGCAGTAATCGATGCCAAGTGGAAGGTGCAGCTGGAAATTGTCTGGAGCGTGGGCAGAGGGGGCCCTGGCCAGGGCAGCACTGAGTGAACAGCTCAGGCCACTCAGACACTCCTGCTTTGTCTTTCTGTTCCTTCATTAGTGCTCAGAAAGGTGACAGAACGCAACTCCGTGGGAATCTGCTGGACAAAGAAACCCTGCCAAGAGCTGCCAGCACTGAGTTCTGTCTGGCCAAGCAGCTCCTGCAGATCAAAATGTGCTGGAGCAGGACAGGGAGCTGGAGCAGGACAGGGAGCTGGAGCAGGATGGCTTCACAGTTACAGGGCTGCAGAGACAGGAGCACATGGAAGCACGGTGGGGAGCAGAGTACTGAGGGACCAAGCCACACCTCAGGGAATCCTGACCTGAGAATTCCCTTTTCTGTGCCTTTCTGTGCCTTTCTGTGCCTTTCTGTGCCTTTCTGTGCCTTGTTTCACCTTGGCACAATGAGAACCTCCAGGCTGGTGCAGTGCATTCCCCAGCACATTCAGCCCCCAGGCAGAGTGAGGGGAGGTTGGAAGATTGGGGAGATCAGGGGCTGCAGCTCAGCCCTGAGCGCCGGATTAATTTGTGCATGAGTGCCCCATTCCCTTGTACCTGCATCCCTGAGGGCCTGGTAGCAGTGTCTAACAAAATGGGAATTTGCTGGAATTTTTCTAAAGGAGCTGCTGTCCTGGAGACCCTGATTGAGCTGGGGGCCCAGTGAGGCACCATTGGTCCTGTCCCCATGGGTCCCCTCTGCTCTCGCCAGGGCTCAGGGTTGGAGGATGTGCCAGCACAGCCCCAGCACATTGCCCCAGCCTTGCTGTGCCCGGTGAGCAAAGAGATCCCAGACAGAAAAGGGGATTTTGCTTCTACTCTTCCACCTGCCACCTTCTGGAGGTTTCCAGGGTGGGGGGCAGTGAAGCATCCTTTACACCTGCTGTTCTTGAACGGGACCATTCCATCCTGCCCCATGGCTCAAGGAGTGACAGTGCCTCTGCAAGGTGGGACCAGAGCTGCCTACAGGGACCCAAGTGACAAATCACCCGTGACATTGTTGAGGGGAGCACGCACACGCAGTGATGGGGTTGTAATGAATTAAGTGCTGTTTGAATTGATGCAGGGCTGCTGTAAGGAATTGTGCATGTGTTGTGAGGAGCAGGACACAGGTGTGATGAATATTGTCCATCAGCTGTGATAAAAAGCCTATCATCCCAATACATATTTTCAAAAACTAATTTAAGGCTGAAAGAGATTATTAAAAATGAGGAGGGGAAATTGTCTGGGATATATTTAGAGTCCCTCGCTAGGTAAGATGAATTCCAGAAGTCAAAATACTGCCTGTGGGGTGAAAGGGATCGATGCTGATATTGTGGTGGCTCATGATAAGACAGGGCTGAGGCAATTCTGCTGCCAGGGGAGAGTGTCTGGGGAAGGAGAGCCCTTGCCTGAGACTGGTGTGCTGGGCTGCAGGAGGGACACAGTGCAGGTGACTGTCCTGGAGCTGTCAGCCCTTCCCTGAGAGTGCAGCAGCTCTCTGCCCCCAGCCCAGGGTCTGGCTGGTCCCTTCCTACCTCAGTTTCCTTCCTGAGCCTCTGGCCACTTTACAGCTGGATAGTGGGGACACAAGCTGGTGAGGGATCCTGGGATCCCAAGAGGAAGAATGCCTCTGCAGAAGGAGGTTTACGAGCAGCCATGCCTGGAGATGCTCAGCAGAGAAGCCCCAGCGCTGGTGCTGGGTGGGCTTAGGCTGTGTCCCTCTGCATTTCATTCTGTGACATTAAGGACACACGTCCCTGAGTCCTGAGTGCAGTGCCAGCCTGGGTCTGAGGAGATGAGCACGGCCAGCCTGCAACCTGCCATGCCCCGGACATCTGGAGAGCTGAGTTTTGATCTTGGCTGTTTCCTCACTCATTTATCTCTCTCTGCTGTTCTGGATGACAAGATCATTAGAAACCCAGTGGCTGTTGCTGAGCTCTTCCTCCCGAGCTGTGTGTAACCGTGGACAATGCCTGCAAGACAAGAGGTTTAATTGTGTTCTGCCAGCAGCCACAGGATGTCAGCCAGGCAAATTTAAAGCCAGGCTGGATGGGGGTGGGAGATTCACCTCCATTACTCACCAGCCTGGATGAGGTTTAGCTTTATTGTATCCTGAAATAGCCGGAGCCTGGGAGGTGCTGATTGAAGCCATTTGAAAACATGACAACATCCTCGGGACAAGAGGTGTCTAATCTAATGAAGCCAGAACACATTAGCTAAGAGCTGTGCAAAGAGAGGAAAACACAATTAAAGCATTCCTGAGGACAGCTGTCGACCTGCATCAGGAACACTGGGACAGAGATATTGGTACAAGTCTAATGAAAACAAATGATCTGTTTGAAACATTCCTCAAGTCGGTGACAGAGCCCCTGCTGGGCCCAGCCTTGAAGGGTCCCACCAGCCACAAGCTGGTGCCTGTGTGGGGTTCCCTGGGCAGGGCTGGTGGCACCTGGGGGCCATGGCAGGGTTTTGTTATTGCAGCCAAACAGCCCAGGAGCATGTCAGCACCCCCTCCCTAGTGATGGAATAAAGGATTAGTGCCCATGGGATTAGTGCCCATGCGTGGCACATCAGGGTTTCCTCCAGACAAACGCCCTTCCCAGGGCTGGCACTCTGATACCTTTCCCACAGTTTGTTAACCAGGCAGGATCCATTCCCACTCTGCAGAGTTTTGTAGGATTTTGTGTCTTAATAACCCCTTAAAACCCTTCAGGGTGGTGAGGAGCAGGGCCAGTGCTCTGGCAGGGTGGGCAGTTGTCCTGCCCAGAGTCCCCCAGTGTCACCACCGTGGTGTTGGGGAAGTGGAAATGGAGGAAATGCTCCTTTTCCTTCAGTGCAGAGTGCACTGTGCTTTGTGCTCTCTCCTCACAGCTCTGCTCCATCAGAGCTGCATTTAGGATCTGGGTTTCACGTTGGGCCTTTGAATAGAAACACCTTCCTGTCCCCCTTTAGACTCCTGCTATCAGAAATAGTGATTAAACACACCCACTACTGTAAATCACTGGCAAGAGGAATCAAATCACGCTGCCTTGCCAAGAGTTTAAGCTGACAGTGACAAGCTTATTTCTGGAAGAAAGTTTTATTTTGGGGAGTTTGATTCATTGTGTCACTTTGCATTTTGATACAGTGTGATGTGACACCTAACACATCCTTGTTCCCGCGAGGCAAAGCAGGGATTTGAGCATTGCTGTGAGACAGCGTGTGCCTCACAGACCCACCTGGCTCTCCTCAGGGGAAACACTGCTAACCATGATTTTAACCACCTCAGGGAAATTCTCCTCATTTTTGGGGTCCCTGAGCCTGTTTCTCGCCGGCGGTGTGTACAGCATTCCTGATTTACATCCCATTACCCCAGGAGTCTGTATTTACAGTCACAAACAGCCATTTATCCAACACAAAATTGCCATCATCCAGGAACACCTAAATCTCACAAGAAGAGAGAATTATTCATAGCAATTATTCATATTCATTGCCATCTTAACCTTTTTGCCTCTGAGTGCTTAATAGAATCCACTTAAAATATTTAACAGCATAAACCCCCAGGGCTGAGTGCCACCCCTAGGGCTGCCTGAAGGGATAACCACCACCTCCATGCTCAGGACTCCAGGAATCCCTGGCCCTGCAGCCACAGGGTTTTGTGAGCCAGACAGGTCTGGCAGCACTGGCTGCTGCCCCATCACACCTGAGCTGCACGAAGCTCCCAGCAAACACAGCATTCCCCTGGGAACGTGTCAGCAGGAACAGGCTTCGTTATACAGAAGGGACTTGCACCAAAAACCTGAATTGCCCAGTTCTAAGTTCTTTTCCAAATGTTTCCCCCAGCTGATTGAGGGCCCCCACAGAGATGTGATGCTGCTGCTTTATTTCAGTCCCATTATGGAATTTAAATACTGTGGGAGTTAATGGAAATGTTTATGGCTGCACACGCAGCAGGAGCTGGGCTCCCGCCACGCTGGGCAGAGCAAGGGGAGCTCCCCACGTGCTGCAGGTGCCAGGGATTTGTCACAGCACCAGGGGGGGTGCCCAGGAGCACAGCAGGCAGGGGGATGCTGCACCACAGAGGTGGCACTGCCACCTGGGGGGGACAACCCTGTGTACACCACCAAAAGTGACTGCTTTTCAGAGAGTTCTATGGACAGTGGGGCAACACTCCTTCTAGAATGACCAACTCCCAAAAGTCTGGTCTGTCAATAAACCAGAGCTCATTAAAATGACTTTTAATTACTGGCATCCTCTAAGTCAGACATCATCCTTAAAAAAAGGGGTGTGGGAGCAGGTGCCTGGGGAGGACACCTTGCTCTTCATTGTTACAGAAACTCCAGAAACCCCTGAACAACCTCACGTCTCTCCTCCTTCCCCTTTGCTCCTGCTCTTGGGGCTCTGGAGGTGGCAGAAAAAAGGAAACTTTAGCTCCCTGAGCAGTGGCCGTGCCCGTGCTGTGCCGGAGGCTCTGGGGCAGATCTGGACCTGCTGACAGAGCAGAGCTCCTCTGCTTTTGTCTGTGCTCCTCCAGGGGTGGCAGCTGCCCGGGAGTAGCCGCTGTGCCGAGCGATAACAGCTGTTCTTTGTCTGATGCTGAAGGTGCTTGTCAGCCTCGGGAAGATAAAAAGGCTGAAGTTATTTATAATTGTGTAATTAAATGGCTCCCGTGCCTTCCAGGCAGCTCTTGCCGCCGTGCAGATGGCCCCGCTCTAAGAGGGAAGGCACAAGTGCAGAGGCAGCTGAGGTCACCCATGGAGGGGTTGGTGGGTGCTGCTGGCTGGCACCCAGCCCAGTGCCAGTGTCACCCAGCTCTGCACCAAGGTCACCCAGCCCTTTTCCAATGTCACCCAGCCCTGTGCCACTGCCACCCAGCCCTGTGCCACTGCCACCCAGCCCTTTTCCAATGTCACCCAGCCCTGTGCCCCTGCCACCCAGCCCTGTGCCCCTGCCACCCAACCCTGTGCCACTGCCACCCAGCCCTTTTCCAATGTCACCCAGCCCTGTGCCCCTGCCACCCAACCCTGTGCCACTGCCACCCAACCCTGAGCCAATGTCACCCAGCCCTGTGCCAGTGTCACCCAACCCTGTGCCAATGTCACCCAGCTCTGTGCCAAGGTCACCCAGCCCTTTTCCAATGTCACCCACCCCTGTGCCACTGCCACCCAGCCCTGTGCCACTGCCACCCAGCCCTGTGCCAATGTCACCCAGCCCAGTGCCAATGTCACCCAGCCTGTGCCACTGCCACCCAGCCCTGTGACAAGGTCACCCAGCTCTGCACCAAGCTCACCCAGCCCTTTTCCAATGTCACCCAACCCTGGGCCACTGCCACCCAACCCGGTGCCAGTGTCACCCAACCCTGTGCCAAGATCACCTAGCAGTGTGCCACTGCCACCCAACCCTGTGCCACTGCCACCCAACCCTGTGCCAAGGTCACCCAGCACTGCACCAATGTGATCCAACCCTGTGCCAATGTCACACGACCCTGTACCAATGTCATCCAACCCTGTGCCAAGATCACCTACACTGTGCCAGCATCACCCAGCTCTGTGCCAAGATCACCCAACCATGTGCCAAGGTTACCCAGCACTGCACCAATCTCACCCAGCCCTGTGCCAGTGTCACCCAGCTCTGTGCCAAGGTCACCCAGCCCTGTGCCAAGGCTGCCTCAACTGGGCCACAAACCCCAGCATCTGTCTCACCATGGGCACCCCCTGGCCAGCCTGTATGGGTGCACTCCCCATTCCTGGCAGAGGTGGGTGGCACAGGGCACTGGGGACAGCCAGTGTGGCTCTGGGAGCCCATCCTGGGTGGGGCAGGAGGAGCTGTGGGGGTCTGGCTGTGTCCCAGCCCGTGCGGGGCTCTCCAGACACACCGAGGAGATGAATAGAGGGAGGAAGGAAGCATCCGTCCTGCTGACACTCGAACTGACAGATCGCTGATTACCATGACAAATGGCACTCGCTCTTCCTGATAATTAGCAATTATTCATATTCAAACCTTGCTCTTCCTCCAGACCCAGGTTCTCTTTAACATTCCCAGAGCACTGCTCTCCTCTCACCCACATCCTTCCCGTGCTGGCAGGGTGGGGACAGCTGGCAGCAAGGCCAGGCTCCTCTGACTCCTGCACTCTGCTCGGGTCTGTGCAGCCTCTCCGCAGTGAAAATCCAGAATAGGGAGGGTGAAGGTGATGGATTTCATGTCTGAGGCTGCTGTGTGGGAGTGAGGGGTGAGAGGAGCAGCCCTGGCTCCTCCCTTGCTCTCCCCAAAACACAGACCCACTGCTGGTGCCAGCCGGGTGCTGTGGCAGGTCCTTCCACCAGCACCGTGCAATGAAGGTTTTATTTTAAAAATCCCCCGAATCATCAGCACCTGCTGAGTGCTGAGCCCGTCCCTGCCAGCACTGCTGCACGTTGGGGTTCCCTGTCTGAGCCACACTGAGCCCCCTTCTCCAGAGCCACCTCCCCTGGTGCAGCGTGGGGCTGAGCGGGTGCAGGGCTGGCACAGGGGGTGCAGGGCTGGCACAGGGGGTGCAGGGCTGGGGCTGAGCAGGTGCAGGGCTGGCACTGAGCAGGTGCAGGGCTGGCACAGGGGGTGCAGGGCTGGGGCAGAGGGTGCAGGGCTGGCACAGGGGGTGCAGGGCTGGCACAGGGGGTGCAGGGCTGGGGCAGAGGGTGCAGGGCTGGGGCAGAGGGTGCAGGGCTGGGGCTGAGCAGGTGCAGGGCTGGCACAGGGGGTGCAGGGCTGGGGCAGAGGGTGCAGGGCTGGCACAGGGGGTGCAGGGCTGGCACAGGGGGTGCCAGCTCCCCCAAAGCCAGGGCAGGAGGTGTCCCACAGCTTCCAGCACAGACAGTGCCAGGAAGGTCACAGAAGAGAGATAAACTCATTTCCACACCTCACAAGGAGGCACAACTGTCAATAACTGGGCAAAATCTGCCTCTGGTTGGCTGTGACTGGGAATCCACTGCTCATCACTCTGCTCCAGGGCTCTGATTATTTCTTTATAGTGCCAGTACAGCCCTGGCCAGGCTCTGAACAAAGGCTGCCTGAATTAATTGATCAACAGAAGGCAGATAGACTTTACTCATTTTAAGCACCCATTCTGTCCTTCCCCAGCAGCTGTCACTGCTGTCACCACACCAGCCAGGGCTCCTGTGCCTGTCCCTGGGCATTGGACAGCCCAGGAAAAAGAGATGTGAACAGGTGAGAGTCACATCAAATCATTTTTAAATATCATTGTTTGTGCTGAGCTTGGATTTAATGTGCTGCCCATACACAGCTTTCACTTATTCAATAAAACAATTAATTACACACCGTGAGTGCAGGAACTCTGCAGCATTTTCCCTCTGCTCAGCAACATCCCCACACTCACACACCAGCACCTGTGTCAGACTGACCACTGCACTGACAGCTCCACCCTTGTCCAAGCCCAGGACATCCCTCTGGCTGCCCTGGGTGATCCCAGACCCTGGCAAGGGGTCCAGAGATGAGCCACGAGAGTTTGATTAGAACAGTATTTATTTATCACTGTGTTAATGTAGAATTTTGGGGTTTAATGGGGGTTCAAGAAGGCAAAATGGAGGAATCTGGGTGTGCCCCTGTCCTTCTGCTGCTTCTTGCTCTCCATCTTCTGCTGCAGTGGTGGCACTTTTGGATTGTTTAGCATAGAAATGCAGTCTAACATAGGTGATAGGTGTTGGTATTTATCTGTAAACATGGAACACGTAGTACGGAGTATAAAGAGTTCAGACTGCCATGGTCAGGGGCAGTTGGTGATGACCAGCATTGTAGATAGCACCCAAGCTGGGTGAGAACAAAATGTACCAGACAAGGAGCAATAAACAACCTTGAGAACCTGATCTGATGCATCCTGACTCTCTTCTGGCACCGGGGCTTGGGACGAGGACTTTTTAACAAACATCTCAGGGTTATCAGCCCAAGAACCGAGACACCCTGAGAGCATGGCCAGGATTATCTGACCCCCGGGGTGCTGGGAGGGATTCCCACCTGCCTGATCAGCACCTGGGCTCACAGGCCAGGCCAAGCACCTTCCTGAGCACACAACATGCACCAGCAGAGCAAAGTAGGAGCTTTTATCCTCCCTACAAAGTGTCAGTAACAAAAAACCATCCCCTCCAGCCACTCCACAGCCTCCCTCCTTAGCAGAGATGTTATTTAACAAAACAAGGCATCACTTCACACCTTGATGCCACTAAAACTGTCCCTTACTCACCACATGTCACCCTTGATAAAGTGGCATTTCCCCCCAGAACGTTGAAATGACCCACACAGACAAATCAGGACAGGATTAGTGGTTGGTTTTACTCAGGTATTTAGATATCTCTTTATTGCCAGCTTCAACCGTGGTTCAATAAATACAAAATTAAAAAAAATGTCAATAGATTTTTATTAGCATTTATAATAACTATTATAATTATTATCATTATTAATAAATATTCCAAACCAACTGAGATTCCCTGGAGATGTCTGACTATAGCTCAAACATGAGATGCACACAGAGTCCCTTATAATATTATATTACATTTGTCTCAAGCTTATAAAAATATATATTGACTTCTCAAGTGTGTATTTACAGTACTTAATATGTGGCTAATGAATATAAAAGCATCTGGAGATGAACCAACTTGATTCCCATTTGGTTTCTTGTGAGGGGAGTGTTGCAGGGGCTGCTCCAACAGGATTGGGGCGGAGGAAAGAGCCACATGACATGCCAGAGGCTGGATGGGAAGGGACCAGGGTCATTTTGAGGCATTTCCCTTGCAGCTCCAAAACAGCATTGCTGATTAATTTAATTATACTCCTTCCCCAAGGAGAGAAGCTGAGAGGATTCAAATTCATTTTAATATCATAACAACAATCTATAGCCTAATCTACGAATTTTGTTATCTCGTGTTGGTGAGGAGCTCAATTAAAAGTGTTTATTCTTGCAAAAAGCTGGGATTGAAGGCTGCTTCCATGGGCTTTCCTTTCCTTTCTTGCAGGAGACCAGGGAAGCTGATGGCTCCTGTTTCTGCTGAGTTAGAGCCCATCCCAGAGCTCAGCTCCCGTGGGACCCCTCCACGCAGCCACGGCTACTTCCCACAGGAGGCACTGGCCCTGGCCAGCCACCAGCCACTGCAGCCCAGGGAAACAGCCACAACCACAGATAACTGTGCTCAGTTTATCTCTTTTCAGCTGGGCAACATCCAGAGGGACAGGGAAGCAGATCCCAGTGGCCACGAGTGGCACCCAGAGCCAGCGCCTTCTCACATTCTTTATTGCAGGGTCTGCTCTGGGGGACTCGAGGGAACATTTTGCTGCCTGCCCATGGCCAGGTCTGTTTTCCAAACTCAGGCACACTGTCACTTTGTCACCAAGCCCTGCATGTCTCCAGACTTCCTTGGGGTGAAGCAGCCTGGAGTCAGCTCCTCCAGTAGCAATTTCCCAGCATGGCTCCTGCATCCCAACAGACAGCACCAGCAGGGAGAGGGGGGAGAAGACCCAGAATCAAACCAGTTCAACCCCCTGCCTAGAGACCTGGCATGTACTTTCTCTAGAGATAAAATGTAAACACAGAGAGCACACAAACTGCACTTGATCCTTGGGATTGGGCATTTCACTGAATGCAGGGCTCAGTTCACTGCTGTTCCTCTTCAGGGTGGGAAACAGCAGGATGGCAAGTGACCAACCCAACTGGACATGGGCCAAACTTAGAGAAATTATTTCTGTTAAAAACACTAACCAAGAGACACTGGGGAGGGTGCATGGTTTGAATTGCAGAGAGGGCAAGAAGGAGAGATCTTGTTTTCCCCACAGAGCAATGAACTCCCCAGAGCATAGGCAGCACGGGCATGGGCAGAGTGGTCACCATGCCAGCCCCGAGGCCTTCACTCAATCCTCATTCAGATCCTCCTCCTCTCAGAGCAGGCTAACAGGAGGGTCTGACTGGAGCAGATTTCCAACCAGACTCTGAGCATCTCCCACAGCCTCCATCCCCTATGTAAATCTTTGCCTTTCAGCATTAATAATTCACTTGCGATACTTACAGATCCTAATAAAGCCTTACAATACTCCGTACAGAGCTGCAAATACCCAGTTAATTAACTAACTTCAAGGAAAGTTGTATTATTAAGATGCTGTTTATGTCTTCTCAGGGATCAGGCTGCAGCTATGGGAGCTGCCAGCGTGCCAGGCAGGTTTTGTTGGTGCCCACAAAACAAAGTGTGGGTGTGCCCTGCACTGCATGGATGCAGCCAGCACCATTTCCTCTGTGCTTTACTGGAGAATATTTAGTTTTGTTCACCAACTGGGGTGTCAAAACTCGGTGAAGTAGCTCATGGAGCAGAAGGGATGCGACTGGGAAAGAGTTTCCTTCAGCACAGATGGGGAAAGTCACCTTCCAGGAGTTGGGCATTGGGTGAGAGCTGCTCTCTAAATATAAAAGCAATAAAAACTCCTTGTGGGGCTGCTGTGATCTGTCAGGTTGTATAAAAGTACCCATGGATTCACCAGCAGGATTTTAGATACAGAAGTGTTGGCTCTGGATTAAGACAGTGCAAAAAGGTCCATCCCACCCTGTGAACTCAACTACCACATGAAATGGCATCAATACAGTTTGACTCATCTTACAAAACAGCGCTGGGGAGAGCCACGCCCGCCCAGGCACGCCGCACCGTCCCAGGAATCCTGGGCTGCCCCAGCTCAGGGGACACAAGCCCTGCTCTCTTGCCACGTGTTTGGCAGCACCCAGCGATTTCCACAGCCCACCTGAGACCTGCAGGTTTCAGAGGTGGGGCTGCTCGGGGCCAGCAGGCCACTCCTGCCCGGGAGCACCGGGGCTCTGCACGTCTGCAGGACATCTCCTCACACCTGCACGCCCCGGCCGTGCATCCGGATCACCTGGGCCCGCAGGGTCTGGATCCCACCCAGGATGGTCTTCTGGTGCTCTGCCAGTGTGATCCCCAGGCTGAGGATGTCCCTGCAAAATGAGACATTGTCCTAGGTTACACTGTCAGCTGTGCCCACAGTCTGTATTCCATCCCCATCCCCAGGAGCTGCTGGAACCAGCTGGGGCAGTGTTTCCCTTCTCTCCTGTCCATGGCCCAGCAATGCCCATGGCTCATGGGGAACTCCCTGCGGGAGCTGTCTCTGGTTCATGGGCCAGCAAGGAGCCACTGCAGGGCTCAGAGAATGAGATCAGCCCAGGGGGAGATGCTCCGCCCAGGGGGAGGAGCCAAGCATTCCCACCTGGATAGAATCTGGGATTTGGGACAGCACAGGGAGCCCTCACCCACTGGATTCACAGAGGACAAGAGCTGCCAGACCTTTCTACAGGATCACTGCTTGGACAAGAGCATTTCATCTGCACTGCTGCCACCACCCTGACTAACAGGGTGTCAGGTTGTATTCTGACTCTGTCAGTGGTTTTTTATTTGTACTATTGCATTTATTTTATTTTACTTTCTTTTATTTCTTTTCTTTTCCTCTTATTAAATTTTGTTTCTGACTTGGAGTCTTTCACTGGTTTTGCTTTCAAACCAGCACAGACATCAGCCCACATCAGCCGGGACAAACCAGCCCTGAGCATTGACACCGACTGCTTCCAGGCCAGGCAGCATATGTTCCAGACATGCACAAGTAAGAAACCCCCAGCATTTTATCCCAGCCAAAGCAATGCTGATGCTGACCAGGCTAACAGGAGCCTGCAGCACATGCCAGGTGTGGGACAGCTCTGACCCCACCACCCTGTGCTGCAGCACAACAGATTATCAGTAAATCACATTATCATTACTGATTAGCAAACTACAGAAATGACAATTTTTCTTTACTGATTATCAGTAAATCACACTGGATTTGGCTCTGCTCTCTGGCAGGGACAGGAAACATTGCTCTCACAACAAGGTTACAGCTGGGAGAAAGGGTCACTTACTGGGCTGTCATCCTGGCCACCGACTCCAGGCAGCAGTAGCCCGCAGCAGTGAAGTTGTCCTTGTATCTGCCCATTTCTATGGCCTCCAGCCACTCACCCACGGAGCTGAAGGATGGGAAGGCCGAGAAGGTTCTCTTGGAGAGGGGGATGGAGGTGCCATGGGACCTGCCAACAGAGAGGGTGGTGAAGAGGGAGCAGGGCACAGCACAGTAGGGCAGGGACGGGCAGGTGTGGCACGAGGGTGATCACCTGGGGCACGTAGAGCTGGGACACGTGGAGCTGGGGCACTTTGGGGGCTCCAGGCTCTGCAGCAGCTTGCTCAAGGCATTGTGGATCTGTGAGAACTTGGGCCGCTGGCTGCGGTCCTTCTGCCAGCAGTTGAGCATCAGCTGGTGCAGGGGAGGCTGGCAGTTGGCTGGGGCAGGCAGGCGGAACCCATCCTCCACAGCCTTCATCACCTGCAGCACAGGAGGGGCTGGGGTCACCATGCAAACCCAAGGCAAACCCTGGGGAAAAACCCTGGGGCAAGCCTCCCTCCTCACACCCAGCCTGGGAGCAGCAGCAGCTCCATCATCCACCGTGCAGCTGCAGGGCACTCACGTCCTGGTGGGACATGTCCCAGTAGGGTCTCTCGCCGTAGGACATGACTTCCCACATGACGATCCCGAAGCTCCACACGTCGCTGGCAGGGCTGAAGTGGTGATACTGGACGGCCTCGGGAGCTGACCACAGCACCAGGCTCTTCCCACGCTGCGCAGGCAGAAGGGCAGGAGTGATTTACATTACATCCCAGCAGGATGTGGCCAATGCTGGCAATTCCCAGACAGCCACTCACTGCTCACCGTGCCCTGCCTGGCATCACAGCGTGGACACCGAGCAAACCCGTGTGCCATGAGCACATTTAGGACTAAGAGAGAACTGTTTCCTCAGTTTGTTTAAAATGTCAATGCAACTGTATGCCACACGGGAGTGTGAGTCCTGAAATATTAATGGGAGAGAAGAATGTCCCCAGGAAGAGCTGATGGCATTTTGTACATTAATATTTAACAAAACCACCTCTCAGCTGTACAAACACAAGTCCCTCTGCCCTGATTTGTGCAGTGGGGTTGTGGCCAGAGCAGGCATGGTGCCAGGTCACTGCTGTGCATTTCCCTGACCAAACACATTGGATTTCTTGAAAGAAGCTCAAGGTGCAGAGTCCCTGATCATGCCTGAAGAAGGAAATGGGAGCCTAGGAAAAGTGCTGACAACAGAATGTGGAAATGCAGCTCACCATGGTGGAGAAGATGGTTTCCATCTTGTCTTCCTGTGGCCGTCTGAACCCCGTGATCTTGCATGCCAGGCTGCTGCTCACCAGGACCTTGTGGGCAGCAAGGCTTTTGTGCACGTAGCCCATCTCTGCCAAGTACGCCATGCCAGAGGCAATGCCCTGCAGCATGCAGATGAGCTGGGTGCCTGTGAACTGCCCCTCATGTTTCTGTGAAAGCAGAGCAGGAAAAGGTCAAGGAAAAGGTCAGCGATGGGAACATGGCCAGGAGAGCCCAAGCTGGGCAGACACCCCAGTACTCACTCTGAGAAAGGAGTCCAGCAGGCCGTTCCCCATGTACTCCATCACTATCATCATGGTGCTCCCTGCACAGACAGACAAGCAGCACGGTGTGAGTGCCACCATCACTCAGGCAGTTCAGACTCTGCAGGGGTTAAAAATCCAGGTGCCAAGCCCGGCACTGCCTGGCTTTTGGGGGAGATAAGGATGTTATCTCAGCCAGGTTGTAATGAGCACTAGGTCCAAGGCATCCCTCTTATTCCCAGCTAGGAATGGATTCCAGTATCAGAAGTTCCTTTCATCAGGACTCTGAAGCACATCACAAAGGTCAGCACAGCCCAGTGAAAGCAAAAGCAACCAGCTCAGCCACAATACTTCCTTTCCTAATAAAAAGCCTAGCTAGAATCAGCTCAGATGCTCTGGTTTTTTGGATTTACATGAATATCCATTTACCTATTGTATCCATATCCTGGTTCTGCACACATGCTCATGGGAGAGAGCTGGAGCAGTCAGTCTCATCTATTTTACTGACAGAATCTCACTTCAATTTACTTTTATTAAGAGCACACGTACTTGGCTGCTAAGCCAGTCCCACTACCTACATTTATAAATCCAGCTGGAAGCCTTTTATCAATCACCAGAACACAAACCCAGCTGATGTACGTAGGAATAGCTGCTCTCCAGGCAGCCACCCACACCTCTAGCACCAGCTCACCTCTCCACTGCAGCAGTTTAAACCTGTCACTACTGTATTAGGGACGGTGAATATAATGACACAAGATGTCCTAGGTTACACTGTCAGCTGTGCCCACAGTCTGTATTCCATCCCCATCCCCAGGAGCTGCTGGAACCAGCTGGGGCAGTGTTTCCCTTCTCTCCTGTCCATGGCCCAGCAATGCCCATGGCTCATGGGGAACTCCCTGCGGGAGCTGTCTCTGGTTCATGGGCCAGCAAGGAGCCACTGCAGGGCTCAGAGAATGAGATCAGCCCATGGGGAGATGCTCTGCCCAGGGGGAGGAGCCAAGCATTCCCACCTGGATAGAATCTGGGATTTGGGACAGCACAGGGAGCCCTCACCCACTGGACTCCCAGAGGACGAGAGCTGCCAGACCTTTCTACAGGATCACTGCTTGGACAAGAGCATTTCATCTGCACTGCTGCCACCACCCTGACTAACAGGGTGTCAGGCTGTATTCTGACTCTGTCAGTGGTTTTTTCTTGTACTATTGCTTTTATTTTATTTTATTTTACTTCTTTTTTTTATTTTTTCCCTCCTATTAAATTGTATTTCTGACTTAGAGTCTCTCACTGGTTTTGCTTTCAAAC
This sequence comes from Acrocephalus scirpaceus scirpaceus, assembly GCA_910950805.1. Classification (NCBI taxonomy): domain Eukaryota; kingdom Metazoa; phylum Chordata; class Aves; order Passeriformes; family Sylviidae; genus Acrocephalus; species Acrocephalus scirpaceus. Next base: position 3,802,442 of record OU383796.1, read on the forward strand.
CAGTACACAAGACTCTCAGGCTTAGTAGCAAAATGAGAGGAACTCTATTCTTCCAAAGCATCTTTTATAGACAGTTCTGAGAGAATAAAGTTTCATTGCTTAGCAAACCACCACAAGCTCATCACTGGACAGTCAGGAACAACATCCCTCAATGGTTTCTTGCAAGTAAACAACAAGGAGACAAACAACACCTGCAAAGGTTGTTTTCTTCCTCCAAGGACTGTTTGGGGTTTCTCCTTACAACTTCCCAAGCCACACTTTCTCAGCCCAGTTATGTGACTCAGTTTCACACAGACACTCTGCTACTGCTGCCTGCAACATCCACACAAACCCATTCCTGCACAGGAGCCTCCTGGGAACCACGTACCTCTGGTGATGACCCCCTCCAGGCGGATGACATTGGAGTGGTCAAACTGGCCCATGGTGCAAGCCTCGGCCAGGAAGGAGCGCTGCTGCTTCTCGGAGCAGCCAGCCCGCAGAGTCTGGATGGCCACCGGCAGCTCCCGCTTGCTGGGCAGCTTCAGGCACCCCCGGCACATCTCCCCAAACTCTCCTGCACAGCAGAGAAATGTTGTTGTTGTTGTTGTTGTTGTTGGTATGGTGAAAGCAAAATGATACAGGTTTTCAGAAGGCTGTTTATTACAGCCGTGTGCTGTCTCTTATATGTCGCTGTTGGACACCATATAAAGACAAAGAAACTCCAATATTCTCAGAAGGCAAAAAATAGAAGGCTCCATTTTTCCAATTCTTCCTACTATTTATAAGATGTTACGATACAAAATGAACATGATTGGTGCATAAGAACGACACCTCTTTAAATACCATTCGTCAAACTAGAGAAGCAGAAAAACACCAGCTGGGGAAAATGTTTTGAGAAAGAATATTTTTTGCCTAGACTGTTTTGAGAAGAAAACCTTGTTGAGAAGATTTCCCTTGGGAAAGAGTTAACAGTTACTAGCAGGCTAAAAAATTCTCTCAGGCTCAGAAATATCAGGCCCACACTTATACAGTTTTTACAAACCTTGAGGGCAACTTCTAATTGGGTAATAGCTTTCTTGTTAATTATTCTGTTGGTTGGTAAAAGGTTTTACTTGCCCATCAAATCTATCTGTTCTTGTATTGTTTATGTATTTTCTTTACTGATCCTCATGGGACAAATCTCTTGTTATTGCACGTGCACTTATTTTTCACCCTCAGAATAGATTGTTGAGTTAAAGGAACTTCTCATTCTCAAAATAGCTTCATATGGGAATTTGCAAATTGCTTGTTAGCTGCACTTGGAAGAAATGACAGGCCAGCTTTTTAGCCTGTTCCTACAGAGAAATGGGTTAAACAGATCCATGGCAGGACTGCTGCCACTCACACCAAGCCATCCTGAGCATCGTGTCACTCCTCTGCTGACCCTCAGCCATCTCCAGAGCCTCTCAGCTGTTCTCCCCACGCTCTGCTTCAGTGCATATTGTGTTTTATCTCATGAGAGGAGGATTAACCCTCTGTCACTGAAGTCATGCTCCCGACCTGGCTAATTCTGCCTCCTGGTCTGCTCCCCACAGAGCTGGACACAGCAGGGCTGGAGGGTTCCTGCCATCCTTGAGGGAGAACATCCCACTGCACAGCCATGCAGTCCACAACAGCCGCTACGGAATTCCCAACATAAAAAACCAATATTGGCTTTACAGCAAAAAGCGTGTAGCTATGAACAGCTTTATTGATTAGAAAATCAGGTTCTTGTTAGGTCAGCAGTGAGACAAACACACTCCCAAATTCCTTAGATTTAAATGTCTTCCTTACTAATTTCTTTCTTGATTTTTCAAACACCAGATTGCTCATGAAAGGTACATGGGACTCCTCTGAGCTGCTCCACATTGCAGTTCAGAGGAAACCTCATCCCCTCCTCAGTGTCCTCTCCCCTTCAACTCTGTCCTTCAGCTGCAGGCAGAGCCCTTCCCTCCTCCCTTCCTCCACCTCTGCTGCTGCTACAGCTGAATTTATCTTTAGGGAAAGGAATGACAAAGAATGATGACATTTCCCACGTCCTGGCACACAGTAGCCATTGAGGCTCTAAGGTCCAGTCAGGTGATTTTAATTTGCTTTTAAGTTTTAGGCAGTGAAGTTGATGAAAATCAATAAATCATTAGGTTCACATATTTATAAATAGTTTTCACGCTGCTGTCAAAGTGCCCAGATGCAGATAATTGCTGATGCTTTCTGGTCCTCGCGGCGCTCGCTTGGCTGTGCTCAGTGCCTCAGGAAAACACCAGGAACGTGGAACAAAGCTCCTGGATAAAATCCTCACCAGCCCTGCTCCCATCCTCAGCTGCAGGCAGGGACCCCAGGACTGGAGCAATGTCATGGCCCAGTGAAAGGGGAGCAGAGCAGCACAGCCCATGGCACAGCCACTGTTGGATCTAATCACTAATAACAGGTGACTGAGAGGCATCCCAAGAGTTTTTTATTTCATTATCAGTCTCAGTGAAGGCAGAGACATAAAAGATGGTAAAACTCACTCCATAACAACAGAAGCCAAAGTTCTCCTTGCTGCAAGGCCTTTTAAAAGTTTTTTAACCAATAGGCTGATGCTAAAATCTTACAAGCATCTATTTAAGCCAATCAATCAACATTTCATGTACACCTTACAGCATACAATGGGCCCACAGGCCACCACCCCGTGGAACTTGCCTGTCCTGATAATCCTCTCAATTTTGATGCTGGCATTATCCAGTTCCTTGGCAAAGAGGTGCACAGCCTGCATGGGGTCCTCGCAGGTGTTGGGGTCAATGTATGTCCTCCTGGTCGGTATTTTAACTGCAGGAAAGGCAGAAAGGGCAGGTGAGAAGGGCTCGGCAGAACTTCCACCCACCCATCCCAGGAAACATTATCCCAGGTTATCATCTCCTGGTCTGTGGGCAGAACCAAGTGCCACCTTTCTATAAGCAAAGCAAGACTCAGTTCTAAGGTTTCTAAGAATTTTGGTTTTTTAGGATTAAATGAATCCAACTGCTCTGCTCCACTGCCACAACCCCGGGGTAAAGGAGAGCAGCCCCTTTGCTCCAGTGAAGCTCTCACCCTCCAAAGCCAAGTGAAATGGTCAAGGCAGGCTCTTCAACTTCTGAGGTGCTTTGGGGAACAGAAAAGCATGTGTGCACTCCATGGGCATGTGCCAGGAGTCAAATAAACTCATCAGTCCCGACGTCCGAATTCCCTCTGACAACAGTTGTCTGTAAAATTATTGCTGCTCAAAAATCCAGAGTAGCCCCAGAAAACAAGGCTGTTTGCTCACAGTCATGAGAAGCTGACAGAATAATTTATACACCCCCTGTAAGGTGCAAGTATCCCCATCTCCTCTGGCACGCAGTGACCCACACGCAGGAAGGACAGACATTGGCACACGGAGCTGTCAAACCCACGGTCCTCAGAGAGCCTTGTTGTGCCAGCCCCTGCTCTGGGATAACACAGGATGACAACACTTCAAAAGTGAGGGCTCAGGGCTGCCGTGGTGGGTTGTTAACAATGATACACACAGGGATCCCACAGTCACACTGGCTGTGACAGCCGGGCACCACTTACAGTGGAAGTACAGCTCCTCGTCCCCGTCCTGGCTGGCTTTGCTGTACCCACACTGCCTGCAAAGAGAGTGGACATGCACACAAGAGAATGAAGGGGCAGTAGCCCCTTACCCCAGGTCAAACCCCCCTGGAGCATGCCTGGCCCTGCTGACCTCCTCCAGAGCATCACGCCAACCACCACGGACACCAGCGCTGTCAGCCCCACGATGGCCACCACGGCGATGATGAGGACGGGGCTCTGCTCACTGGAGGCCACTGTCACTGCAGGAGGGAAGCAGAACCAGTCAGCAGCGTGCTCTGGGGCAGGTTTGAGGAGAGGAGCTGCCTTGGTCTCTGCTCCCACAGCCAGCCTGTGCCCTCCAGAAGAGCTGTGGGAGCAGCACCCGGCTGCTTTTCACCATCCTCACAATAATTCGTGTTCTGGTTCAGCTTAAAGAGCCCAAGCTGGTGGGATCAGTCCAACATGCCAGGCAGCACAGACAGAACAACCCAGCACTGCTGCACCAGCTCCTGGTTTTGTTAATCAGAGCTGAGGAAGAATCCTGTTTATCAGAGGAACACATCAAAATTTATGGCCTTACAAATAGTTTTCTTTCATCACATTAATCCCTTTTCCTCTTGCTTTTGCAAACAGGGGTATTAGATAGCTACATTCTCTATAAAATTTTTATTGGCTTCAATTAATTCTGAAATGTCTTCTGTGTGGCAAATGAAGGCAATTTAAAGCCCTGTTAAACACAATCTGTGGGAGCTGTTCTGAGCCAGCCAGCTCAGCCTTGCACTTCCAGCCAGCGTGGGGGATTGTGCCGAAGCCCAACATCCCCCCAGCCTGCTTTTAGTGCAATAAAATTCTTTTGGACCACAGTTATGAATGGGAATTTAAAAGGAGAAGTCTCAGCAGATAACCCTGATGCTGGCTGCCCTGAGCCAGCCAAGGAGCAGACAAGCCAAGTGCCTCCTGAGCCAGGACAGCAGCGTGAGGCAGGGAGCAGCCATGAGCTAAGCGTGTTTTTGGGCAATCTCAGCCAAAGAGCAGAGCCTGTCCCAGCCTCCTCATGAGAAAGGAGCCAGAGAGCAACTGCCCTCATTGACTCTTCACTGAGAAGAGACAGGACAGGCAGGGCAGCAAGACCAACCTCAACAAAATCTAATGGGAAAATGCATGGAGAAGCAAATTCCTGGACAGCAGTGGGACAGAGTGGGTCTCTCCCTTACACCTGGAGAGGCAGAACCAGAGGAACAGGAGCTGCTGCATGAAACCCGGAGCAGCTGGGGCACGAGCTGTGAGCACAGCACCCCCAGGGCTCCTGACAGGGCCACGAGCCCTGCTGCACTTACACTCTGCCAAGGTCTCCACTTCAATGCCAGGGTTGTAGTTGCCGTAGTCTGGAGAGGAAGATGTTCGGATTTGGAAAATATAGAGGGTACCAGGCTTCAGGTTATCGACCGTCACGGCCGTTGATGTGGTTTTCACAGTTGAGTAACTTTGATCTCTCTGATCCTGTGAAATAATGAGAAACCTGAGATGGAGCTGGACTGACAGCTGCGCCTCGGAGCCGGCGTGGCACAGGCAGGACAGCCTGTCCAAAGAGGCAGCCTCCGAAAGAAACAATGCATTCACTGGATGTCTTGTGAACAGAAATCCTATGGACAGGTCACAGGAAATGGCAGATGGAGCTGGATGATGCTATGAAGGCATAAAGGCAGAAGATGGGGTGGTGGGGAGCAGCTGTGCCACCCCACACGGCAACCTCCCCCTGTGCCAGGCTCAGCTGTGGCACCAGCCAGCCCTTCCTGCTCCCCTGCTGCAGCCACTGCAGCCAAGTCTGTGTGGATTGGTAAAGTGGAGCCCCGAGGGGCGTCCCAGCCCCACAGTCTGGCATGGAATTGTCCCAGCCCCACAGTGTGGCACAGGCATTGTCCCAGCCCTGCAGACCACCACAGGCAGTGTCCCAGCCCCACAGTGTGGCACAGGAGTGTCCCAGCCCTGCAGACCACCACAGGCAGTGTCCCAGCCCCACAGTGTGACACAGGCAGTGTCCCAGCCCCACAGTGTGACACAGGCAGTGTCCCAGCCCCAGAGTGTGGCACAGGAGTGTCCCAGCCCCACAGTGTGACACAGGCAGTGTCCCAGCCCCACAGTGTGACACAGGAGTGTCCCAGCCCCACAGTGTGGCACAGGAGTGTCCCAGCCCCACAGTGTGACACAGGCAGTGTCCCAGCCCCACAGTGTGGCACAGGAGTGTCCCAGCCCCACAGTGTGGCACAGGAGTGTCCCAGCCCCACAGTGTGACACAGGAGTGTCCCAGCCCCACAGACCAGCACAGGCAGTGTCCCAGCCCCACAGTGTGGCACAGGAGTGTCCCAGCCCCACAGTCCAGCTCAGGCAGTGTCCCAGCCCCACAGACCAGCACAGGCAGTGTCCCAGCCCCACAGTGTGGCACAGGAGTGTCCCAGCCCCATAATCCAGCACAGGCAGTCTCCCAGCCCCACAGTCCAGCACAGGCATGAGCAGCAGCCACACGCTGCACTGCTCCCATCACTACCAAATGTGTTTCCATTCATTTTCCCCTTTGAATCTTCACAGTAAAAACAAAAGCTTTAAAAGCAAAGATTAGGAACTAAGTTGATATTCATGTCAGCATCAAGGGCCTCGTTTCAGTGAATAACTGATAAACTGAATTTAAATTCTCTACCCAAGGAGGAAGGTTCCTCATTTCATACCCCAAGTATCATGTCGCTGCAGCCCATTTGCACAGGAATTAACGGCTTGGGCTCCAGCGTTTGCCCTCCCCCACAGATCCCTCCTCTCAAATCTATCAGATGCTGAAAATCACATTAATATGAATCAGCTTCACGGTAGCTTGTTTCTAAATACAGAACGCTGACATGTCACCTGCACAGTGTGCCTGACATGCCGTCAGCTCCATAACGAGCCTGAGCACACGCAGATAAGGTAATTTGCAGAACTGTGTCATAAACTGCATTTATTTTGATTTAGAGCCTTCTCCCTGCTCTGCCCACCGGTATTTCTCCTAAAATTCCCAACCTACTGCACCTGTCAAACAGCAGCAATTTTTAAAATCAAGAAACTGCTGTAAAAATATTTGCTGGGTCACCTCCCATTGTAGAAGGGCCACCCATAGCTCACCACAGTCACAGGTTTGTGGCTGTGTCCAAGGTTACAATGTAAATTGTGCCCAAACTATGTATTCTATCCCCATGAGCCCTTGGAGTCAGGTGGGGCAGTGTTTCCCTTATCTTCTGTTAATGAGCCTAACAATGCCGTGCCCATGGCTCATGGGGAACTCCCTGCGGGAGCTGTCTCTGGTTCATGGGCCAGCAAGGAGCCACTGCAGGGCTCAGAGAATGAGATCAGCCCATGGGGAGATGCTCCACCCAGGGGGAGGAGCCAAGCATTCCCACCTGGATAGAATCTGGGATTTGGGACAGCACAGGGAGCTTTTGCCCACTGGACTCCCAGAGGAGACAAGAGCTGCCAGACCTTTCTACAGGATCACTGCTTCGACAAGACCATCTCATCTGGACTGCCACTACCACCCTAACAGGGTGTCAGGTTGTATTCTGACTCTGTCAGTGGGTTATTTTGTACTAATACTTTTATTTTATTTTACTTTCTTTTATTTCTTTTCTTTTCCTCTTATTAAATTGTGTTTCTGACTTGGAGTCTTTCACTAGTTTTGCTTTCAAACCAGCACAGGCTGTCAGTCCCAAACCAGTGCAGAGCACAAGGTCCAACACTCTCCTAGGCAGCAGGCTGGGGATACAGAGATCATCTCCTCCAGGGTGCAGGAACCGTGGTGTGTCAGTCCCTGCCTAGCTGGACTCAGTGGGTGGGTGGCAGGGATCACACAGTGCTGTGCTCCTGAGGGGGGCAAGGGAAGGACACGGGGCACAAGCAGAGCCCACACCAGTGCCCTGAGCCTACCTTCTCAAAGTACTTGACCTCGTACTCGGTGCCATTGGCAGCCTGCAGGGCTGGCTCCTGCCACGACAGGGAGACGCTCTTCTGCTCCACTCTGTCTGTGCGGATGTCGGTGATGGGAGCTGGCACTGAAAATGTAGAGAGGAAATGAGCAGTGACTGAGGTGCTGCTTCAGTAAAACCTTCCACTCAAACAGCTGCAGAGTGCGTGGCTTCTGCAGACACCAGTCCTCTCTCTCTGAATCAGGGCTGGAATTGCTCCAAGCTGGTGAGAATCCAGTGGGAGAAGAGAGTGGTAAAACACAGCAGCTTTGTGATCCATGGGCAGCCTGGAACACTCCAATGGAAAACTGGCAAAAATCCTGACAGCACCCTCCACCCTTAGTGCTGCTGAGGAGTCTGAGGATGGGTTCACATCCTGGGCTCTGAACCCTGCTGAAGATGTCTGGGAAAGTCAAAACACAATCTTTGATCAGGAGGGCTGGTGGGACATCCCAAGGCCTCCTGAACAACCTCACACCAGATCTACCCCACGCAACTGGACTGCATGAGCCCCACTCTGAGAGCAGGCTGTGCCTCAGGAGCTGGCTGTGTATTTATGGTCAGCACAAACTCCCTCCCTGCCATGCTTGCATCCATTTAGTTCATCCACTGCAAGATGCACTTGCCAATATTCCCATTTTAACCAGGTTTGGCTCCAAACAAGTCTCCAGCCTATGCAGGCAGCAGCTCACAGCCCTCAGGCACAGCAAAAGCTGCATGGGGACATTGACTGTTTCCAGCTTGTCCTACTTCCCATCAAATCAGGACATTCACTGGACCCATCTCTGTTCCCACCAAGACTCCTGTGGAGAGGAACAAGTCCCTAGAAAGTAAACTTAAGTATCTGTGAAATTTTGTATTTATTACTTAGCTCATTAATCTTTGCTGAAATAAAAAGCCCTCATGATGTTTTATTCATGGTGATTTCCTCCTTGATTTCAAGTCCCTCTGGCTTCCTATGAGAGTGTGAGAGGAGTCAGAGGGGCTCCTGTGCAGCTCCCATTGCCCACACACAGCTCCCCCTTTGCTGTGACCCCCCCATGGTGTGGGACAGAGTCAAACATTACCCCCCAACACTTGCCTTGGGCCCTGCTCCTGTGAGATAAGCTAAGTGCTCCTTACTCTGTTGTATGATCCCCATCAATAAAATATCACAGAGCTGCCCTTCTGTGTCTCTGAATCCAGCAAATGGACTGGAGAGACCTGAATGCGTGGTCCTGACTGTTAACAAAGTCATCAGGAAAAATCCTACTCACTCACGGATGTGCTTTAGAGCAGAGCCCGTGGTACATGACAGAAAGGCAGGTGCCAGCCTCAAACATGTTTAAAAAACATTAAAGAAAATCACACAGGCTATAAAGCATTTCACACTGTGAAAAAAAAATGTGTTCCCCATCAATATTTTAAGCTCTCCTATCATTGCCTCTATTCGAAAAAGCAAACATTAAATTATTCACCACTCTGCCTGATTTTATAAACTCCATTCCCCTGTACGTGGGTTTTCTCCTCTTGATTAACCAGTGTAGCAGCAAAACAGGCATAAAACTACGTGAGGCACCGTGTCCCTCCCAGAACAACTCTCTGCATCCACCAGTTGTACTCGGTGAGGGACACCCAATGCCCCTGCACCCTGCCCTGCTTGTGCCAGACAGAGCCAGCTCTCCCCTCCCTCACCAGTTACACACATCCCAACACAGAACGTGTCCTGGACACCATCCCAGGCAGCTCCTGCCTCAGAGATCTCCATTCCAAAGTAGAGAAGGTGCCTCACCAGTCAGCAGGCAGCCCTTTCAAGGCAAAGACCCCAGGAGCTCAGACATTTGCCCCAGAGCCAGCTCATCCTGCAGCCCCACTGCCCCATGGTGACTGAATCAGCCCTGGACATGCATAGGCAAATCCACTCTGGAGGACCAAATCCAGCTCAAACCCCTTCTCCAGCCTCAGGAAGGAGGATGCATTCTGGCACTGGTTGCATTATTAATCAGCAGCAGATTTAAAAGCTCTTTAAAGCAGGAGCCTGGTTTTCCTGCTGGGAATACAAATGACACGGGCTTGGAGTGCACATTTACATGGCTAATGCAGCTCCACTCCTGCAGGTGAACAGTTCTGCTCACTCCTCAAACACTTTTATTTAGTCCCATGCTGGGGACAGATTAGAAAAAACACAGTATTAATTTTGCCACCTGCAGTCTAAATTGCATCTCTTCTCTTCGCTGCAATTACAAGGAGCAATGGACAATTCCCTCTGGTGACTGCTGGAGGGGAAGGACAGCACGGAGCTGCACTCGGAGCTGGATTAGAGGAGCAGGATCTGACAGCTAAATTGGGTCTTGTTTCTTGTTTAATTTTTCCTCTGAACCTGCTTATCAGCAGACAGAGCTGCCCTGCTGCTGCAAACGACTTCTGAGACCGCAGCATGACAGCCACCACGGCAGCCACCACTGCCCAGGCATCCATGGGGTTTCCTTGCTCCTGACCTCTGGCCCCACCCAGCACTCCTGTGGTGGGCTCTGTGGTGTGACAAGGCTCTGCAGAGTCAGGACTCCAAGGAATGATGTGCTCTGAGGAGCAGCTCCCCATGCTGTCCCTGCCAGCTGTGGCTCTGTGTCCTGCCCAGGCAGGGTCCCCTCCTGTAAGAGACGGTCAAAGATCCCTCATCTGCCTCATGACCATCACCAAGGACAGAGACTGAAACCCCAAGGACACAGACCAAAACCCTGAAACCCCAACACAGGAGTTCTGGCCTGGCTGAGGTGGGATGTCTGCCAAGTGCTGTCCACAGGGGTGTTTGCTGGACCAAAAACTGGTGTGCATTCCCATGGGAACCTGTGCAGGAACAATGGGCAGGTCATGGTGGACTGGATGCATCTGCTGCTTGTTAACATAGTACAATATCTCCCCACCTTTTGGCCAACTGCTTGCTGCTTTGGAAAAGAATATAAAAAGTCCGCCTAAGTTAACCAAAATTTGAGATCTCCCCATAGAAAAGACAAATCAATTGGCAGACAGCCACAAGGACCTCGTGTATTTCTGGTCAGCACAAACTGGTACCTATCCCCCATTGCTCCTTCTCTTTCTCTCTCTATCCTTTCTCTCTCTCTCTCTCCCCCTCTCTTTCTCCTCTATCACATTACTCTGTTGTGGGCAGTTAATAAAGGTGCACTGCTTTGATTAAAACCATGATCCCTTGTGTCTTTTGCCCTCTGAGATCAATAAAGGAACCATCACGACCCCTGTTTGTATTAGCAGATCGTGACAGCTCCTCACAGTGGGGTCTTACAGACAAACTCAGCTGGGCAGCCACTCCCCCAGGACAAAACCTTGTCCCCACCTTCTCCCCTTCCTTGCTGGGTTAACCAGCACTGTCACCCCTGGCCAACGGTGCAAAGGCAAGAGGAACCAGCTGACAGGGCAGTCCCAGCCTGGCACTGCCCAGGAGGGGACACCTTCAGCGATAAAAACTGTCAGTGCTCCAAGAAACTTCCAAGCCTCAGCTGCTTGGGTAATTCCGAGCCATCATCTGCAGCTGGAGACTTGACAGCTCAACAAGGGACATTGATTTTGAACAGATTACAGGATTAATTATCCACGCTCTTCCTGTGTATTTCAGTTCCCTCAGGAGTACACAGTATTGAGTAAGGGGCTGAGATTTCTCCCTTCCCCAGGGGAAAAGCTGTTCTTAGCAGCCAAGGCATGGGCTGGCATCAGACTTGCTGCTTTGCTCCCTAAGAACGAGGCACTCACTGCCCACACCTGGCCCCTTGTGCCCAGCTCAGACCTGGGGGCCCAGGCAAGGTGGGAGCTCCAGAGCACTGGTCCTGCCTGCACCAGGCTGGAGGAATGGCTGTTATCAGACCTCTCTAAGCTCACCACACCCCAGCCTGTTCTCTGTCCCCCTGGCCTGAGCCCAGGAGACAGATCTTCCCAGAGCTAAATCCATCCTTGAACAGCAGAGATCCTAATGAGGAATGACACCTCTGCTGAGGAGCAGTCTGCAGCACAGCATCCCCCAAAGGAGCCACGGGGATTATGGTATGAGGGAAGAGAAAGCAACAACGTGCACAAAAAACATTTGATCAAGCGGTGGGAAAATTATTTATAACAAGATCAAAGTTTAATCTCCTCAGATGAAATTGTTGGCCAATTCCTGCCAAGAGGCACCTGAGGATCATCCGTCTCCATTAACTGTGGCTTGGGAAAGGGTTTTCATGCAAATTAATAATGTAACTGCAGAGGAATGGACAAGGACACAACAAGGCAGAGCCGACTGTCCTTCAGCATAGCCAACAGCAGAGGAGGGACCTGATTGTCCTTTGGCACAGACAACAGCTGAGGAGGGGCTCCTCAGCCAACCCCTCTGGTCAGGGACCTGTCCACAGGCATGGGCACTCACTTCCCCTTAGCTGAGGGAACAGAAATGCCAAACTGGAAATGAAAGGGGACAATTACTGTAAGAATTGTGTCATAGACACACACAGGATAGAGAGAGGAAATCAATTTTTTTGTTTCTGAAGGATAGCCAGCATTTGACTTATCTGTTTTAAGAAGGGTTTTTTGATGAACAGGCTGAAAATGTTGCTTCATCAAAGGTTCTTTTTTTTTTTATGATTTGTAAATTCAAACTGCAGCCTGATCACAAACTGCAGCCAGATCACAGAGGAGACTTTTTCCTTCACAGCCCAGGCTGTCACCACGCTCACTCCTTGCCTCCCAGTGGCACCAACTGGAACCCTCTGAGAGCACCATGGGCCAGTCTGTATCTGCCCCTCTGCCACACCTAAGGACCACGTCTGTGCCACCAGGACAAACCAATATTTTGTTTCTCACATTAGGGCTCATTCTTTGCTTCCAGGATTTCTGACAGAAAGAAATGCAAGAGCAGATAAACTGACAATAGTTGTTTCAGACACTTTACCAAACATTTTTGAACAAGCACAACTGAGTCATGCCTTTTTTCACCAAAACACACAAGCAATTGTGCAGACATTTCACATTTCCAAGTCAAGCTAAAGCTCTCATTAGTACTTGCCCTAATTGTCAGCTTGTGCAACCCCCTGTTTCTACAGGAGCTGTCAACCCATGGGGTTTGCAAAACCTGCACTTATAGCAAACACACATCACTAAATACTCTTCCTTTAGGAAATTTAAAAACATTCATGTGTCAGTGGACAGGTGCAGTCTTCACCTCTGTCCACACAAGAGAAACAAGTGATCACCCAAAGAAAGCAGAAACGGGGCACTGCCATGGCACAGGCACGTGGAGCCCGAGGACCGTGACCACACCACCCACTGACTCTGTGCTCTCCAGGCAGCAAAGCCACCAAAAACCTGGCTGCAGGACAGACCCCTACACCCCAGAGCTGACACACCAGGGCAGCACAGCACCAGCAGCTGCCCTGGGGGCGAGGCACCGAGCCCTGCCCATGCATGCCATGCCACAGCTGTACCTGCACAGCCACTGGACACATTGACCTCAGCCAACGGGCTGTCCTGGGGTGACTTTGTGGTGCTTGTATCCCCAATTGTCTGTTCTGTTTGTGCTGGATATTTCTACACCTTTGAGACTGGTTCTGAGAGTGAAGCAGGGGAAAGAAGAAGCTCACAGTTTGTTTGTAGAAACTGCACTCACTCCTCCGCGTTCCACTCCTGGGCTGTGTTGTCTGCAGCACGGACAGACAGCAGGACAGAGATCTCCTTTGCTTTCAGTTAGTTTTTAGCTAGCTGAGGCAGAGAAGTTCCCTGGATTTATTTTTTTTCCTTTTTTTTTCTTGGGACTGTTTAAACCTGCTCTGGACTGAAAACCCAGAAGAGCACCAGGAGCTCACACCTGTGACCCACTGCGGGGGACAGCATTTTCCAGCACCACAGGGACTGATAAGAGACTGGGCAAGCTGAGCTACACCCACAACAAGAACTTCCTCAATTTTGCCATCTCTCTTCAGAGCGGTGAGAAGTTTTGTTGTTTCATCTTATTCAATTTTGTTTCTTAAATAAATAGTTTTTTACACTTCCCTCTAAGGAAATCCTTTCCTGGACCAGCTGGGTGAGGAGCCGTTTGGGTTTGCTTTTCCAGAGGAACCCCATCCAGAAGTCTCCTCCTAAACTTACCCTAAACCAGGACACTTATTAACACAGGCTCTTATTTCCACCCATACCTGCACGGCCGGTGGACACGTTGACCTCGGCGTACTCCTGCCCGGCCAGCGGGCTGACGGCCGAGACGCCGTTGAGGGCGGCCACTCGGATGGTGTAGTTGGCGTGGGGCAGCAGGTTCACCAGGGTGACCGTGCGCTCCACCAGCCCCGTTTGCTGCGGCACGAAGCCCACGCTGCTCCCGCACTGCTCGCAGCGGCCCCGCGGCGCCGCGGGGCACCGGCCACACCACAGGCTGTAGGTCAGGTCGCTGCGGCCGCCCGCGTCAGCCGGCGCGCTCCACTCCAGCACCAGGGACGACTGACGGAGGCTGTACACCAGGTTCCTCGGGGCAGAGGGTGGGCCTGGGAGCAAAAGAGTGTTTGTTGTTATAAATGCATGTTATAAAGTTGGGTTTTGGCAAATGTCGGAACCCAGGATGTTCCTGGATGGTCCGAGACCCTGGCAAGGGGTCCAGAGACTTTGGCACAGAGTCAAAAGTATTAGTGCCTTTGATTTCAGTCCATGGGAGAAACTACCAACTACCAACCTTGTGTGAAGATTTACAAACCACAAGAGTTTGATTAGAATGATAGTTAATTTATCACAGGGTGTTATGTAGAATTTTGGGGTTTAATGGGGGTTCAAGGAGGCAAAATAGAGGAATCTGGGCGTGTCCCTGTCCTTCTGCTCCTTCTTCTTGTCCTCCATCTTCTGCTGTGATGGTGGCACTTTTGGATTGGATTAGAGTAGAAGTGAACTGTCTAACATAGGTGACAGGTATTGGTAATTAACTGTAAATATGGAACTCATAATACTTAGTACAAAGAGTTCAGACCTCCCTGGCTGTAGTCAGTCGGCCACAACCTGAGCTGCAGCAAGAACCTTAGCAGGGCAGAGAAAGAATGTACCAGATAAGAAATAATAAACAACCTTGAGAAACTGAGCCAACACATCTCGACCTCTTCTTCTGGCACAGGGCCTGGGAAAAAGAATTTTACTAATATCTCCGGGGTTATTTCAACAAGAAACCCCAGAGGCAAATATTAAAATGAATGCTGTGTGTGTAATGTTATAAATACGTATTACATTGTTATTTCATACTATTCATTTCTTATGCTAGTGGGCACTTTGTTAAATAAATAGTTTTTTCCACTTTTCTCTGAGGAAGTTCTTTTCCCAGACTGGCTGGGGGGAGGGACCATTAGGGTTTGCTTTCCAGAGGAACCCCATTCAGAGGTTTCCTCCCAGATTTGCCCTAAACCAGCCTGACAGAAGGCTCACACAGTATGCATCTGTATGCAAACTTGGAGATAAGAAATGCTAACTTGGAAATGCCATAGAGTAAGACAAACATTGTTAAGAGAGAAATGGAACTAGAAAGACGTTTCAAAGGATGGCCTTGCAAATAAGACTAGATACTTTGGAAAAACAATGCATTGTGGTAGGACCCACAAGGGTTAATTTTATATTATTGGCTTTCAGGCAATTTACAGCATTGTGCAGGAAAAGCTGATAAGCCAAGAAATGCTTATAATGTATTGTAATTAGGAAATGGTTTGGCTTCTGATTGTGATGGTGGCAATTATAACATCTGTATTGTCTCACCCTTCACACAAGACTAAAAATAGAATAAAAGTTTTTAAAACACCTCTCAGTTGCCCCATCTCTAGGTCAGAAAAGGGCATAATCTGACACGAAATGGGTGTTGGGACAAACCTAAAGGTCCTCTGGGGACAGAGCACAAGAGCACGGTGCTGGACGTGGCCCTGGTCCTGGCACCCACAGCCAGGGGTGGCACGAGGGGACACAGAGCACTGGGGAGGACACAGAGGGATGTGGGGCAGAGGATCCCAGCTGGAGGGATGTGTGTGCACCACAAGCCACAGCTCACAGCGTGCATGAGAAAGACCTGGCTGGACCCAGCATTTCCCTGAGCACCACCTGTGCCCAGGAACCCGCTCCTGGTCAGGCACTGCCCGGCCATGCTCAGCAGAGACAGAGAATTCCTCATCACTGTGCTGGCAGCTGGACAGCATCCATCACCAGAGCAGCTGGAGTCCGGTCCAATTAACTAGAGGCCATTTAATTAAAACCTGTGAACTACAGTGACTAAATGACTGTGTCCCAGTTTTACCAGGGAGTCTGCGAGCCTGACTGCGCATCTGCCTCATCAGCCTGCGAGCTCTGGGTTGCAGGGACAGCCCCTCCATCCCCTCCCCACTGCAGCATCACCCCAGTGCACACAGAGCAGGCAGGGGACAGCCCTGGGCACTGCCTGGCTGCAGGACAGACAGAGGGACACTGCAGGACAGACAGAGGGACACTGCAGGACAGGGGGCAGCCCTTCAGTGAGACGTACGTGTGCAGGAAGCAGATGGTGGGTCTGAAGGAGACCTGGAGTAATTTGTCTGGCACAAACAGAACGTGGAGGCTTCCTCGTGTGTGAAGCTGTGCTCAGGGCATGGAGAACAGACAGGGAGACGGAGGGAGAGCTTGTAAAACCCCGGAAGGCAAGCTGAAAGAGAGAGAGGGTGTTAAGGGGAGAGCAGCACAGGAGGAATTGTGACACGCCTGATAACTGCATTTCTCTGTTTCCTGGGGCCTCCTTTGCTGCCACTGGCCAGCAGACACCACCCTCCAAGCTTTCCCTGAGCACCTGCATGATCCTGGCACCAAGAGAGATGTCCCTTGGTTTTATCCAGAAGAGACATTTGGGTGCTGCAGCTCTGCACTGACTTTCACAGTAAATATCATTCCCTCTCTAGGGTGCTAGATAAACCAGGAAAAAATAGCAAATGTTAAAATTACTCCCGAAACTTCCAGTTCCCTCTTTAGGTTTGAAAAACCAAATCAAAACTAGCAGTGTATCCATAGAATGGAGACAGAATTTGCTTTTTCCTTTAGTTAGGCAGCTCTGACCACCATAGAGGGCAGAAATATCACTGCATCAGACAGGACAGGAAAATCAATCCTGTTTACAAACATGATGGGATCCAAGCACTAAACCCAGAGCCCCCATCCCTCAGATGTGCCTGTCACACAAATCTGACAGCTCATCCTAGGAAACTGAACATTTCCAATTAGAAGTGTCTTTCAGACCAGTCCACCCTGTTTTCTAACAGCCAGAAGTAAGTTTACAGATGTGCCTGTCATTAATAATGGCACAAAATGCCCCAATTTGCATGGCCCAGGAGCAGGCACCACAACCCCATGTGAGTGTGTCCCACGAGGAGCCATGGGCTTTACTTGCTATTTTTTTTCCTTGGGTGCCCACAACTTGCCCTTGAGAAGAACAAAAGAGCCCAGCACATGTGATGTATCACATGTGTGGCTCTGTTTCTTTTTTCAGACAAACTCCCACCCTCTTCCACCTCATCCTACGAGTGTTTTTCTTGGTCTCCAGCTGGTTTAGGTGTCCCTGTCATTTCACAGTGCTTATTTCTGCAGTAGGTATGTGACAGCTCTCAGATCAGGTCATCAATTTATAGAACGAAATTCTCTTTTTTTGTACACTGCTTTCTATCCTGTTCCTGGCCCTGTGGTGCTACCACAACTCAATTATTAACCAATAAAATTCAATAATTCATTGTCCCAGAGCCAGAGAGAAGCAGCCAGATGGGTCAGACGGATCAATTGCCTCTCTCCAGCTCCACCACTGCTGACCACAGGAGCTCCTCAAGCGGGTCTGATCCAAGCCACTGGCAGAGAGAGCAAATTCCCCCCTCAATGTAACACTGCCTGCACGCTGCCAAACCAGCAGCAGAGCGAGCTGCACTCATTTGTGCAGCAGGATGGCTGATTACCCAGCATGGAGTAACCTTGGGAGAGGCTTTTCTCACCACCTCATCTGCCACAGCTCCTCAGACAGGGGCAGGTGTCTGTTGGGAGAGAGCAACGTCCTCTCTCATTGCCAGCCTGTGCCATAGGGAAAGCAGGGGCAACTGAGGATGCAGACCTAGAAAATGCATGGTTTCCTACTCCAGTGGCACAGGACAGCTTTCAATTTCCCTTCCCAGTGAAATCCTACCAGCAGCAGCGCCGTGTGTGCCAGCATGAATTAATAACAGCTGCAGCCTCACTCAAAATGCCTATACAGGCATTTATAATTAACACTACAAGTCGGTTGTCTTCCAAAATCAATTCCTTTCCAGTTTTGGTCATGGAATTGTATTTGACGAAGTTCATCTGCTTTGATGTGTGTTAATTTTCTCTGTTGAAGCAGACATTCATGAAAATGCTCTTTAGGAGAGCCACAGCTGGGGAAACAGGCAGCCAGCGCTGGGGGTGCCACAGCAAGAACCAGGACAGGTTTGTACACTGCTTTCTATCCTGTCCCTGGTCCTCTGGTGCTACCACAATTATTAAACAATAAAATTCAATAATTCATTGTCCCAGAGCCAAAGAGAATAGGTTGAGGCATCCCAGTGGCCTGACAATCCCTCCCAGCAAAGAGCAGATGAAGAGGCACTGGGCCCCTCCAGTTCTTGCACTTGCATCCAGCCCTCCCTGAGCAACACTCAAACCTGCAATCTCACCATTGTCATCCAAGCTGCTCACAATGCATCTTTTGCAGGAGCTTTTGCTCCTGCTGACCTCTCACAGGACCAGGCACAGCCGTACTCCATCTATCTTAATCCCATTATCAAGCCCAGCAAGTCACGGTTTATTATGTTCCAAACATTTCATCAGTGCCTCAGAGGCAAAGTGCCTCAGGCCAGGGCAGTGGGAAGGAGGGGGCAGCAGCCCCAAGGAGGGACAGACACCGCCAGCCAGAGCCACGGACAAGGACAGCTGCACAAACCAGACAGGGCACCTTGTGTAAATCACTGACAGAACAGAGCTTCAGTGCTGTACTGAGGTGGCCAAAGAGCCTTGCTGACAAACGTCCTCGGGTGGCAGAGAGGCTCCTGCTCCCCCCAAGCTGAGTTTGAGATCTCAGCCTGTCTTACCGCACCAGCTGTGATCAATACTGCAGGCAGAGAGAAGGGACAGCAATCGTGTCCAATCTCTGTGCCACTGTCAGAGGGACAAAATCAGCACGAGGAGCGATCAATGCAAGCACTGAGTCACTCCTCTCACCTCGGTTCCATGTCTGGGCTGAACCACCCCAGAGAATCCAAAACCACCTTGTCTTCCATGCAGTTCAGAGGTTTTTAATCACTGGTTTTCAACAAGCAGCCCATGGTCCAACACATTACCAGCGATTCGAACACCTCTAGACAATGCTACTCTGTAACTTTTGTCCTTGTTAAATAATTTGTGGAGCACTTAAACGAAAACCTGTGTCCAAGGGCAAGATCTTTGTGCATCCCCAACAACAGCTCTTAACAGCTGAAATTAAATTTAGTGATTTAGTCCAGAAGAAGGGCAGTCTTGAAATATCTAAGAGAGTGCATTTGATGAATCCAGCCAGGACTGACAGAACCTCATTGCTATTTATGCCAGAATGTTCCTCAAGGACACACTGAAGCAGGCACATCCGCTGAGCCAAGTGCAATTCACTGTTGTCTCTCTCAGCTCCCTAATGGATCCACCCAAGGTTCCCAGTGAAGGACTGGCTGACCAACCTCTCCAGCATCCTGCCAAGCACTTCAGCTCACACGAACTCCCTCAGCTGTGGGCAAGACACGTCCCCATCTGTATTTCAACAGCCCATCCAACACGTTCATCCAGCAGCCAGATATCCATGACCTTAACCTCACAGGAATTCTGCAAACAACTTGTGATGCTGGTAATTGTCAGAGTGGTTTGCTCTGAAATTAAATGTCATGGAGCGATTTGTGTCTGAATCTGTCACGACTTCCATAGCTGTAATTATTTCAGACACACTGCGAACCAGCAGTGCAACGTGCAATCCCAAATGATGAATACCTCCAAGCCTGGTCATTACTCCAGAGAGACTGGAAAGAGAGCTTGTTTTACAGGGGTGCTTCATGTGCGTGTGTCTTGGGTTGCAATATGTAACCAAAAATGTGTATTCTGTTTGCCATCTGTTGAAACTGGTTGGGGAGGTGTTTTTTCTTTATCTCTTCTATAACACATTCCTCATAACTCTGAGGGGAGGGGGCAGGTGTGTTCTGTTAATGGGCAGCTGTTAAACCAGCCGGGGCAGTGTTCTTTATCCCTTCCAGGACCCACCCTCCCTCCAGGGGATCTCTGCTGTCCATGGGCCATCCAGGCTCACTGCAGGGCTGATACAATGACATCATCCCATGGGGAGATGCTCCGCCCAGGGGGAGGAGCCAAGCATTCCCACCTGGATAAAACCTGGGATTCAGAACACCAGGGCAGCCTTTTTCCAAGCATTCCCACCTGGATAAAGCCTGGGATTCAGAACAGCAGCACAGCCTGTGTGCACTGCATTCCCAGAGGGAGACCGGACCTGTCTCAGCACCACTGGACCTTCAGAGGAAAACTCACCCTTCTGCATCTCTGTTCCATCAGAACCACATCTGTCATTCCAAGAGGACTTATTTGGACTGCTCCCAACCAACAGGGTGTCAGGTCATATTATGATTCTGTCAGTGTTTCTAGGATTTTGTTGTTTGCTTGCTTGTTTGTTTTTTGTACTACTACATTTGTATTTTTAATATTCCTAGTAAAGAACTGTTACTCCTATTCCCATATCTTTGCCTGAAAGCTCCCTTAATTGCAAAATTATAATAATTTGGAGGGAGGGGGTCTACATTCCCCATTCCAAGGGAAGCTCCACCTTTCCCTGGCAGACACCTGTCTTTCCAAACCAAGACAGCGTGGCTGCTGGCAGCAGCATCCACCACCCAGTGCTACAGCTGATCCCACCTCACAACCCCCTGCAATGTGCCCAGCTCCAAAATTCCTGTGCAATTTCCTCCAATTTACTTGCTGGCCCTGCAAGCACAGGACCTGACTGTGGGATGCCTGTGGCTGCATCCATGATGAAAGCAAAACCTGGTGCTTTGTGCACAACTTACAGAGCCCCAGGAGGAAAAATAAACATATGCATAATCCTCCAGCATCAGTCAGCAGATAAAATACACTCCAGGAGCACTTACAGGTTTGTAAGCTAATGTATAAAAGATGAAACAAATCAAAAGCCCCAAGTGCTGTACATTTGGATCCATCTTTTTTGTATTGAAACAGAAAAGCAGGACCTTGGGCTTCAGGAGATATCTTTGCAGTAAATGACAAAATATTGTAATTCATTATTTTAAATTTCTCTAACTTTCAATTGATGCCTGAGAAGACTTCAGTGACACAATGCTGTGGTGGGACATATCCAATGGACAGAAGAGCATCTTACTCATCCCACATCCCACTCCCACCCTAAACCTTTGCCTTCTCCCACAGAGAGATACAATAAATCTTCCTTGTGTCTTCCTAGCGGGTTGAATTCAACATGCTGCTCAAAAACCCAGCCAGTGATGCAGACAAGGAGGGGGAATTTCTGTTGTTCCCCATTTCAAACAGCACCCCTGCACAAGGCTGTCACTGAAGCCACCTCCTGTGCAAGGTTTTCCCCCCTAGAAAAGCAGCAACACTCATCTAATTTAAAAATCCTGACAAAGCACTAGAAACTATTTGAACTCTAAAATTAGTGTTTTCAGTGATGTCATTGCCATGTAGACAAGGGGCACAGCCACTAATTAGCCCTTCATTGACCAGACCCAGCAGGGCTCCAGGTGCTGTGAGGGGCAGCAGAGCATGGGACACAGCAGCAGTGCAGAGCTGGCTCCTGCCAGTGCTGTCACAAGTGGAGGAAAACGAATTGAGGAGGAAATTTTGCCAGAGCACAAATTTACGTTTGTGTCAAAGAAGAGTGGCTGGCAGCTATTTTTGGTCATTGGTCCCCATCATATTAATTCAGTGTCTGGTTTAAGTTGTCTCATTTGCAGCAAATCTTGCTGGTCAATATTAACCTTGAGCTTTGTTGAAATTCTCCTTGCAGATATTACTAGGGATTGGATAGAAAAGATGAAGCAGAAGGAGATAACTTTGAATAAAAATGTCAGGCAGATCCCCCACACCATGACTTCATTTCCACAAAAGCTATTGCTACACACCACAAAACAAACGGCACGGAGAGGCTACAGCTCATGCCTGACAAAATTAATGGAAAAAAGACATCAAAGCTGAGAAGCCAAGTGAAAACAAAACAGGGATGGGCAAGGGATTATCCACAGAGCACAGGACTGCCCACTCGCCTGCCGTGCATCTTCTGGGAATGGGTTTTATGGTCAGAGTAAGCACAGAGCAGCATCTGGCTACAGAGATACATCAGACAAGACAAGCAGTCTGAGTGCATTTTCAGTGACAAACTCTCCTCCTCTTCGTGAGTGGATGTTAAACAGACACTGAAGTTGTGCAGTCCCACCCCAGAGACGCCTGCACTGCACCGAATGCCAAAACGATTCATCAGAAACGTGCACACTTGTCAGGAGTGCTGGGTGCCTCTGGAGCAGTGCTGCAGGACAGGAGGATGGACATGGAAAGGCTCAGCTTTCAGCAGCCTGAATTAGCAGTCATAAGTCCCATTGGCTTTTTTTTTTTAATCTCTTCTAACTTCAGAGTGAGGACACAGACCTTCTCTTGGTACAGGATGCTTTCAGTAGTTAAATCAGGGTTACAGGGACACCAAGTTTAAACACCTTCACCAGCTCATCTCCTGCATCCTCCACTGTCACCAGCACCACAGTCCTGCTGCCACCACCACCCTCAAGTGCCACCCTGGCCCCCATCCCACCCCACAGGCACCAACAATGCTCCCACCACCCCCAGTCCACCACCCAGACCTCTCAGCACCACAAGAGCTGCAGCAGAGACTGTGGCCAAGAAGTTTCATGGGCCAGCAGGATTCACACCCTCTGAGCCCTCCAAAGCCACCACCACAGGATCACAGTGGTGGAGCCAGGTGTGTTGTGCTGTCACCTGGCTGGTTTAACACCCCCAAACTCCCAAAGAATCCACCTCCCTCCAGCTCAAGAGCTTTTGTCCTCACTGAAGAATTTCCACAGCCCTGGCTGTTTTCATCAGAAATCTTTTAAAGCTATTCACTTAGCACCAT
This sequence comes from Acrocephalus scirpaceus scirpaceus, assembly GCA_910950805.1. NCBI lineage: Eukaryota > Metazoa > Chordata > Aves > Passeriformes > Sylviidae > Acrocephalus > Acrocephalus scirpaceus. The sequence goes on from OU383796.1 coordinate 3,825,173, forward strand.
GCTAATGCAGGGCTGCAAACACACCCAAAACTTTCAACCCTTAAAAACTATTTTCTGATATTTGACCAGACATCAGACGCTGCTCCACAGAGAATGACTAATGACCTGCTTTCTGTGAGAGGGGAGAGAAACTTAATTATGTCCATTAAATTACTTCAAATATTTTTCCTCAGAGAATATGAATTATTTAAACTCAACACAGAGAAACCTGAAACATTAGCAAAAGCCTTCTGGGACTCACTATGTAAATCCCCACTCCAAACAGATGTGGAAAGCATGGCAAGCTGCCATGCAGCTACTGAAGCAATCAACAGCACTGAGATTTCAATTTGATAGCTTTAATAAGGTCTTCTTAAGGAGAAGCCACTGCCCAGAGCACTGGGAAGGGCATCCCACCACCTGGAGGAAGGCGGCACCATCAGCACAGTGAAAAGTCTGGAGGTGCTCCTGAAGGGCAGATCCAATTCCAGAGGAAAAGTTCTCTCTTACTGCACCACCTGCCTCCAGTGCAGGGAACTCCACCTCCCTGGGGCTTATTTAGCTGCTTTCCTCTCAGTCTGTTTTTGAGGTGAAAAGGGAGACATCCAAGGTGTCACCTGGACACCAGGCATGGGTGGCAAAGGATCTTCTCAGATGTGTTTTATTGAAGCCACTGGAGTAGGAAACCGTGCATTTTCTAGGTCTGCATCCTCAATTGCCCCTGCTTTCCCTACGGCACAGGCTGGGAATGAGGGAGGACGTTGCTCTCTCTCCACAGAGACACCTGCCCCTGTCTGAGGAGCTGTGGCAGATGAGGTGGTGAGAACACATCCCCTTTCCCAGGTCCCAGCTGGCAAGAAGGTGCCCAGGGGTGGCATTAACCCAGCAACTCTCTCCACTCAGAGGCTCACACACCCTGAGGAAGAGCATGACAGCCAGCACCTCACACCTGGCTCTCACCTGCCTTTGGAAGTGAGACAGAAGTGGTCACAGCCCCAGGTTCATTATGGGATGCCTTCTTAAGGCAGAGGGTACGACCATTTTTGCAGCTGTCCTTAAACATAACCTTGTGAGCTGTAAAGTCGCCAAATTATTAAACCGTGTCCAAAGCATATCAATAGGGATATTAATCTTCTAGAGTAATTTTAACATTACAGATAAAGCTGTGGGAAATGCCTGACAGCATCCAGAGCTCTGACACGTCTGCAAAGCAGCCCCACACCCTCCAAACAAACCCCTGGTGGTTCTGGGGAGCTGCCATCACCCAAAGAAACATATTGCTGACAAAAGACAATTCCACTCGTCCAAACTGTGCTCAGGCACCAGAGAGCTCTGGCAGCAGCACGGACTGACACAGACAAAAACTGCCAGCACACCAAAGGCCACTTTTACCTCTGCATCCCCCGTCCTTCTCCTCAAAGCCAGGGCTGCACATGCACTTCCCGATGGGGACCAGCCACTCTCCCTCAGCACTGCAGTGCATCCGAGGGGGGTTATCCATGTCCACCTCAGCGTGGGCCACACAAGTGCCCTTAACTTCCACCAGCGTCACAAAGGCCGTCTCTGCCACTGTGTCTGGGAACATGGCCAAGTTCTGCACGGTGCTGAGACACTTCTTGTAATAAACCCGCACAGAGACCAGCGCCACACAGGCACCCACGTCCTGGAAACCCAGGTGGAAGCCCCTCTTGCTCAGGTGCCCAATCTCCCTCAGCTCAGTGTTCAGCTTCATCTTGCGCTCGCCCAGGTCTCCCTGTGTGAAGCTCTCATCAGCAGCAATGGTGTCAATCTTGGTGTGCTTGCTCTCACCGACGCTGCGGCCCAGGTCAGAGTCAGACTCGACGTAGTACAAGTTGAAAGTCTCCTTGCAGGTGCTGGTCACACCAGGGATGCTGTTGCAGTCCCGCAGGGTGAACTTGAGCTCGATGAAGATCCTCTGGCCGTCACGCCTGGCGATCCAGCCCGTCTGCAGCCAGTTGTTCTGGTTGGGCTCCATGACATTGCAGACCTGGTACGTGCGTATCGGCTTGTAGGTTTCATCCACGCCACTGATCTCTTCCCACTGGGGACAGGACACAAAAGGGCTGTGACAGCTCGGGAGCTGCCCCAGCAGAGACACACCAACCAGGATAAATGGCACTACCATAAGCCACCCAACAGAATCATTTGGTTGGAAGAGACCTCCAGGATCATCAAGTCCAACCCAACCCTAACCTCAACTAAACCATGGCACCAGTGCCACATTCAGTCTTTTCTTAAACACATCCAGGGATGGTGACTCCATCACCTCCCCAGGTAGACGATTCCAATATTTATTACCCTTTCTGTAAAAAACTTTTTCCTAATATCCAGCCTATATTTCCCTTGGTGTCGCTTAAGGCTGTGTCCTCTTGTTCTGTCAGTGCTGCCTGCAGAAAGAGCCCAACCCCAGCTGAGCACAGGCACCTTTCAGGGAGTTGTAGAGAGTGATAAGGTCACCTCTGAGTCTCCTTTTCTCCAGGCTGAACAACCCCAGCTCCCTCAGCACCCCACCACACACCATTACATTGTAGGCACTGCAAGTCCTCAGCCCACCAAACCCACCAGCTGCAGTAACCCTTCTCCTGGGCCACCCAACACCTGAGCTCTCTGCAGAGGTGCAAATGTGAAGATGCAACCAGAAAGGCAGCACTGGCAGCAGATCTTGGAAAACAAAGCCTGATTCTGGACACATCATCTGCTGAGGAGCCAGAGCCTTCATCTCCCACACACTCCTCAGATTTTCTGTCCCTGGGAAGGTGCATCCACACAGTGTTACCACTCAGTGTTTCTCTGCATGGGGTTGGGCCACCCAGAGAAATCCAAGATGTCTAAGGAGATGTGACACCATCACACAAGAATATCAAATGCCTTCAAGAACAGCAGCAGCTTCTCTGCCAGGAGAAGTTTCAGCTGCAACAGGAAAAATCCTCCGACTGCAAGTGAAACAGTGTTTCCCCAAAGCTATCAGCAGAGATTCTGATCAGTGAAATGATGATTCAACCCTCACAGCCTGAATGACGACCTGGCAATTTCCCAAAGCAACTCTTTCTGGGGGTAAATTTATGCAAACCAGTCAAAACACACCCAGAGCAGAGTTCCTTCTGCAAACAAACAGCTGTGCCACACAGCTGACTCCAGGATCTATCACTCTTCCCTCTCAACGCTTTGTTTCCATTCGGGAAAATGAACCCAAAGCTGCAAGGAGCACAACTCCAAGCTTACTGAAAGTGGCTTTAGATCAACACCAGCAGCAAAGGCAGGGGCTGATGAAACAGATGTTACATGACACAGCTCCCAGTGACTTCCCCAGCCACAGCCCTCGGATTCTAAGGGCTTGACTGACCCTTGGTGCTCCTGCTGGTGTGTCAACCACAACACAAAGCCTTAACTAGCCAGTGTTTATTTGCTTGTTTTAGTAGTGTAAAATGCATTTTGAGGAGGGACCCCACGCCAGTGGCAGCGCTCACACAGCCAGTGCCTCACTCCTCTCTCTGCTCCCAGGGGCTCCCAGCACTGATCATGCCAAGCTACCCACCGACCTTGAACGAGCAGGTCCTGTGGCTGGCAGCCCCCACCCCAGCTCTGTGGTAAGCAAAGCGCTCATACCGCAGGGCTTCACATGCTGCTGAGCACCAAGAGGCTGACAGAGCCTGTCACCCTCTCCGGTGGTGCACACAGACAGTCCCACCCCCGTGCTTACCCCGTTGGACGGGTGTGAGGTCCAGCCCAGCTCCGCCTGCGATTCCTTTGAGTCCAGCAGGACAACTGCAGGGAAGAGAGCGTGTTAGGAAAACCATTGACAGAGGAAATGCTGGTAAAATCCACCCAGCCCATGCATTGGGAAGCTTAGTGCCATGCTGTGCCAGGTCCCAGCTCCCACCCCGGCTGCACCAGCCATGGCATCACCGAGTGAGCACCAAGTGCCACGAAGCTCTCGCTGCACACCCAGAACAACCTCGCAGGTACCTGATCCATGCCCTAACGACTCTGCCATCCCAGGGACGATCCTCGGACACCACAGACAACACTGCCGCTGCACCATGCCCACGGCGTGCGGATGCTGGAACTGAAAGGTACCAGCAGCTGCTCTGAAAGAGGGATTTCCCTGGCAAACGACAGCCTTTTCCCTCAAAACAGCCAATTCTATCTTTGACAGGAAGAGCTATTTCCCTCAGTTCACACCTTCACGATCCTTCCACAACCAGCACAGCCACAGCCCCCGACCGGCAGGTCGAGCCTCGGGCTCAGACGCCGGTAAGAAGGGGCGCGGCAGCGCATCCCCGGCGGGCACATCCCTGCCGGCCGTTCCGCCCGGAGCGCTCCGGGATGCTCCAGACACTCTTCCCCGCGCCGGGATCAGTGGGGTCCGTCCGTGGCGGCGCAACCTCCACAAATACGGACCCCAGGGCTCGAATGGTCTCCCTGTCACGGTGCTGGCAGCGCGCTGCCTCGTGCCTCCGGTGATGGCGGGGACCGGGACAACCCGGGCTAACTCGGTCACTCCACGGGGACCCGCCCGTCCTCTCCCGCTCCTCCGGCAGGTCTCCGCGCCCCGGAGAGCGGCGGTACATCCGCCCTACAACGCGTCCGGTCAGCCCCGGAGCGACCCCACCGCCGTGCCGACCCGACCGCTCCCGGTACCGCAACGCGCAGCCCGACCCGCCGCGGGCAACCAAAGTCGGGGCCGATGCGACGACACCGCGGCACGGGAGACACGGCGGTGCCGGAGCACCACGGACACGGCACGGCCGGGGGCGCGGGAGCACCGGAGAACCGGGAGGCGCCGGAGCACCGGGAGGCGCCACCGCCCCGCCCGGCTCACCCTGCTCGGCGGCGGCGCGGGGCAGCACCGGCAGCGGTGGCAGCAGCAGCGGCGGCAGCAGCGGCGGCAGCAACAGCAGCAGCACCGGCAGCAGCAGCGGCAGCAGCGGCAGCGCCGTCTCCATGGCGCCGCGACTCCGCGCCCCGCGCCGCCGCCGCGCTCCCGCTCCGCGCCCCGCCCCCGCCGCTGCGCGCCAACCGCCGCCGCCGGGGCGGGGCCTCGGCCCGCGCAGCCAATGGGAGGCAGGGGCGGGGCGAGAAGGGGCGGGGCCAAGGTGGGCGGGCGGTCACTGTGGAGCCGCTGAGGGAGGGCGGCTCCGGTGAGGGCTCGGGCTGGAACACCGGGCTGGGTCACTGAGATCGGTCACCAGGCTGGAACACCGGGCTGGAGCACCGGGATCGGTTATTGGGTTGGGTCACCGGGCTAGAACACCGGGATCAGTCACAAGGCTGGAGCACCGGGCTGGGTCACCGGGCTGGGTCGCTGGGAGCGGTCATTGGGCTGGGTCACCGCGATCGATCACCAGGCTAGGTCACTGGGCTGGATCGCCGGGCTGGAACACCAGAGTTGGTCACCGGGATCGGTTTTTGGTCTAGGTCACCGGGCTGGAACACCGGGATCGGTCACCAGGCTGGAACGCCGGGCTGGGTCACCGGCCGGGTCACCGGGCTGGCTTCTCAGGGAGCGCGGCCGTGCTGAGCTTTGTGCTGCTGGAGCTGCCGCGCAGGGCACGGGCAGCCCTCGCTGGTGCCGAGATGCTGCGGCCGTAATCGGCAGTGCTTTGCCACCCCCATGCCCAGGTGATGTTTGCTGCTGGTACCGAGCCAGGCTGTTGGGTTCCAGCCTCCTTCCTGCGGCACAGGGCCCACGAGAGCAGCAGGGAGGTCTCTGTCCTGCTCTGGCCTGCAAGCGATGCCCAGGAATGTCGGGTTTGTCGAGCTCTCTTTCTGGGTTGAAATTTTATTCCCAGCTTCATATCGAGGTCCTCCAAGCCCAGCAGCTGCTGTGAAAGCAAAAATACCCAGACAGAACCCCCAGGAAAAGGCAGCCCCAGGTAGGGTGAGTCCTGCCAGACCCACACCCAGGACAGTGCTGTGGCTGTGGGAGGCAATTTTTCAGTTCTTGGCTCACCAAAGGTATTTTTGCCACCAGCCTCCAGCGTCAGGGGAGGGACTCAACGAGCTTTGATTATTACAAATGGTAGGTATTGCAGGTTCCTGCAAGGTTTAGTCAGGCTGAATGCCCGCTGGTTTTCCCCCTGATGGTGATACCGTGACACCAAAGCAAACATTTGTTCCTGTGGGATGTTCCTTTTGCTGTGATTGTGTGTGAAATGTAAAATATTACAGGTCTGAAGTAAAAGCATTGAGCCTCCATCGAGCACAGCCCGGCCAGGCTGTGATAGCCCATGCCAAACCCCTGCTCACAGGAGTTGGTGCTCAGACCTAAGGCCAAGCCCAGCTGGATCCTTGGAGCCAGAGGATGTTTCCAGCTCTCCATTTCTCAGCTCTTTTGCAAACATTGTCTTACCTTTCCTCTCTGTGTTAACTTTACCGGTGAGGAAGTTCCCATCCATTTATCAATGTTCTTCCCCTCTAGGACAGCTCAGCATGGATCAGTGCTTTGTGTGCTGCTGCACCAGCACTGGAGCCCCTCCTGCCGTGCACCTGCAGCCCAGGAGCTCCTGGTGGAAGCAGGAACAGCCACACTGACTGGGAGCACGAGTTCATACAACCAAAACCCTCCCTCCATCATGTTACAGAGCACGGAAGCAAAAGACAGGGTTTATTTATAATCTCCCTCAAGTGGAAACCAAAAGAAGTGACCCGTTATTACTGGAGATTTCTCAAGCCACCCAGGAAGAAAAGTGATATTTAGTTGTCGTTAAAGGCTCAGAACTGCATAACAATTTCATGCTATGTTAACTTCTAGGTTTTCTTTCGCATATAAATTTTTAAGGAGTAAAATAGAAAAACCCAGGCACTTGACCTTTAATCACAGTTATTTGTGTGATCAGTCAAGTGTGGGAAAAAGCTAGTTTGTTCTTGAAAGATGCCCTTTAAAGCCAGATTGCTCTAATATGACACACAACTCTCACAGTGTAATATACGGGATCTTGCTTGCCTGCCTCTAGGCACAGCAGCTTCCTTTTAGTATTCACACTCTGGGACAGTGGAAGATATCAATGTCATGAAGCAAATCAATCCAGACCCCTGGGACAGCTCCATTCACCACCAAGCTCCACAGGCGTGTACACTTTCCTGTCACTGAGGAGCCAAGCAGGGAAGAGGATTTTGGAAGTATTTGCAGGATTTGATGTTAGATATGTTTTGCTGGAAGAGGGCTCTGTCATGTTAAAAGCACAAAGCTTTTTCATTTATCTGAAATATTATTCCAAGCACTTATAAAATCTTGGTATTAGAACAGGGAGGGGTATTTTAATTAGGATTTTAAGTATTGTGCTTTGGGAAAATGATCTCATGAATTTTGTTTCAGCAACAGCAGATGGCAAAGCCATTGCTGGTGTGGAGAAAACAGAGAAACAGAGCAGCCTTTAATGGGCACTACTGGATTTCTTCACGAGCCCAAAGCCACACCAGGGACAGGACAGAGGGATGCTGTCCCCAGGATGGCACAGTGGCACAACCAGGGCCAGTATCTGCAGGCAAAAGAAAAGGAATACTCAGGTTGTCTGATCACCTCTGCTGCTCACATCCAGCTCTGGGGCTGCTGCCCTTCCCTGCTCCTGCCTGGAGCCTGCAGAGACAAGAGCAAAGGGAAAGAAAAGACATGGGGTCAGCCAGGCTCCAGATTGTCAGGGGAACTTGTGCAGAGAGCAGGGCTAGCCCAGAAAACGTGTAATTGCCCAAGCTGAGCTATTACCTGCTGTAAGTGGAGACAGAAAGATAGTTTTGACACCACAGTGAAAATAACCCTCCTGGAGAAAAAAAAAATCAATACAAACACCAAGGAAAGAGAATCAGAAACTGAGACCATCAATTCCTGAGATAAAGAGTTGAAAGTCTCAGTGGGAGGACAGCCAGACCTGTACTGACAAACAAAACTTTACTTCTTTTGCTGACAAATTACTTTTTATGCTAAAGGACAAAGGAGCCATGAGGATGTGGCTTCAATGTGCAGCTGAAAGAGCAATCCTTGACAAAAGACAGAGCAGGCAGAAACCTCACGGAAGCTTTTGCACCTCTCCTTTCTCTTCCACACTTGTAAGTATTTTTGTACAATGAAAACCAAAGGATTTCTGCAACTTTTTACTGGTTTTGGCATGTCACACAAACATGCTCCAGGATTTCTGCTGTGACAAGGGCAGAGCCAAAGCAGAGGAAGCAGCAGCAATAGAGCACAAGTGTGCCTGGCATTGGGGAATATCCCAGAGAGGAAAGTGGCTCAGACAATCCAGTCCCAATGGCATTTCACCATTCTGCCACCCCCAGCTGATCCCAGGGCTCAGACTCTGCTTCCCAGGGGCACAACTCTCCCTCACAGGCAGTGCTGGCCCATCCCTGCCCATCCCCTCCTGCCACCTGGCAGAAATCACAGTGAAAATGAAAGTTAATGTAAAGCTTCCCCATAAATCTCATGCCCAAACCTGCACAGCCCGGCCTCAGGGCTGCAAAAGAAAAACCTTCTGGGTTGTTTGTCTGCAAATACAAAGCGACCAGAGCTGTGCACTTGTTTTTTAACAGCTCTGTCTTTCTGTCAGATCTGTACTCTTTGCCTCACGATGTCGGCACTATAAATGTTTTGCAGCAGTTCTTTAGCTTTTAAGGTAATCACATAAAAGACCCTTGACTGCATAAACACAGCTAATCTGGGTAAATGCCTTTAAGCATCTTTACATTTCTTGCTAATGGATTTCCAGACAGCTCACAGATATCCATGCTCTAGAAAATAATGTAAAATAGAGTGTCTAATTTTTTTAAATGCCTCACATTCATCACATCCTGAGAAAATCCAGGGCTCCAGGCAGCATAATTTCATTACACTTATGTAAGTCATACCCCGTTCTGTCATCATCAGTATGAACCCTGCCTTTGGCTGGGGCACGGATCCGCTCGGTGTTAAGTTCCAATTCAACCAGAGACAAATCACCACACGCTATTAATTAGAGCTAGACAGGAGGGGTCCAGGTGTCACGAGGGGGGAAATGATGCCTTAAGTTTGAGTTTTCATGTATTTCAGATTCTGTGCTGCCCAGGGGTGCAGCTCTGAGCCTCACTCAGTGTCACTCAGCTCTCTTCACACAGCAGGAAGACAAAACAAATCCTTTTCCTGTTGGAGACCAAAGTCAAAGGTTACAAGTTTCAGGCCCAAAAGCACAGCAGACAGTAGAAGAAAAACAAGAGGTTTGGGACTTCATAAAGTGAAGCTGTAATTGGACAATTAAACCCCAATATGCAAATGGACCAAAACTTATAAAAGTGTGAGACCTTGTGACCGTTTGTCCATTTTGGGACCATTTTGGTTACACCCAATGTCCTGCCCAAGGTGTATCCTTAAAAGCCTTTTAATAAATACCTACTTTATTCTCTAGAAGGTATTCTCTAAATACCTTCTTTACTCTAGGCATCAGTTCCAGAGCCTGAAGGGCACATGGAGGCCCTGAGCACTGAGCTCAGGAGTTGTGTGTGGGATCTGTTCCCCTTGGGAGCAGTGGGAAGGCTCATGGAGGAGGAAGGCTCATCTCGTGCCCCTCAGAGATGCTTTGCTGGTGGTGCTGAGCACAGGGCAGGATGCCAGCCCCCTTCAGCCTGCCCCTCTGCTGTGGCTTCTCTTGCTCTGCTTGAAAGGCAGAGGTGCAGAGAGCTCAGGTGGGTGAACCTCTGAGAACTGAGGGAGAAATGAGGATGTATCTCAAGTATGATGGTGCAAACAACCACTAACCTAATTCTGATATCAATCACAGTGATTTGAACAAAGGAGTTGTCCTACCTTTGATTTGCTCTCTTTCTCTTCTCGGCTGGTTTCATTAAAACCACTTAGAGAGATTTGCAGCAGTTCTGTTTGAAGTGCTGTCGTCAGGATTTTCATTTTCAGTCACATCAGAAATGATCCTACAGCAGGCTGGTTATGTTCCACAAAGGGATCTGTAGCATGTGGCCATCACTCCTTGTCAGAGGTGTTTTAGACAGGCTGGTCCTGCTGGTTGTGTGGCTTCTGAGCTGAGTGTCCAGCACTGAGAGCCAGGGAAGGAGCTCCAGAGTGGCCACAGCAAGGGCCAGTGTCTGCCCTGGTGCCAGGCTCCCTCCACAGCCTGAGCACTTCCCAGAGCTCCCTCAGCAGCTCCGAGCTGCACTGTGCTGAACCTGCAACCCAAACCTTGGTTAATTTGCACACCAAGTGTGTGCCAGTCTGGTTCAAACTGCTCCTGAGGAGAGCATCCCTGTGCACCCTAAAGGTGGACCCCAAAGTCCCAGTGCCCCCTAAAGGGGGACCCCAAAGTCCCAGTGCCCCTTGGGCCTGGATTCCTCAGTTTCATGGTGTGTCCTCTATTTATTAAGAGCTTTTTCATGTTTATATCTTTGTGCTGATTAAAATGCATTAGCAAGATTTCTAATTTTCCTGGCCCCTCAATGACGTGGCAGTAAATGCCCCTTAACAGCAACAAGGGCACTGAAGTGCTGTGGATTTCCATGGAGTGATGCTGCTCTGCCTCTTACTCATCAGACGAATCAGAAATGCGACACTGACACACTGATGAGGAAAGACACTTCAGGAGTCACTTGGTAACTCAATCACCACAAGGCATTCACCAATTATCCCCCGTCACAGGGTGAGGGTGACAGGGAGGTCATGCCGAGTGAGTCTTTTTCATTTGTCCGTGACAGAAGAAGGGAATTCACTTTGCAAATTATAATTAGCAATTTAATCCAGCTGTGGCTAATTCATAGATGCATTTTGCACTCCAGGACTAAGCACTTGGGCAGACTGTAAATAAGGCACCAGCACGGTGTGTCCAGCTCCCTGAATGCTCTCCAGTAATTGCAGATTGCTGGCTGCTCAACAGAGAGCAGGACAGCTTTCCATGCCTGCAGGAGCCTCTGCTCCTCCTGCCACCCTGCCAGGTGAGATCCAGCCCTGGAGAGAGAGAGAGAGACTGCCAGCTGCCAGCCACACCATCCCCAGGATTCCTGCCCCAGGATCCTGCCAGCCCTGTCCTGAGCATGGAGAGAGGGATCCTCACATCCCAGCCCTGCTCCCATCCCAGCTCAGCGCTGGAAGGGGACTGGGGAAAGGGCTGCAGCTCAGGGAAGCAATAAATTCTGCTCCATTCCACTCTGAACCCACAAAGAAATTGGAGTATAGGTTCACAAAAAATCCTGCTTGAATAAACAGAAAGGGAGGGAATGCTGGAGAGAGCATCCAATCTGCATCATAATTAGGGAAAAAAATAACAAATGGCAGAAACAACCTGTTCCCATCTGCAGCTGCAGTTTGTTCCCTCTGTATTGAACAGCCAGGCACCAAGCCTACCAGGAACCTCCTCTGGAAATGTATGAGTGTTTCATGCAATAGGAGTGGGAAAAGAGCCTCTTTTTGTGTGTATTGCAGAATCTGCTCTAATGAAGCATCAGAGAGGATTTTGTCAACCAGACACTTATTGCTGTCTGCAGCCTGGTACCAGAAGTTGGGGGCTCGCCCCTGGAAGAGTCTCCTTGAAGAGAGCCCACATGGGGACAGAAATGAGGCTCCAGATCTGGGGGTCACCCTGGTGTGGGGCTGGGCCTCTGCCCCGTGCAGTGGTTCAGGTCACCGTCACATTTGGCTGTCCAGAGCAGGAGGGTGCAGCTCTCAGTTCAAGCATTTCAGACATTTTTCAACCTAGACTGACTAATTTATCCATAAACCTTCCTAATGAGCCTGATAGTGTAGGAATGAGAGAAAGCAGCATTGTTATCTGTAAACAGCAGCAGCTGACAGCGTGTTTAATCACAGGCTGCATAACAGTGACATCGGTGGAGAAGAGGATTAGACACTTCTCCAATTAGTCACACAGCAAAGGCATGAACACAGAGCCTGAGGGTCACTGAACCCAAAACAAAGAGCAACAAATATCGGAGCTGGGGAGTCCCAGTGAGGGGGAGGCACTTGGGGCTGGGGCAGGCTGTGCTGGAGCCCTCCCCAACATCCTGAGGGCAGCCAGCATTGAGGGGAGCCCTGGCACAGCTGCAGAGCCAAGGCCACCCTAATACCCCAGGCTCTGGAGCCTGCCTGTGCCTAACAGGATTTTGCAATCCATGGCGAACACGCTAATGGGATAGAGAGGTAAAGAGTTCATCCTACTCACTTTTCTCTGCTTCTTTTCTTTTTTTTTTTTCTGAGCATCTCTCTCCCGGTTTTCTCTGGCTCATCTCTTTCTGAGGTCTGCAGATTAAAGGCATTAATACGAGCCAGAAGTTATTATGTGAATCCTACTTATCACAAAGTAAATGGGATCTAGCAGGCTGCAGCCCTGGGAGCCGTGGCCATTGGTTAACAAGGAGGGTTGTCAAGGCCATCAGGGTTTTCCTTGCCCAGCCCCAAGCCTGGGGGATGCAGCTCACAGGTCTGGGGGAGCACAGGGAGAAGGGAGCACAGCTGCAGGAGCTGCTGCTGCTGTGCCACAGCCGGTAAGGGAGCAGTGATGATTTGAAAAGTACATTGGTGGGGGGCAGAGGCTCTGCACAAACTGTGGGGAGGTGCTGGCTGTGCCAGGCACCACCAGGCAGAGGGGAACAGCTCTGGCACCAACATCCCAGGAGCTACAGCATTGCTGCTGCCACCTCTGCTTCCACAGCAGGCAAGGTTTAGCACGTGCCCTCCCTTCTTCCTGATTCCAAATCCTGGGTTAAACCTGGAGCTGCTCCGTGGTGAAGCCCAGGTGTTTTGATTTATCTCTGAGAGATCTCATTATCAGCCACAGCAGCAGACTCTGACCTTTCATGGCAGGGCCCCTTTGAATTTACTTTCTGCCCCAAGGTACAAGAGGAACCATGAGAAATCAATTCTCTTTCCTCCAAGACCCCCTAGTTTTCAAGAACTTTTAAAGGGCAGACAAACCATAAGTGGGACATCTTCTACCTTTAAAAAGGTCCTTCATCATATTAGATTTTGATTAATCAGCCTCCTACTCTCCTGTCACTTTCACAGTGGAGAGCACTGGAGACCTCCCACCAACCCCTCTCTGCAGAGGGAGAGGGAGGAAGAGAAAGAGAGGGAAAGGGAGAAGGAGACAGAGACTTGCATGGCTGGGGCAGCCACAGCCACCTGTGGGGAAGGTTCCAGCCCCTGTGCTCACCTGCCCTCCTGCTCCAGCTCCTGTTAGCAGGGGGAGGCAGCATTGCACTGAGTGCAGGACCCTCTGTGGGCATTACCAGTTACCAGTTCCTGCTCAGCTGGTGCCACTGGCTGCCCCATGGCTGCCTCCAGGCTTTGAGAGGGGCTGCAAACCCAAGATTACCTGGCTTACCCAGCCCTGAGTGTCACAATGACACTGTAGGACACAAGGTGCTCATGCCAGCCCAGTCAGGCAGGCGTGGGGGCCAGGGGAGCCCTGCAGGCTCTGAGTGGCAGCAGGCAGCCTCCTCTGCCTGCCAGATAACATCCATAATTCAGGCGAAATATTCATTTGAGGCTGTCTGAGCCATGGCAATAACCGAGACATTATGACAATACAGATCAATAAGCCCAGAGAGGATCCCTCACTGAAACATGCTGCAATTGTTCAAACCGAGTCTTAATTGTGACAAGAATTGATTTCCCTTTTCTAATATCCCTGACTTTTAATTAAAAAGTAGTTAAGTAGACAATGCATTTCCAGGATCGTTTAGAGGCAGGACAATACCAAGGAGCACAAACTTAAAATGCAGAAATGCCTTGTTAATACAATGGCACCAAGCACAGCCTGGGGAGTTGCTCTGTGCAGGTCCGAGGGCTGAGCAGGGCTCAGGGACACCAGGACCCCCAGGCCAGCAAGCACAGCCAGTGCTCTCCATGCTGGCCCCAGCACAGACACGGGCACGTCCCCACTTGTTCTCTCCTGCTCCCCAGGGTCCTCCAGCCATCTGCATTTCACACCCTCCTGCACACACGAGTGCATCTAATGGCTGTGATTATCCAGTGCTTTTGCTTTGCCCTTGTCCACGGCACCTGGCAGAGGCTGGCAGGGAGGGCAGAAGCAGGCAGGACCCGGCAGGACCTGGCAGAACCCAGCAGGAGCAGGCAGGACCCAGCAGGGGCAGACAGGACCCGGCAGGACCTGGCAGAACCCAGCAGGAGCAGGCAGGACCCAGCAGGGGCAGACAGGACCCGGCAGGACCTGGCAGAACCCAGCAGGAGCAGGCAGGACCCAGCAGGGGCAGACAGGACCCGGCAGGACCTGGCAGAACCCAGCAGGAGCAGGCAGGACCTGGCAGGACCCAGCAGGCGCAGGCAGGAGCAGGCAGGACCCGGCAGGAGCAGGCAGGACCTGGCAGGAGCAGCAGAACCAGGCAGGAGCAGGCAGGACCCGGCAGGAGCAGGCAGGAGCAGGCAGAAGCAGCAGGAGCAGGCAGGAGCAGGCAGAAGCAGCAGGAGCAGGCAGGACCTGGCAGGACCTGGCAGGAGGGCAGCACAGCCCCCAGTACATGAGGGGAGGGCAGTGGCTGCAGCACCAGCTGCCCCAGGAGCTCAGCATGGTGAGCACAGCCCCAGCACAGCCCTCCCCTGCTCTCCCTGTGCTCCTCGGGATGGTCCCAGGATGTGCCCACAGCACAGAAGGGGCTGGCGGGAGGCAGTGCTGAAGCCCCTGTGAAGGGACAGGTGAACTCCTCCAGCCTTTTTTTTATTTTTATTTTTTATTTCCCAGCAGTGTCTCAGTGGCAGCAGCAGAGAACAGTGAGGGTGCAAGGAGCCAGCTGTGAACCAGACATTTCTCCATCATCCTCCATTAGAGTAAAACAGGCCAAAACACCTTAATCTGATTGGAGGGAGACCATTAACATCAGAGACTCCATTAAAAGAAGAAATGACCTTTTATCTACTAATCAAGAATCATAAAGGAAAACACTTTGGAAGACACCCATAAATGCTCATGAGAAGGAAGGGGCTGCACACGCCCTGGTCTGAGTTCCCCATGTACAGATCCTCCTCTATAGCCATGAACCCACCTGCAGAGCACTGCCAAAGGCCAGCAGTGGTGGAATTTGGAGCAGCAGCCCAAAGCAAGGAGAGGCCCAGGTACCAGAGATGTTGTCTCTGCATTGAAAGGGGCTGGAACAGCTTTTGGCCATTCTCACGGAACATGTCTGGTATTTAATCTGCTGGTGGGTATCTAAGTGGTCAGACACTGCAGCAAATCCTGTTTCCCCAGCTCTGATTAGATTAGAGAGCAGCGGTGCTGGAGTGCTGCTGATATTGCCAGGAAAGGAGAGCAAAGACTGAAGAAGATTCTCAGAAACATCCCCACCCACTACTCCCCCCTGGCCCTTCTTCATGCCAGTCAGAGATGCAGAAGCATCACCCTTGCAAACACAGCCCATTTATTTATATCCCTTGACTCATCAAATAAAAGTCCAACCACAAACAGTGAGAAATGATATCCTGGCTCTTTGAACCCTCCCCAGCATCCTCACAGTGCTGCATCCCTGCCACCATCTGCCTGCCCCTAAAACTCTTTCCTAGAAAGGGTAAATCCAGCAACCACGTGCTGAACAGCCCCAGAGGGAAGGACAGTGCTGGCTGGCAGTGTCACTGGTCTCAAGGAGGGGTGGGATAGCCCAGACAAGTTCCCTGGAGAATTTGTGGGGCTATAATGCCTTTTCATGCTGTTAAGCTTTTAATTCATCCAGCTTTGTTACCTTGGGTTGTTTTATTCTCTAAATCAAACAGCCCCATAATGATAAAACCCTTCGTTAACACCACTGGGCTCTTGCCTAAAACAACAGCACACGAGCTCCTGCCTTTTAGTTTGATTTTGCTGTCACTTGGGACAGGATTAAAGAGAAATAGCTCTGCTAATTCTTCCAACATCCTTCAGCAAACATCAGCTTGGACCAAAGAGGACACAGGATGTCACTGTTGGTGATTCTAAAGAAGCTCTTCCCCTGCAGATGGCTGGGGATCCTTGATGGCAACCCTGCCTTTGAGATATTCACCACAGGCCCGGAGCAGCTGCCAGCCACACCACACTCAGCTGCTTAAGCAGCCTCTAATCTTGACAGGGGGTTCTTATCCCTGTTCAAACCCTTTGAAGGGTTTGAGCACACACACAAAGGGGCTGATGTACTGCTTGTAACTCTTCTTGCTCAGACAGAAATTAGCATTTTGCTGTTGGAGGGGACAGCAGGACCTGTCCCCACCACGGCAGCAGCTGGAGGGTCTCTGCTGCCACAATCCCTCCCAGCACTTCTCCCAGCCGTGGCCGTGCCAGGGACAGGACTGAGCCTGAGCAAGCCCAAAGGCCCCTGAGCTGCCCTCCCTCACTCTCAGCTCAGCTCACTCTGTTCTGGCCAGCAGTTTGTCTCACCTCTCCTGCCACGGGTGAGGTTGGATCCTGCCCTGCCTCTCTCTGCAGGATCACCTGCTGAGGAACCCGCAGGAATCTTATCCCATTTTCCATTTACTGCTGGGTTTTTGGAGCTGTTTGTCATCCAACCAGCTCAAGTGCTGAAGCATCACAGTGATCTTTTCCCAAACAAGCCAGGATTTTCCAGCCAGACACCTCTGGCTTTGTGTCAAGTCCCAGTTCCCCAGGCAGCAAGTCCCAGTGCCTGCCAGCCAGGACATTCACCTGCAGTCATTAAACTCCCAGCAGCTCTGGGGCCATTGCTGCAGGGCCAGGGGGGCTGTGCTCAGTGCTGACAGCTCAGCAGGGCCACCCCACGCCTGCAGAAAGCTTTACTTCACCAGACATCCCCAGAAAGGAATGTGGCAGTTGGTCTGGGATGGTTTCCTGTTGGGGAAGATGAAACAGAAAAGCTTTATAAGTATGATTGCTTGGCAAAAGATTTTGAGAATATGAAACCTATAAGTGAGGTAGAAATGAAAGCCAGTTTTGATATTTAAGATGCCAAGGCAGTTAGTTACTGAACAGCTGGAGAAGACAATGGTTTAGCCAGCTGATGGAGAATCTCTTTTGATTGAACAAATAAGGGGATGCTAAAAGTCCAAAGGTCAGAGGGACCTGCCAAGGTGGCAGGGAAGAAAAAAGGGTTCAAAAAGTAGTTTTTAGGGTTTAAAATGTAACACAGTATGGTAATGTAGTAATTCTTATAGGCTATATGTAAATTCTATAGGATTTGTGTCTGGTTGGTTAGTGTAAATTAGAATATTCAGCACAAAAAGAGATATAATGCATTGTAACAGGAACTCAGCCTCTTTGGGCAGGTTTTTAGCTGTGGCTGGCAGCTGAAGCAAACCTCTTGTACCCACAATCTATGCAATAAACCGCCTGTTTCACGGGCTGCCAGGGACTCCAGAGATCTCTCATTGCCGTCCCTATACTCTCTCACAGTTTCCCAACCATTCCCATCTGACAGAAAGGCATGAGGAGCATTGCCTCTATTTTTGCTGGCCTCAAACTCAACCAACATGGGCCACATGGAGCCCTGCAGCACCGTGACCAGAGCTGCTCCTGTCCCCTGCACTCACTCTAGGGCTGTGCTTTGTGTTTTGTTTCCTCCTGTAACTCTCTGTTCTGACCTCACAGCTGTTAACTCTCAGCATCTGACCTCAAGCCTTGCTAAATGAATTTCTCCCCTGTGTTACTGTAAGGGCTGTGCAGTGCCAGGAATGGTGCTCAATCAAGGCATGCTGCAGGAGCACGGGGTCTCAGCAGGGCACGGCTGCACAGGGCCAGAGGCTCTGCCAGCAGCACAGACCCACAGCACGGAGCACTCCTGCCTCCCTGCAGAACAGAGCCATGGCAGAAACCTCAGGGAGCTCTGCCAGGATGGGAAGCAGCAGGGTCCAGAGCTGGAAAGCAGCAGGGTCTGTGGCTGGGAAGCAGCAGGGCCCATAGCTGGGAAGCAGCAGGGTCCAGAGCTGGGAAGCAGTGAGGTCCAGGGCTGGGAAACAGTGATGTCCATGGCTGGGAAGCTGCAGGATCCATGTCTGGGAAGCAGCAGAGTCCAGAGTTGGGAAGCAGCAGGGCCCATAGCTGGGAAGCAGCAGGATCCATATCTGAGAAGCAGCAGGGTCCAGAGCTGGGAAGCAGTAGGATCCATGGCTGGGAAGCAGTGAGGACCAGAGCTGGGAAACAGTGATGTCCATAGGGGAAGCAGCAGGGTCCAGAGCTGGGAAGAAGTGAGGTCCAGAGCTGGGGAGCAGCAGTTTCCACAGCTGGGAAGCAGCAGGGTCCATGGCTGGGAAGCAGTGAGTTCCATGGCTGGGAAGCAGTGAGTTCCATGGCTGGGAAGCAGTGATGTCCATGGCTGGGGAGCAGCAGTTTCCAGAGCTGGAGCCCAGAGCTGTGCAGAGGCCACAGGAAGGAGCTGGGCAGAGCCAGGCCAGCAGCACAGGGCACAGGGCACGGCTGGGCTGGGTGGGCAGGGCAGGCATGGACTGAGGGCTGGCACTGCAGCCTCCCCAGGCTGCCCTCTGCCCTGGCACATCACGGCACTGATGCTGGCACTGGAGGGAAGCGTGAGCCTTCAGCTGCCACGCAGACTTCAGAGAGCAGTGAAGTAATTGAGTATTGACTGAGATGTCCCAGGTGAGTCCTGCCTGCACATTACATTCTGCTTAACTCAATAATTACCATTTATATTATCCCTTCCCACACTCTGTTAAGTTAAAAGGTCTGTAATTAGCTACTTGGTTTAAGTGTAGAGTGTTAATTAATTCATATTATGAAGTACAATTGCTTCTCAAAGATAACGTTGCACGTTCTATCACACTGTATCCCCTGTAAGGCTTTAACAAAATACAAGCTTGTCCCAGTGAGTGAGCAGAGGTCCTACAAATCAGGCACTGGGATGCAAAACTTCCTCTGCAAAGCCAAAAGGAAGCAAAAAAATGGACAAACAATTCAGCACAACCCCTGCTCTGAGCCCCAGGAGGACATACAAGGCTGCAGCTCCTGCATCATCCCCAGTCCCCCTGTAGCACCACAAATGCATTTAACTGCTGGTTTATCTTTGATTCCATTTAACTTAGTTGTTAGAAGAGTTTTAGTTTAGGACTTGATGCATTTATGGAAAAGTGTCCATAAATTCAGCCCAGAGTGGTTTCAGACCAGACAAGTTCTCTCACCACATCATAACAACCCTGAGACCCTTGTACAAAATCCCTAAAACTTCCCAAACAAACACCAGCCATACAGAGACTTAGAGAAGAACCTTGCAAAAGGCACAATAAATTACTGAACTTTTGGCACTGGGCTGAATTAAAATGATAAACTCGAGTTTCTGCTTGCCAAAAGCTGTTTCCATGCTGCTGCAGCAGCAGATGGTCTTTCCTGGAGGTGAAGGATTTTGAAGATTTGCCAGCGCAGAGAGAACCAGAGGCTTAACATATGTATTGTAAGATGTGAGAGGAGAGTACCTGGAGGTGCAGCTCAGAGGGTGGACTGACCCAATTCCTGCTCCTTGGGGTCCCTTCATAATTCCTCAGGAGGGAAACCCCAATGGCCACAGCCTTCCCTTCATTCACACCAGCAGCCTGCTCTGGCTCTGTTGTATGAGTCATTAATTCCTAATAAGTAGAAAAGTGCCTGATGGGCTTTGGACAAGGATATTTACTTTATCAGAGACAATAATACAAGGTAAATTTCCAGCTATAAATCAGAGTTGGAATGTTGACGTATCTTTAATAATGATAAATGAAGAATTTATGGATGCAGCTGAAGTTCACTTGAGAATTTTGATTCATGACCACACTGAGCTCAGGTGGAGCCATGTCCTAGGTTACAATGTAGATTGTGCCCAAGGTTTGTATTCTATCCCCATGAGCCATTGGAGCCAAGGTGGGGCAGTGTTTTCCTTATCTTCTGTTAACGAGCCCAACAATGCCTTACCACATGACTCATAGATAACTTCCTCCGGGAGTTATCTCTGTTTAATGGGCCAGCAAGGACCCACTGCAGGGCTCAGAGAATGAGATCAGCCCATTGGGAGATGCTCCGCCCAGGGGGAGGAGCCAAGCATTCCCACCTGGATAAATCCAGGGTTTGGGACAGCACAGGCAGCTTTTTATCCACTGGACTCCAGAGGAGACAAGAGCTACCAGACCTTTCTACAGGATCACTGCTTCGACAAGATCATCTCATCTGGACTGCCACTACCACCCTAACAGGGTGTCAGGTATTCTGACTGTCAGTGGTTTTTTGTACTATTACTTTTATTTTACTTTCTCTTATTTCTTTTCTTTTCCTCTTATTAAATTGTGTTTCTGACTTGGAGTCTTTCACCGGTTTTGCTTTCAAACCAGCACAAGCCATCAAGCCCAGCCCCAGCAACTTGTCCCAGGTTTGGACAGCATCACATCCCTCACCTGCACCCCGGTGATGCCAGCCCTGCTTTCCCTCCTGTGCTGTGGGGCTGCAGGGTGACCCTACAGGGCCTGATCCCCTTCCCTGGAAGCTGTGCCAGCACTGAGCTCTGTGCCACGAGCCAGGGCTGTGACAGCTCCCCAGCCTGCCAGAGAAATGCTAATTGCAAAGCAAGTAATTAGTGGCTATAAAATATGACCAATACAATTACACTGAGGATTTTTTTCCTCTGTCTGTCCAGAGTCTTGGCACGGAACAGTTTTATAATTAGGTGACAAAACTGACAGGCAGCTCCAGTGAAACAGGCTGTCCTCACCCTCTGCAGAGACTCCCCAAGTGTTCTGCACCAATAATTACTAATCAAGTTATTTCTCTCAAGATTAAAAAAGCATTCTGCAGGTAATTTGCCCATAATAGCACAGGCCTGGTGCTGGCAAAGAGCCCCACAGCTCTGGGATGGCTCCAGTGCCAGCACCACAGCCCCTCCTGAGGGACACCCACCCCGGCTTGGGACCCCCTTTGTGGCCCCACGGGCTCTGAACTGCTGCTCCATCCCCCAAAATTGCCACACAAGGGCACTCAGTGCATCCCATCACTCCCAGGACCCCCGACATGTCACGACAGGTGTCACAAAGGGCTGGTTTGAGGTCACTTAAAGAATGACCAGCAAAGGTGATCCCAGCACAGCCAGGATCCCAACACAGTGGGTGGGACAGAGCAGGGAAGCAGCAGTGATGCTGGAATGTTCTCATCCCTCCAGATTGTCAGTGGGCACGAGGACAAACAATCTGGGGAAGATGAAGGACACAAGAGCAGCAGTGTCTGAGCCACATCTCTGGAGTCTCAGCCTGCTGCCCCACACCAGACCCACCTGGAGCTCACCTGCACGGGGACACGCTCCCCTCAACACTGCTGCATCGCAGGTGTGGCTGCTGGTGTGCTCAGTGGCACTGTGATGATGTCACCCAGCTGCATTCTCTACATTTTTTTCCTGGCAAAAAAAAGCCCACGAGCCTGTAATTTGTCATTAGCATACCGACCTGGAGAGCAGCTGAACAAACCACAATATCGAACAAACAACCAAACAAAACCCCTAATGGCTCCTGTCAGGCAGAGACCAACGCTGATGGATGACCTGTGGCAGCACAGGAGGATAATTCGTGAATTGCCATTGATTTCCAAAATACAAAACATAAATTTTGCTTTACAACTGAAGTGTCACGGGAAGTTTTGTTTCTAGTAGGTGTTTTGTCTCCCTGTGGTTGTTTTGGGGGAAATAACATTCACTCCAGCCAAACCCACAGAGTCCTTATGACACAAACTTGCTGGTTAAACTCAGGCATCTGCTTCTAGATGGATTATTGCTGGGAGTCCTCAGAATTCCCTTCAGTGCTGGTGTGGCTCCTGAGTCAACCCCATGAGCACCACACCAGCGGGGCAGGAGGGGTCCCAGCCCCCCCTGCATTTCATGCAGGGAGAACAGTGCCAGGCTGCCTGTCCAAGGAGAAGCACTGAAATCTGTCATTTGGACCAGCTCAGTGCCCACTGATGTTTTTGAAGGGCCCAACAGCCTCTCTTCCACCACAGCCCAGCCCACAGCTCCACCCCAACAGCTCCTGTCTGAGCAACAAACTCCACAGCTCCCACCCTGTTGGTTTCTTATCTTCTTTTCTTCATGTTAGAGCCAGGATTAATGCACAGGAGTAGCACTTTTGTGTTCGGACTCGGTATTTATTAATTCTTATCTATATTACAGTCTCACAAGTTGTGAGCTCTAACTAGAAAGTTAGAAAACGGATGCCTCTAATTCTTTCCAAGGTTATTTAAGCATAAACTATCCAATAAATGAGATGACACCTATATTATTTATACTTTTGACCCAATAATGACCACCCAAGGCCTGCAATGCTGACCTTTTTCACCCAATTAGAAAAAACCACCCAAACCCATGAAGGAGAAGGTGAAGAAGAGGGACTTAGACTATGCCTTAAATCCTTCATATTGCCCCATATATATTATTATTATTATAATAATGATTCCCCAAATTCTAAATTTTTCACCCTGGGAGATCACACAACACTATTCAAACTACACACTCACAACCCCAGTGCTGTCACTCAATTTTGAAGCCTGTTCCACGGCCTCAGGTCAAATGTGGTGCTTGCTTGAGGGTCAGTATCTTTTAGCACAGAACCTGAAATCCTCAGCCTCCAGGGTTCCACCACCCCCCCACCACCTTGGCTTCACCTTTGGGCAGGAGTTCAGCCCATCACTGTGACACCCAAATCCCCAGCACTCGCCTTGAGCTGCTCCATCTCTTTCCCAGAACATCTGCTGTGCTGCACACGCCGCCACCAACAGCATCAGTCCTGCTGCCACCAATGCAGCCAGGCAGGACTGAGCCTGCAATCATCTGAAAACATGAGAAATCACCTCTGTGCTGTCCCAGCACACCAGAGCCACCAGGGCCTCTGAGCAGCCCTGCAGACCCAGGAGCTGGGGATGCTTTTTGTGGAGTCCCAGGGGATCATCCCCAAGGTTGCTGTGACCCAACCCTGGAGGGACCGAGGCAAATGGAGAAAGATCCCCTTTGAGGTCATGGTGAGGAAAACCTCCCTCCCATGGGGCTTTGCAGCCACGTGTTAACATTTCTTAGGTTTCATTGTTCTATTGGTTTGTTAAGTTTGTCACTCTGTTACCATATATGCACACATGCCAGAATGTTCTTCTTTCCCTTGAACCCCATTGGGTTAAATTTGCTGCAGTGTCCCACCCCTGTAACCCCATTAATCCCCTTAGTTCATATTTACCCCTTTGCACCACTTTTTCCTATTATTTTTGGTCCCTGACCTCAAGACCCACCCTTGCTGTCCCGTTTATAACCCTGTGCCCTCAGACCCCTTTCAGCTCCCTGGAGCACACTCAAGGCTGTACCCACCATGCAAGCACTGACAACAAACTGCTCGGATTTCCAAAGGGAACTCCTCCTCCTCACCTTTATCCCCAGCCCTTTATCAGCAGAGTGCTCTGAGGGACAGGCAGCTCTCAGGGACACGCAGGGACGCGATGCTACAAACAGCTCCTCCCACAGCAGCAAACACAGGCGGCACCGCCGCTGGTCCATGCTTGTAGGAATGCATTTCCACACCCAAGCAAACCATTCTGTATAAGGAAAAGAATTTCGGGTTACCTTTGAACATATAAGGAAGCCAAACTAGAAAGTTCTGTGCCCTTTTCATCGGCATTGGTACTGGCTGGGCTTTGGAAATGTACCTCAAAACTTTTCATTGCCAAGTTCATTGGGCAAGGTGCCAAAAAGCTCACCTGGACCATCCAGTACTTAAAGACTGCACAGAACTGCTCGATTGCTTTTTTGGACTGCCTTAGCAGTGTAAGAATGTTCTCTACACTGTGTTCGACTTGTATTTCTTTTTTGATAGTGTTTGTTATTTTTGTCATTATTAAAACCTTTCCTTTCACAAAGCACATCCAGAGAAGTTGTCCCGCTGTTATTAACACTCTGAGAAGTTGCAGGTCAGCCCTCAGACTTGACACATCTTCACGGGGCTTATTACACACCGGCCACATGTAAGGCTGTGTCACATGCTCTGCTCTGCTGTCAGCAGCTGCTCTCTGTGTTCTCCTGCATCCACAGCCTTTTGTCATCCTCTAACCCATGACAAACCCATCATGATGGTAAAGATCGGAATCATTGTGGCCCCAGGCAGATGCCCAGGACTGGCCCAGAGGAGCAGCAAGTGTTTTCTGCACAAGGCAGTAACAAATTACCGAATGTCACCTGTGATTTATCACTGCCTTGCTTTCCAGACAGTGGGACTGTTCCCCCCAGGGAAGCAGCCTTGTGGGTGCCAGCACATCTGCTCTGATTGAGCTCTAACAGGGATGGTTTTGCTTATTTTATTGGATTGGAAGCATCCCCAATAAACATCTTGTCTCCTTGTCTGAGTGATGCCTTTGCCATACGACACTGAATTTACATCCCATATACTGCACACAACTGCTCTGACAACTGGAAAAGCACCATATGGGGTGGGGACACACTCCAGGAACTCAGTCCCAGCAGGGAAAATCTTTGCCGTGCTCCTGAATGTGCCAGAAACGTCTGCAGGTGACAGGCCCTGCCAGAGACAAGACTACGCAGCTCTGTGCCGTGCTTTCATCTTCAAAGATGCTTTAAGATGCAAAGAAATTAACAGCAGCTTCTCCTGGGCACAGCTTTTGGCTGTGTGGGGGTCTGAGACACTGCAGGGAGACTGCTGGAGCCTGCCTGCAAGCTTGAGCTGCTCTGATGAGGAGCAGACAAGAGGGCAGAGACAGCCCAGAGGGCACAGCTGCCTTGGGCACAGCTGCCTTGGGCACAGCTCTGGGGGTGCTCCCACTGCAGCTGCCAGCAGGAATGGCTGAAGTGCCACTTGTGCCAGGGCAGTTCTGCTACTGAGAGCCCACCTTGCCACACACAAGTGAGGAGAGACCCCTCTGAGCCAGCCCTCCTCTGTCAGCACCCCCAAAATGGGCTGGGGTACGGTCACCCAGGGTTTGAAACACACAGCAAACAGCTCTCTGCTCCCTGGCATGGCACCTGCAGCTGCTGAGCCAGGAGCCACCTGCCCTGTGCCCCTGGTCTGGCTGGGACAACAGAGCCTGGCATGTCCTTGCCACTGGCTGGCAGTGGGGACTGTGGCCCCAGATATCCCTTTCATCTCATCAGGGGCTGCTGGATTTAATTCCCTGCACTTTGGTATAAAGTGAGGGTCCCATCCACAAAGCAATTTGTGTTTCTCAGAGCAGGCAGTCAGAACATTTCCCATTAAAATGTAAATTTAGCTGTGTTTTCTGGCGTCTCTTTTCCTTCCTTGAAGTAAGGAGAATATGAACTTGTATTATTTTTTCCATCAACGATATCTTCCCCTCTGTTTTGTTTTAAGGAAAAAAGCTGCCTGATATACACCTTTAGCAAATTAAATTTGAATTGAGTCTGACAGCACAACAGGGATCCAGATTACAGAGAGATGTCCTGGCCTAATTGGAGTCATTGCCAAGAAGTTTTTTGCAGAGTGTTAACCACGGAGGGCACAAGCAGAGCAAACATTCTGCACTGAATGCTCACCTCGCCAGCATTCCCAGCTGGCTGCAGGACCAGCCTGTTCCCAACACCAGCAGCACCTTGGTGGTGTGTCTCAGGAACATCCTGCATGCTGAGTTTAGTTTTACTGCAATCCCAGCCATCCTCAGCCAGGCACTGCAGGCTGGGGCTCCAACCCTGGGGCTCCCAAGTCAGCCAGGTGTGCTGGTTCCTGCCCTGCCAGCCATCCCTGTCCCATCTCCATCCCTGTCCCTCCTCCATCCCTGTCCCACCATCCATCCCTGTCCCACCTCCATCCCTGTCCTGCCAGCCATCCCTGTCCCACCTCCATCCCTGTCCCTCCTCCATCCCTGTCCCACCATCCATCCCTGTCCCACCTCCATCCCTGTCCTGCCAGAAATCCCTGTCCCTCCTCCATCCCTGTCCCACCATCCATCCCTGCCCCACCATTATCCCTGTCCCACCATCCATCCCTGTCCCACCTCCATCCCTGTCCCGTCTCCATCCCTGATCCACCTCTGATCCCTGCCCTACCTCTGATCCCTGCCCCACCATCCATCACTGTCCCACCTCCATCCCTGTCTTGCCAGAAATCCCTCTCCCATCATCAATCCCTGCCCCACCTTCATCCCTGCCCCACCATCCGTCCCTGCCCCACCTTCATCTGTGTCTCACCATCCATCCCTGCCCCACCTCCATCCCTGCTCCTCCTCCATCCCTGTCCCATCTCCATCCCTCATCCACCTCTGATCCCTGCCCCACCTTCCTCCCTGCCCCACCATTAATCCCCACTCCACCTCCATCCCTGCCCCACCTTTATCCCTGATCCACCTCTAATCCCTGCCCCACCTCCATCCCTGTCCCACCACCCCTCCCTGCCCCTTCTCCATCCCTGCTCCTCCTCCATCTGTCCCACCATCCATTCCTGCTCCACAACTGATCCCTGCCCCACCTCCATCCCTGATCCACCTCCTACCCCGCCAGCAATCTCTGACCCACCTCCATCCCTATTCCACCTCCATCCCTATTCCACCTTCATTCCTGTCCCATCCCACCCCTGTCCCACCACTCCTCTCACCACAGCTGCAGCCACAGCAGAGGGGAATGGATGTCTGGAAACCAGCAGAGAATTTTGGCCAAACATGCTCAGAATAATGAAACCAACTGTCCTGCTCACTGCAGGTTTTAAAAGGTTTCATGATTAAAACCCCAAATCCCTGTGAACTCACCATTTCTTCTGCTTTCAGACACCTGGAGGCAGGGAAGGGCTCTCTGCACACCTGGGGAAGCCTATCAGTGTTTGAAGGGTGTTTAGAGGGTACAACTACACACCAAGGAGAACAACCTGAAAATTCCCCTCTGCCCATTGGGCAGATAACGGCCACAAGCTCGGGAGCTCCTCATTCCCCAAAAATCCCATCCAATCAAGCTGTGGCTGATGACAACTTGCACCTGACAGAGCTGCAGCCAGGCCACTCCCAGCCCCTGTGGGCAGAGTTAACGGGCAGCATCACCCCAGACCCCGGGGAGAGTGGGGGTCACCAATAAAAATGAATGGTTTCATGGCAAGGAGAGATCTGATCTCTCGGTTCTTGGGCTGATAACCCCCGAGAATGTTGTCAAAATTCCTTGTCCCAAGCCCCAGTGCCAGAAGAGAGAGTCAGGATGCATCTGTGTACGTCCTCAAGGTTGTTTATTGTTTCTTATCTGGTACATTTTGTTCTCACCCAGATTGGGTGCTGGCTGCAGTGCTGGTCATCCCTGACTGACCACCCCGAGGGCGGCCGTAATCTTTTATATCAAATATTACCTGATCTATATTTATAACAGCATACCAATACCTATCACCTGTGTTAGACACTGCACTTCTATGCTAAACCAATCCAAAAGTGCCACCACCACAGCAGAAGATGGAGGACAAGAAGAAGCAGAAGGACAGGGGCACGCCCAGATTCCTCCATCTTGCCTCCTTGAACCTCTTTTATGAACCCCAAAATTCTACATTAACACCCGGTGATAAGTTAATTATTACTCTAATCAAACTCTTGTGGTTTGTAATTCTCCATACAAGGTTGGTAACTGCTCCTATGGGCTAAAATCAAAGGCACTTCGGTATTTTTTGCCTTTGTGCCAGGGTCTCAGGATCCCTTACCAGGGTCTCGGATCACCCAGGGCAGCCAGAGGGATGTCCTGGGTTCCAACACTGACCCAGTGCTTTCCCTGTCCTGGGCACCAAAGTGCTCCCCAGGGCCACTCAAGACTTTCCTGCAGGACTGGAACCCAGCACATCTTGGACTGCAACAGAGTGCTCTGTCCCACAGCAGCAGCAGCAAGTGAATCAGCAGTCTCAGGCAGCATTAATTATGCAGAGAATCATTTGCTGGTAAGGAAAAAAAAAAATTCTAATTTAATCAAAATTAAATTAATAGTTAATTTAACAATTCCACAGTGAAAAGCCCTTGACCTCTGGACATGCAAGGACTGTTCATGGCTCCTGCAGTGCTGACATCCTGTGGCACCCCAGCACTTCCCCAGCTCAACCTGCTGTGCCCAGAGCCCCCTCCCCAGGGACTCCCTGCAGCCATCCCCAAGGTGTCAAAACCAGGCTGGGTAAACCACAGCCATTGTGAAAAAGGGAAAAAATGGAGAAGAGGTGGATGAACACAGACCATGTTACCTTTAAGCCCCTGAAAAATTCCAGTACAAATAATTTTTTTTTTTTTAAGGAACTGGAAAATAGGAACAAGAGCAGCCAGGCAAAACATCCTCCAGGAAAGGGAGCTGAGAGCAAATATGACAAATGTGCCTGGAAGAGGGAATGCTGTTTGAGGAAACAGACTCTCCAGACGACCTCAAGGTTCCTTCTGTCTATATCACCTACACTTGCACAGATTAATTCCTTTAATCAGTATCCTGTGAACAACCCTCACTCTGAGCTCCCAGCATCTGGCAGGGCAGGCTGGGCTTCATCTGGAAGCATCTCCCCAGGTAGTGGAATATCTCCTAGTCAAGGCATTACAAGAAAATAAATCAGAAGAAGATTAACATAAATATTGTTTGAAAGATTTAATCGGCTGCAAATTGCAATTTTGTGTTTTTAGCTTAATTAGGCCGAGTGTGGTTTTCATTGTATTGGGAGGCAGAAGGAGGGCAGTGGCAGCAGCATCACAGATCTCTGGTTGCAGTGATGGGGAAAACTCTCCCTGCTTAGGGCTCTTGGATGCCTCAGACAGCAGCATTCCCAACAGCTCCAACAGGGCTGGAAAGGGTCACACACCAATCAGCTTCACCTCAACACCAACCCTGCCCCAGGCAGCCGGGCCTGGTGTTGTTCCTTTGAACCAATTCTCCTCAAGTTTGAACTGGCTCTGCTAGAGAGGTTCTACAGCTGCGCTTTTGTTTGCAGGGCGAGTGCTAATTAAAATGCAAACCTTGTATCCCCTGCTCTGACTGCTCACACCGAAGTGATTTCCACAAGGGCTGCAAACACCAGGGTCACCCTGCTCTGTGAGCAGGTTTATAAAGGTTTAATAGTCCTGCCTACCGAGTTTCCAGGGGTACATCCCCACTCCAGCAGAAGCTGTGTCTGACCCCCCCCCCCCGTCCCACCTGGGTTGGGGGTGTATTTTCACCATGTCCTGTGCAAGCCTGGGACAGATCCAAGCTTAGCCCAGGCTCCCTACACAGAGAGAATAAATCTGAGACCTTGGGAGGTGGGACATTGAGAAGATGCCAATAGAGTGAGCCCCATTGGTTCAAGACCTCAGACTTATAAGGTCAAGCCTCTGCCCTGTAACCAAGTTTGGACACCTGACCCCAGGTAAAACCCTACAAAATGCCAGGCTAACCACGCCCCTGGTCTGTAACCAAATTTGGACACCTGTCCCAGGTAAAACCCTATAAAATGCTGGGCTAACCACACCCCTCATCTTTAGATGCTGCCTTCAGTCAGATTTGTTAAATCCTCTTTCTTAGCTCTCCATCATACTCATCCTGTTCATTAGCCATAAATGCTATCTCTGAGCTCCCCATCGTACCCATCCCATTCCTTAGCCACCCAGCCAAACCAGGATTGGGGTTGGGATCCCCCCGCCCCCATCATGACAATGTCCCAGCAGCCAGGTCAGCGTGTCCTGGTGACTCAGGTCCCACCACCACGGCCCCTGCTCACAGCACATGGGGCTCTGCAGTCACCTGGTGTAGCAGCAGGGTGGGAAGCACCAAGGACACCTGGACAAGCAACAAATCCCAGGGTTGCTCCATTCTGGCACGTTCCAGAGGTGCTGATGCTGCCCCAACGCTGACACACAGGCTTGAGACCTCAGCTGGTGCCAAGCACATCAAGCTGACAGCGCAGTGCCCCACAGCCAGCCAGGAGCCAGAGCAAAGAGGGAATTTATAGTGCCTGCAGTTTCTGCAAGGGAACAACAGCACTGGCCCTTTCACCCATGCCTGATGCATGGCTCAGCTTCTTGATGCTGGTGGTACAAATAAAGCTGTCACTTGCAGGGACACTGAACAGCAGGGAATGAGCCATGAGCAGAGGCACCAGCTCAGATGGTGAAATGTTTCTCCAGTTTTCTGCCCACCTTGGTTGTTCACAAATGCCACTCCAGGTTGTGGCCCAGATGAAGCTCTGGGCATCCCAGAGCAGACACCAAGGCCAGTCCCATCCAGGCAAGGCAGCTCTTCCCTAGGGCTGTGCCTCACCTGGGGGAGGAGCCCCTCCTGGCTGTGAGGGCACCAGCCCCACCTGCATGTTTCAGTCCCCGGGTGCAGCAGTGGCATTTGGGAGTGGAGCAGATGCCTTTTCCCAATAAACCCCTCTGGAGGAGAAGGCACTTGGAGAATCTCAGGCAAAGCAATCGAGCTCACACATCCACATGCACGCCACGTGGCCAGCAGCAGGGAGAGGCAGAAGCCCCTTGGTCTGGATCAGTTCCAGCAGTTTATTCCCAGGTGGTGCTGAAGGATGTTCCAGTGCCATGAGGGGGTATTGGGGGCCAGTTCTTGGCTTAAGTCAGGGCTACAGCAGCCAATGACCTCGGGGTACAGGGCAGTGCAAAGGGCAGTGCAAAGGGCAGGGAAGGTCAAGGTCCTATAAGGAGACAGGGCCAGACACCAGGAATGGGGAAAAACCAAGGGGGGACCCAGGGCAAACCACAGAGCACCATGGGGAGGTCCTGTCTCTCAAGCCAGGCAGGTGATTATAATTTATCCTGCCAGGGCCAACTCCTAGGCATTATATCAAAAGGCTGTAGGGATTCCACACCCAAGGGGAAGAGGAGCTGCTGCAGCAGAGCCCCCACAGCTGGGGAAGCAGCTCCTGCAGGCCCCTCACTGCACAGTTCAATCAGTGACCATGGCTCAGCTGCTCCACTGGGGCAGGGCAGAGCCACCTGCCTCTGCCAGCACAGAGGGCACAGCTGCACCCCGTGACCCATGGTGCAAGATCAGCCTGTCTGAGCAGGGAAATACATCACTGGGAAAACAGGAAACGTTTGGGAAGGGGATGGTGGGTGTGAGTGATGGGTGAGCACTGGAGGAGCCCAGCAAGGATCGATGAGCAGATGATGAGCTGAGGAAGGAGGCAGGGCTTGTTCACTGTGCAAATCCAGCAGAAATTGCTCACTGTACGAGGTTACAGCGAGCCCCCAAGCAGCCCTTACACCCCTGCAGGTGTGGGGACACCAGGGCTGCAGTTCTGGCTCTGGTGTGAGCTGGGAGATGTGCAGAGTCACCCGTCCAGATTCACTGACCCCCAGGGCCCCACTCTGCCCCCTCCACTACACCAGAGCCCCTGCTCAGAGCTCTGGGGATAGGCAGGCAGGACAAGGGGTCCTGTGCAGGCTGAAGTGACCCCTCTGGTTTCCCTCAGCCCCTCCATCCCCCAGGATAGCTGACTGGGAAAGGCAAGGTAAGAGCAGAGATGCAGAGAAGGGGAAGCAGCCAGAGATCACACCCCCACTCTGCAAACGACAGAACTCACCCAGCCTGGTGCCTGGGGAATTTTACAGCAGAAGCTCCAGCCAGCAATGACTCTGGGGTCGGCTGTGTGTGCAGGGCAATCCATCAGCAGTGCCTGAGAGCTGCTTGTGAGCAACAACAGAAAACTCTTCCACGGCCCTCAAGACATTGGGAAAAAACCATCCCAGCAGAGGCTGTGCAAGGCAGGGCAGCGGCCCTGGCACTCCTGGCACACATGGGCAGTGCCAGGGACAGGATCCTGGCTCCACACCCCACACCACCCCCTCCTTGCTTCCCAGTGACCTCACTTTCCAATCAATAATCAATACCAGTGGACACTTTCATCCATTCCCAGTTTACTTCAGCTTAGCACCATTTCAGAGCAAAATCAAGAGAGAATTCTACATTTAAAGGAAGGAAGTTCAT
The DNA here is from genome assembly GCA_910950805.1 of Acrocephalus scirpaceus scirpaceus. Classification (NCBI taxonomy): domain Eukaryota; kingdom Metazoa; phylum Chordata; class Aves; order Passeriformes; family Sylviidae; genus Acrocephalus; species Acrocephalus scirpaceus. The sequence continues at coordinate 3,856,958 of OU383796.1, forward strand.
CACACCAAGAGCTTATTTCTTTCTCTGCTTTAGGAGGATGCAGGTTGTCCTGAGCAGCTCCAACCTGGGTTATCTGAACACTGGGAATTTTCAGAAGCACTGGCTTTTCACCTCAGGAGATTTTGATCACATTTAGAACAGAGAAAAGGAGCCAGAGAACAGCATAGGAAAAAACGTAAATACATTAAATTCTGCATAAACACAAGAATTGTTTTTACTATAGCACTCACTGATAGTGGATCTGGTTACCCAGAGAGGTGAAATCTCCATTGCTGCAGACATTTACAACTCAGCCCTAAGAAACCTGCTCAGATTGACCCTTCTTTGAGTAGGGGTCAGAGCAGATCATCTTCAGAGATCCCTTTCCACTTAGGGTGTTCCATAATGTAAATAATGAATAAGCTCCAGTTTTTCTTCACAATTTTAGTATTTTGTAAATAATTTTGAGCAAGAATGGTCTGGAAAGCACAAGATGGACAAGGAGCAGGACATTTCCAGTCCATTCCACACAGACAGAGTAAGACCCTGCATACTCCCTTGTGGAACAAAAGCTGCCCTCAGTTTCAGGACAGGACAAGAAGTTCAGACACTAAAGACATCAGACTAATGGCAAAACTGTATTGGTATTTATTGCAGAAATACCTTTCATACTTGCAATAAAGTCTACCAGGCTTCTTCCTGAACCCTCAGAGGTGGCTGGGGCACACAGGGCCTTCCCCACCCCATCCTGACAACACCTGAACTTCCATAATCACAAAGCCTGATCAGGATAACAGAAACATCTGGGAACAGTACAGCAGCACAAAGAGTTCAGAAAGAGTTTTCCAGTCTTTCTTTTTTAACCTTTTTTTAATTTACCTTGACATAACCCATCGACCTTATTAAACAAGGCCATGATCACTCCTGAGTGCACAGGCACACAGTGCCCAGCTCCAACAGCTCCCAGTCCCAAGGGTTAGGGAGATTCTGGTACCAAGCCATACTTCTTCTTCAGGATTTCAACTGTGGGTGTTAGTGCACTGCAGGGAGAAACAGAGACATCAGAACAAAGGGGTTTGGAGCATTTAAACTGCATTTTCTGGGGAAGAGCAATCAGAGAGACACAGGATTGCACTTAGAGCCAAGGAGAGCATGAACTCCAGAAACTACAGCTTCACACAGAAGCTGTGAGAAAGGAGAATCTGAGAGCTCCTGAGGATCTCTGTGTGTGCTCATAATTAGGTTAACATTAATGGGAAGGCAGAACTGCTGTGGAAAAAGAGAAACGAAGCAAACAAAGTAAAGCAAAACAAAGCAGAGTCGTGCATTGTCATCATAGGACACAAAATAAATTGACTCTACTAAGTTCTCAGGCAGAAGAGAAATTAAGGCTTAATTTACAATTCTTTCAGCTCTTTTTTATAGCATGCTGCACTACAAAAGCTGACACCTCTCTCCATTGGTTAAGTAACAGAAATTGCAAACAACACCTGGGAGAGAGGGTGTTACGGGAAAAGGGCACTGTTAACTTAACATGTTTTGAGAAAAGCAGTTATTTACAGAAAGATGTTTTGGGGAGAGAAACTGTTGACAGCTTTCCCTTGGGAAAGGAGCTAGCAATAGTTAGCAAGCTAAAATTCTCTCAGGCTCAGAAATATCAAGCCCACAATGCATGACCCACCCCATCCAAAAGCTTTGTTTCATTTAAAGCAAAGGAAAAGCCCCAGCTGCACTCACCAGCCAGGCCGGATGATGGAGAATTTCCCTGACACTGATAAATCAACCACAGTTGACCCCAAGCGACACTCTGGGCTCTGCATGTCTCCTATGGGGCCTCCATCAATGACCAAGGACAGCTGAGGCCACAAATCCTGGAATTCCTGCAAGAGAGCTGTGGGTTAACAGTCCTGACAGCGGCCTGTGAGAATCATTTAAATAAAATAAAAGTACAGTAGCAGAGCAATGCTTGGTTTACTGCTAAAGCTGAGTGCAACTGAAAGAGCCTGGGGCATCCCTGAGGGATGAAAGAACCTCACCAACACGGTCAGGGTGCTGCCCTGGGAGCTGATGTTGGCACTTGTCAGAGCCAGGGGTCCTGGGCAGGCCCGAGCCAGGTCTCTCATGAAGGGGTGGTCTGGAATGCGAACACCAACCAGCTGCAGGGAGGGAGAGGAGGGAGAGGAGATTTCTGTTTACACGCAGAAATTTGTTTTCATTCTGCTCTGCCTAAAGCTCTCTTGACTTAAAAGCTGAAACTCTAAAGAACTGACACACCTACATCTGCTGAACCAGCAATAACACAAGACTTAAGCCAGGCCCTAACGCTGCTTTATGCCACGTCCAGGTCAGTCACAGGAGCAGGACAACACAGGGACAACACTTTGGGGACAGGTAAGGACAAATGTTACAGCAGCAGCACAACAGCAGCCCCCTGCCCCCGAGATCAACCCTGCAGCCAGGACCTACCGATGTGAACGGATTCAAGTCTTTGTTCAGCTCTTCTGAACGCTCCAACACCAGGGTCACTGGTCCCGGGAGCAAGTCCCGCAGCAGCTCGTCGGGAACATTGACGTGGCAGTACCTGCAGGGCCAGACACAGCCGGGTCAGGGAGCGCACACGGTGTCACCCGGGACCCCGGGCAGCTCCGGTACCGCCCTCCCATCCCCCCCTGGGGCGAGGGGAGCGAGGGGAGCAGCCGCACCCCGCCGGGACCCCCGGGCAGCCCCGCACGCACCTGTAGAGCCGCTCCACGTCGCCGAGGCAGATGGCGAGCGGCTTGGCGCCGTTCCGCCCCTTCAGGCTGTAGATGCTGCGCACGGCGGCCGAGTCCTGGGCCAGGCAGGCCACGCCGTACACCGTGTCCGTGGGCACCGCCACCAGCCCGCCCGCCTGCAGGGCGGCGGCCGCGGCCGCCACGGCCTCCCTCCATTCAGAGCCGCGGCAGCCGTCAGCGGGGCGGCCCGGCTCCTGCCGCCACCGGCCGGGGCCTCCGCCCTCCGCTGCGGCCCAGCCCGGCTCGACTGCGGCGCTCCCGCCGCCGGCCCAGCCTCCCCCTTCCGCTGGCTCCCTGCACACACCCGGAGGGCCGGGCCGGGCCCCGCTGCCGGGCGGCAGCAGCACCAGGCGGGCGCGGCCCGGCCCCGGCCCCGCCGCTCTCTCCGCCGCCCGCGCCAGCGCCAGCACCCGCGCGGCCCGCGCCATGCGCGCCACTTCCGGCGCGGGGCGATGACGCAACGGGCGGGGCGGGGCCGCCGTTCCCATGGCGACCGGGGGCGCGCAGGAGCCGCGCACGGGGCGGACGGAGCCGGGAGAGCGGCGGGTGCGGAGAGGGCAGGGACGGAGGGAACGGGAGGGGAAAGGGGAGGAACGGAGGGAACGGGAGAGCTAAGGGAGAACGGGAGAGGTAAAGGGGATCGGGGGGGAACGGAGGGAACCGGAGAGCCGAGCGGGATCGGGGGGGAACGGTGGGAACGGGAGGGGGAAAGAGGAGGAACGGAGGGAACGGGAGAGCCGAGCGGTATCGGGGGAGAACGGAGGGAACGGGAAAGCCGAGCGGGGTCGGGAGATCCGGAGAAGGGATGGGAGGGAAAGGGCAGGAACGGGAGGGCCGGGGGCTCCGGGGGTACCCGCGGCGCCGGCCGTGACCGCTGTCCCCGCCGTGTCCCCGCAGGTTGCGGACGACCCGCGGAGGCTGCGGGAGCTGCTGGAGCTCCGGCAGCGGCAGCTGCGCTCCCGCATCGCCGCCTGCGAGGAGCTGACGGCGGCGATGGCCGCGCTGCGGGCGGCGCTGAGCCCCGGCCCGGCGGGCGGCGCGGGGCCCTGAGGAGCCGAGGATCGGCCACGCGGAAGGGACCGAGGGGTTTGGGGCTCCGGGAACGCCCGGGCGGTGCCGAGGGAACACAGGGACCGGTGACGGCCGCGCCTCCGGGCCGCGATCCCCCGCTGTGGCCTTGGAGCTCGCTCGGTCTCGCCGCGCTCGTGCCTTTTTATCGCATTAAATTTACACTGCAAAATAAAGCGAAACGGGCTTGCTCTGTATCTCCCCATCCCCCCGTGTGCTCCTGCGGAGGAGGCACAGCCGCCCCAGTGCTCCCAAGGCTGGTCCTTCCCTGGCTGCTCTGGGGCCGGGGCCAGCCCGAGGCTGCAGGGGCACAAACCCCGCTCAGCCCCAGCCCTGGAAGCAGAGAAACTCTGCCCGAGCACCAACCAGCTACGGGACGAGGATGGAGCTCTGCGATGGGAGATGCCCGCAGAAATCCAGTTCTGGGTTTCAACTCCCACCCACACCTCACGGCACCGGTGCTGGGAGAGGGAGGAAGGTGAAAAGGCAAACGCTGCCTTTCAGGCTTGGAATTCTTCCTTAGAGGACACATTCCTCTCCCACAGAATAGTCTCAGGAAAAACTATTATAACACAATGTTTAAATAAGCATTTAATTAGGATTCCATTAGTATTAATATTGCTTTCAATTCCAAAAAGGTTAATTTCCACTTCTTTGCAGATATTTCAAAGTACAATATTAACTTCATACAAAATGAGCAATTAAGCAAACACCATTATTTCACATTCTTCAAAAAATACAAATTCATATTTACTCTTTTGGGTTTTGGAGATGCTCTTCCTTTGGAAGTACTGTACCTGTAACTAACATCTTCACATTGCTCAATGTAAGCACATTTGTTCCCATGTTTCAGAGTTAAATAAATTCCTTTATTACCATACACACATTCTTGAGAAACTGGGGTTTAGTTCAGCTGTCTCCAAAGCCCCAGGCAGTGCAGCCCCTCAGCCCTGAAGCTCAGCTGGAGCTGGAGCTGCCCCCGGTGTGGAGCCAGGCTGGGGTTTGGGCTGGGTGAGGCAAAACAGAGCAGGGTCAGCCTGAGCAGAGGGAGGACAAGAGTCACAAACCAGGAACACCAGCGACTGCAACTACAGCACTGCAAACACACCCTCGAGTCTGCTGGAAAAGGTCATGTGAAAAAAATTCTTTAAGAAAAAGTAGAAACTGCATTTATTTGAGAAAGTGTACACTGCATAATGAACCAAATTTTGGCCAGCTTGCACACCACTGCAGCATGGTGTGGGGTTTCACCTAGTTCCAAAAACACACACTTAGACTGTACACTACTACATAAATATCCAGTTTAATTTGCATTTCTCAGTGCAGACACAGAATCCAACTTCTAGAACATGTGAGAGATATCAAGACAAGACACAAAAAAGTTAAAAGTTCAGCCCTGTCCATGAGAATTGACTACAGGTAACATTTATAAAAACTTGACATTGCTTCCAAAATATGTTACGGAAAAAATAGTATACAATTAAAAACTCTGCAGTCAGAAATTCATAGGGTTTATTAAAGACGTGCTCTTCTTTTTTGCCTTACAGTCCAAACTGACTCCCAACGGTTCTGCCCAGCTAGCTCAGGTAACTCCTGCCAACAACTTCTCACCCACAGATCTCAAATTATTTCAGAGACAACCAACACCCCGTCCTCATTCCGTGGGGAGGCTCCGAGGCAGCGCCAGGTTCTGTGCCCTGCCCGGTGTCTCCCGGCCAGCGGTGGAAGCGAGGACGTGACACCAGAGCTGCTCTGCTCTGCCCCACTGCCCCACCTCATCTCCAATCACCTCCAAGGACAGCTACCCTGGGCTCAGCTCCCCTGCAGCTCTGAGCCCAGTTTATCCTGGAGTAGGAGTGCTGTAAACACTTCACAGCGTCGGTGCAGATCAAGGACAACGTCGTGGATGGCTATGGCCATGCCACCCCCAAGAAATAAGGCAGTAACAGGACATCAGAAACCATCTTGAAGACAAATTTCAAAGGTGCAACATGCCTGTTTGAAAGCAGCTTGTCACTTGTGTTCCCACGTGGGTGACAGAACGAGGACAGGGGAAGAAGGGCACACATCAAGGGACACAGCATGTCCAACAGGAGCGACAAGCAGCCCCCAGAAAGCGTGAGAGAAAAGGCTGCTGAAGCACAGTGCTCTCAGAGGGTTATTTGCATAGATTGGACGTTTGCTAACGATGCATAATTTGTCTGGGGCACGGGGGAAGGGCAGCACAGCACCCACCACACCTGTTCTGTCAGACACACACACAGACCACACGGGACAAGGATCTTTAGCTACAGGTATTGCACCAAGTTAAGTGCTCATCTTTGCACACCCCTGTTAACTTTTACTCAGAGCAAAAATAAACTTTGTGAAAGTATATACAAAAGAAATTGCAGCAATTGGGTTAAAGATAAAATAACCTAAAGTGCATTTTAGATACCAGTATGAGGTTCTGCAAACTTGTCTTCCTGGGCACACTCAGCATGACACAAGTGTCCAACTCGTACTTTGTTCCATGTATTTCAGTACCAGCATTCAATCAGTGCTGATTTTCTACCCCAGCCCCCCACCCCCCCATCTACAAGCACAAAAAGCAATTTCTCCAACCTTCAGCTGCACGCCAAGTCTGCTTGCTTGGGTCCTTGCTTGGTGGCCAAAGCTACCAAAGTCAGTAACTTGAGCCCCTCTACATATTTAAGCTTCTACACCCATCTAGAAACTATGAGTGACCAAGTAAACCCCCACTAGCACAAAACAGGTGACCTAGAGCAGTGCAGTTTTGCTCTCTGATTGATAATTTAAAGGGGTTCATGCAGACTTTGTAGAGGCAGGCACGCTGTTCCCAGAGGCTCCAACACATTAACCCTTTTCTGGGAATCCAACATCTCACCACGTCTGTAAGGGCAGAAACTCTCCCTTTTATTAACCATGTAATAGTGAATATGCTAAATGCTGGGGCAGCAAGGAGAGGACAGGAAAGTCTCTGGCCTTGCAGAATCTCAGGGCTTTGCTGCAGCTGCCCTTGGATCTCCTCCCATCCCAGCATGGCACAGACTGCCCTGGAGCACAGTCTGAGCACACAGCACTGGGGATGATGCAAATGTGAAAACATCTCAGACACACACACGCAGCACAAACACTCTGGAAAGCAGATGGACAACAAACACCAAAAGCACACACCTGTAAAACGCAGTGGATGCACAGCCTGTGTGCTCCCATGCTCCTGCCTCAGTACAAGCTCTAACCAGTTCCACCTGAATTGCAGCCTGCCTGATGCATGTATAAGAGGGCACTGGCAAACCCAATGCACCAAAGAATCAGCAGGACATAGTGCTTTTCCTGGAACACAACAAAAAATCCCAGTAGCTGTGAAGAGAAACAGCAGAGATTGACCCTGGGCACTGCTGCCCATCACTGCAGCTCCACATTGAGCTTCCCAGTCCAGAGACTTTGGTAGTTTCTTCTACTCATTTCAGTCACAAAAGAAGATGCTGAAGATGCTCTCTGGTCCAACCAGAAGCATGTTTTAGGTTGACTAAGTCATAAGTAGCAAAAGTAAAAAAGCCTCCCTGAAGGCTGTGAAGGCTCAGAAGCAGTTGCTAAATTGTCCAGCTGTCACAGTGCAGGCCACATCTGGGACCCTTGTCCCCCATCAGAGGTAACCCCCACAACTCCTGGGGAATCTTCACTCTCCTGCATCAGCAGTCTCCCACAGGCACACATCCACACCACTCACCCTCCAACACCACAGCTGCACTTTGCCAAAGAAAATGCCTGAGGCCAGAGTGAGAGGCACCACAGGGACCCCCAGGCAGCTCCAGGCAGCGCTCACTCCCCTCTCAAGTGGAGCTCTATGCAGAGCAGCTGGCAGGAGACTCCTCTGTGAGGACAATCCCAACCATGCAGGCTTGGGACTATCTTTGTGTGTTCAAAGCAGCTCTTGCTGCCATGCAACCCAACTGCAGCACAAAACGAAGCTGTAGGAGAAAAGCAAAGGGGCCACCACCTTGCTGCCCTCCAAGGATTGCCATTACAGGAACAAAACAAGAAATGGGTTGTTAACCCTTTTTGTGGATGCCAAACCTTGTTGCTGCAGGACTCGCAGCCCCGCTGCAACAGCCCTGCCACACACCCAGAGGAAACAGCACCAGCATGAGTGGTGGTGCCTTGGAGTTCATCCCTGCAGCTGCCAACACGGAGCTCTCTGCCCTGGCACAGACACACACAATGTGCCCCAGGCACGGAGTGTTCCTGGCACACCCGTCTGCCCTCACAGGACATGGCTCTTGTCCCTCTGCACTTCACCAGGAGCTGCCCAGGAGGGACAGCCCAGCTCCCTTCAGCCCCTTTCCACCCATGCCTGGGCAGTGCATTCTCAGGGGAACAGCACGAGAGGTCGCTGAAGGCAGCCTCAGTGTTGGTCAGGCCACACTGAGCGTGTCACAGGTGGGTTAAACACCTGCTGATCACCAGGCAGCACTCACAGGGTTCTGCCCTCCCTGGAGATACAGAGAGCAGCTCTGATCAAACACCAAGAGTGAAAGATCTCTATCCACTACAGTTTGCATTCCTAAACTGAGTGCAGGGACACTCCCCACTAATTGGCTTACAGTCATTATCTTTGTATCTCACTAATGACAACACTGTAAACTGAATAAAGACTATTTAATATTCTTTCCTTTAACACAAGAAGACTGACAGCCAAAGCCAGAAAGATGGATAAAAACTATAAAATTACATCTTTTAAAATAATGCAGCATAAATAAACCATTTAGAATGAGACTGCATTTATTGCAACATTACAGGCTTTTTGGTGGAAGGGGGGGTTTGGATTTGATTTACCCTGAGTAGGTTAGAATATAGACTCTCAGTTTGATATGAAAAACTATTCTGTTGTGTAACATCTTTTAGTCAAGAAATAGCCCCGTGCACAAAAAGCTGGCATTGCAGTAGGCTGGAGGCAGAGTCAGGCAGATTATATAGCTCACTGAAAAAAAAAGAAGCATGTATGGACAACTGAATTCAAACTGAATTTATGTTGAATCTTTCTCAAAATTTTCTTAAGGGCTGTTCTTCACAAAAGATGAGAGTAACCAGCAAGCAAAGGCACCGTGCTCCTGATTTAACAGTCCCAGGGTTAGGATGATGACTTGTTGCTGAACAGAGCCTAAGAAATCAAAAGAGCAGCAGGCACCAACCTGACCACACCTGGGACCCACTGTACCCTTTGGAGAGGCCAAGAGAACAGACTCTGGAGCCAGAGCCAGCAGTGGCTCCAACTGTGCTTCCATGTTGTGTCTGCAACACACTTGAGCCCTAGTGGAATTAAATGAACAGATCTATTAGGGGCACAAGGTACCTGTGCCCTGCTGAAATAAACACCCCCAAAGCTCCTGGAGGCTTTAGTAAGAGCATTAGTACACAGCAAAACCAGGCACCAGCTCCTCATCAGGTATGTGACCATCACCTTCAAATCATACTGCAGATAAACCCTCTCCCCAGCTGTGCCATTTCCTCCCCCTGCAGCCTCCTTTCCTGGGCTCCCCTTTAGTGCATGGTTAGTAGAGACATGAGAGACAGGAGAAAATTAGAGACCCAAGAAGTTGTAACAAAGACCCACTTGCTGCCAGTACCTTAATCCCAAACATAAGTGATGTGCAATTGGAGACAAAGTAACCCCCCTTTTCCTTTTAAAAATCATTTTGCACACGAGTAACCTTAACTTCTGTGTTCACATATGACAAGCAAAAGTGACAGACAGTGCAGCCAAAACAGTTCATATATAACTTAGCTATTTCTTTTTTTTTTTTACCTTTTTTTTTAAGATAGAATCTCAAAGGTGGATGTACCTGGGACGTGACTAAGATGACATCCGTGAAGCAGAAATAAGCCACAAAACTTCCAAAGAGGAAGAAATAAGAATCGATCCTTCAGTTTCTGCTTCTAAGGAGAAGGGTTTTACCCTCCAGGTGCAAAGGAAAATCTGGAACATCTTCACTTAGAGAAGCTGCTATTCATACCAATTTCTTCCTCACCCTGCAGTAGTGCTTCGATTGGAATTATATTAGACGGGGTTCCAGGGCTTTGGAGGGACAGGAAGTCCGATACATCCATGGCACTTAATGTTTCAGTCTGGGAGTTTGAAGGGTTAACTATCTGACTGCTCTGCCCACAAGAAGGAGGAGCAGAGGAGGAAGGAAAGGTCTGAGGCTGCAGCTGGGAAGCTGGCTGCTCTGAAGTTTTTGATTCAGGTGAGGAACATTCCTTCTTAACGGTGGAGGTGGCTTTGTCCTTGGCAGAGTCTCGGCAGGCACACTGGCACTGGCAGGCCTCCTCCTGCTTTATAATAATAACAGGAACGCTGAGACCAATCTGCTGAACGGGGTTTCCTGAAGGTGAAACAAAGACAAAACACAATGGAACTACAGAATTTCACAGCAGGGAGAGAGAAATCAGCTTTGTTGAATTAGTTCAGTGTCACGCTTACCTGTGTTACCAGCTACTGGTAATGCAGTGGTAAAAAACACCTTTTCTACTACTTTTGGAACTTGTGGCTTTAAAGGAAAAAAAACAAGAAAAAAGTGTGAATTGACTCGAATCAAATTTCTGTTGTTCAAATTCTAAACAGCTATATACATATTCCAAAGAGACACACAGGAAAACTGGGCTCAAAGTACTGTTTCAGTGATCCTAAAGATTGGGCATAATATCCCCTCCATTATTTGCTGGTGAACTCAGCTCATGGGTTTTGATAATTCAATGACTGAATTCTTAAAATACTGCTGTATGTGCTCCCACTGCCTGTATCTGCAGCCACTCATTCATGTCCACCTACAGCTGAGAGCCTGAAGTGGCACCAATATTATCAGAGAAAACTCCTGAAGTTTCAGTTATCCAGATTTACTGGAAAACCACAAACATTCTCTTTTCATTAAAATTCTTTTCATTATCAGTCAAAATTAGGCAGAGACAGAGATTACAAAATGCTTAAACACAATCTTTACAGAGTCTTTTGTGCTTCTATGCATTAAAAGTAATATATTAAGGCCCATGTATATCCTGGTGGTGCCCTGTCCTGGCTAAACACACTGGGAGAAGCCAAGTGGGGAAAGAAGGAAGCAAGATCTTCCTGCACCTTGGGTTTCTGTGTGCTCTACTTATTTATTTCTCTGTGCTCTACTTATTTATTTCCCTGTCCTCTACTTATTTATTTCCCTGTCTATTCCAGGGGCTGCATTGTTGACATGTACACACATTAACATGACCAGCATTACACCACACTGCATGCTGGGGTTTATCTTACAGGTTTAACCCCCTCCCTTTTCCAAAGCAAGGGCTCTAGTAGGAATGGTTCAGGCTGTTCCAAAGCCCTGCTGGATGTACTGACCATTTGTTCTTGGCTTTGTGAGGAACCAGTGGCACCATTTAAAATCCATTGTAAGTTCTGCTCTCCCATGACGATGCTGGACTGCAGAATGGCGGTGCTTGGAGAAGGAGTAATGGTTATAGTGGGGTTACTGGTCAAAACAGGGTTTGCACCAACAGGCACAGTCTGAACTACAGCTGGCAGGGGCTCAGCTGCACTCGGGGCTGTCGGGGCAGGAGCCCCAGCAACCACTGACAGTCCCTGCACAATGGGCTGCGGCGGAGGCTGGGTGTGCTGCAGGAAGTCTTGGCGACTGGCTGCAAACGGTGTGCTGTGAGGAACAGGCACTTCTGGGGATTGTAAAACAGTTGCAGGATTCCCAAACGCAGCCGGCTGTGAGCTGGGTGCTATGGAGGAGGGAGCAGCGGGTGCTGCCGAGGCTTGCAGCGCTGCCTGCGCGGGCTCAGGGAGGCCGAGCTGCAGGACCAGGGGGAGGGACAACGAGGCGGCGTCTCGTGCTGGGGGCGGGACCGCAGCGACCGCGTCTGCGTCGCCGTTAAACCCTTCGATCAAGGAAGCGGCTGAAAGAGAAACAGAAAAATATAAACACATGCCGTTCTCATTAGGTCTGAATGAACTGCTTTTTCAATGAACTTATCAGCTAGCTGATGGATTTTTGCCAAGTAAAGCATTACCACAGCTAGTGCCCAAAAACAATCCTAGACAGTGAAATCTAAAAGTAACTGCAAATTCAGGAAGTTTGTAACACCGAGCCTGATCAGGCTCAGCAGCTCTCTCTAATAAGCCTTTTATCAGCCAGGTTGTGCAGCAACTTCAAGAGGGAACCTTGAAAGCAGGATGATGAGGATTGCTTGAGAGCTGCAGTGGCAGTACTGCAGGACAGAGTGCTGGGTCACCTCCCCTGTCACTGAGTGTCACCATCTGTGCACACCTTGCATCACAACACCAATGAATTCCAACACTGAAGTTAAAGTTCTTTTTGTTTCTTAGAGTCACATTGGGCATTAAGCTTCAGTCTGAAATGCTGGATTCAGTACATGCATGCAGAGCTGTCAAAAAGTTCCCTTTAACAGCAGTGCAGATACAACTGGTACCTGTCTGCTGAGAGTCATCCTGATTTGCAGTGTGGTCTGGGCTCTGAAACATAGACTCAAAGATGCTTGCTGGTGAGATTGTACTGAGGTCCTGTCCATGTGTCTGACAAACAGAAAACAAAGAAAGACATCAGACAATGTTGTATCTCAGGTCTCCACAAACCCTAGTCAGGCATGTCAAAAACACTCCTCCAATGAACCAGCCACCTTCAGGAATGGCAACTTATATAAATCTTACATGCTGTAAATTTACACCTAGTTTTTATTACCTGTAATCAAATTCACCAACATAATGAGCAAACCCCCACAAAAATAAGTAACTGCTTCAAAAGTAAAATATATTCCTCTGCATCTACACTTTATTTAACCCTTATTTCTTGCAGTACTCCATCAGAAACAGACATTAATTGGTTGCTTGCAGAACCTTTTCTGGAGCAGATAAAACCAGCTCCATTTAGATTGTATCCTGGACTATGCAATTCTGGTCACCCACACTGCTTGAGGAGCAGACTATACACGAGAGCTGCACCCTGCTCCCACACCACAGCACAAAGAACAACACAGACTCCTCAGCATCTCATTTTCCTCTATGTAAAATCTAAGCTCAGTCAACACTTATCAAGAAGCAAGAATGCTGTTATGGTAAAATCAGATGCAGAGCCTTCCACAGCAGGCTGAACTAAGCACTGCACATTTTGGAGGACAAAATCAGAGCTCAAATGAGGATGAAACAATTCCAGGACAATAACTCACTGGATTAGAGTTCTCCCGTAATTCTGAATCTGTTGATATGAGGCTTAAATCACTCAGACAAAGTGAGTGACTTGTATCCTGTGAAAAAGAAAAACAGTTTGAATTATATATTAAAAGAATAATATCAGAAATATTTTAAATTACTTCTGAGAGTCCTCTGCTTATATGGGACCCAGATCTCAGTTCTAAAATCAAAGGAGCACAATTTTTTAAGCAAAGGATATTTAGCAGCTATCAAGGAATTCTTAACATCTCTGTCAAAGTATTTCCAAAAAGTCATATACACCCAGAATTTTAAATTAGCACAGGAACAAATCAACTTTTAGAAAATGAAAAAGTTAAGCCTTCCCAGTATGTATTTTCAGTTAGTATTTATTTTATTTCACATGTCTATCTCCCAGTATTGATTCCAACTGAAGCACACACAAGGAAAGCAGCCTGATGGATACAACTGCCCATGTGCACACATGGCAAAGTGAGCACTTACAACTCCCTTGGAAAATCCCAGTCTTAAATGCTACACCTTAAGAACAAGCTGCAGATTAAATGATTTCTTCCCCAAGGTATGGCTTATATCCACCTAACCCAGAGCATTCAGCAGAAGTGCTACTAACCTCAGACACATTGTTATTGGGAAGTGCATTATAGGTATGTCCCTTCTCATGACCTTTCATGTGACTCTTGAGACTGTACTGGGTACTGAAAGTCTTCTCACAACCATTGCTGGGACAGAAGAAGGGTTTCTCCCCTAGAGGCAGCACAGATCATATTTAACAGACTCTAAAAACATCCTGTCAGACACACACTTTTAAAGCACCTGGGAGAGCAGTGTTTCATACAAACAAGACATTTAATGCCCCTTCACACATTCAGTATTCCTGGGAGTCCTGCAGGTGAGTGCTTCCACTTCACCATGGGAACTGACACACAACACAATATTTAATTGTTAGGCATCATTCCTGATACATTTGTGAAAACATGTCCATTGAATTCAAGACCTATCCAGCACAAATAAAACAGCATAAATGGAAAATTTGGATTGGCTTGATGCAGGTGCAGGAGTTTGCACTTGGCCTTTTTAAACTCATGAGGTTCACATGGGCAGACTCCTCCAGCCTGCAAAGGTCTCTCTGGATGCCATCCCCTCCCTCACACGTGTCACCTGAGCCACTCTGCTTAGTGTCACTCCCATATTCTATGCAACTATAAATTCATATTAGGATTCTGAGAGTTAGGATAAACTGAATAAGCTCAATTAAAGAAAATTTAAAAAAAATAACAGAGAACTTACCAGTATGTGTTCTAACATGTGTTTTGAGGTGGTGGCTTGCAGCAAAAGCCTTCCCACAGCCATCATGCTCACACCTGAATGAGGCATCACAGGAGAGTCAGCATCAGCCCCCTTCAATGTATTAGCTACAACCTTAAATCATGCTTTGCAATAGTCTCAGGGGTCTAAAAAGCAGGCCCAAGGCTAAGCTCTGTTAGCAACCAGGTATCTCCCAGCAGCTGCTGTGCATCCTACACACATCATAGCAGGGCTCTGAGTAGGACTTTAAAATCCAAGCATGAAAGCAGTATTTGGGGGATTCCTTCATGAAATACACACTGCATCCCAGCAGAGAGCAGCAATGTGTTTTAAAAGATGCTCATCATGGCATAGGTTTATGTTTAAAAAACTACCTTAACTATTCTTGTCTTTTAGGACAATCACTGCACCCACTGTTAAACGCAGCTGTGGGAGCTCAAGAACAAACATGCTCCAATGCCAGCCAGCCACCTTCACTTATTTCTCAGAACACCATTCCATTCAGAGCAGTGACAGCTGCTTTTTGGCACAGGTGCCTCATTACCTGAGCCACAGAAGCCAGAACTGCCACCCAGCAACTCACCGAAATGGCTTTTCTCCTGTGTGTGTTCGAATGTGCTTCCTCAGGTCACTGTGCGTTGTGAAGTATTTGCTGCAGCCTTCTGATTCACAGTTAAATGTTTTCCCTGTGTGAAGCCTTTGATGTGCTTTCAACCTAAAAAACACGTCAAAAAAAATCCCTCTTAGGACTGGTAGGATAAGACAGCCTTGGCCTGAGGCAAGCAAGCCATTCTTTCAAATGTGCAGGACAGGATCAAAGACTTAACATATCCTGAGCAGAAGGTAATGAGCTCATGGAAGTGACTGCTATCAGTTCCAAAGTCCTCCAACAAGTCTGAGAGACCCTTGTGTCCATGCACCACCTTCAATGCTATTAGAATATAAAGAAGTCACCACAGTTCTGTCATCCTACCCTTTGGACAGCATTGCCACACTTGAAGGGTTTATATTCATACCTGTAGCTGGAAGAAGCAAAATAATTGTATTCAAACATAAACACAAAGTAGACGCAACCTGCAGAACAGCAACAGCCATACCTACGAGAAAATTTGCCAGAGCCTTCCCACTTGTAGTGCTGTGTATCTTCTCACCAGTGTGCAGTGTTGAACACCCCTCACCTGTACAGTGTTAAAACACCCCGCACCTGCACAGTGTTAAAACACCCCTCACCAGTACAGTGTTGAACACCCCTCACCTGTACAGTGTGTTGAACACCCCTCACCAGTACAGTGTGTTGAACACCCCTCACCTGTACAGTGTGTTGAACACCTCTCACCTGTACAGTGTGTTGAACACCTCACCTGTACAGTGTGTTGAACACCCCTCACCTATAGTGTTGAACACCCCTCACCTGTACAGTGTGTTGAACACCCCTCACCTGTACAGTGTGTTGAAGACCCCTCACCTGTACAGTGTGTTGAAGACCCCTCACCTGTACAGTGTGTTGAAGACCCCTCACCTGTACAGTGTGTTGAAGACCCCTCACCTGCACAGGGTTGAACACCCCTCACCTGTACAGTGTGTTGAACACCTCTCACCAGTACAGTGTGTTGAACACCCCTCACCTGTACAGTGTGTTGAACACCCCTCACCTATACAGTGTGTTGAACACCTCTCACCAGTACAGTGTGTTGAACACCCCTCACCTATACAGTGTGTTGAACACCTCTCACCAGTACAGTGTTGAACACCTCACCTGTACAGTGTGTTGAACACTCCTCACCTGTACAGTGTGTTGAACACCCCACACCTGTACAGTGTGTTGAACACTCCTCACCTGTACAGTGTGTTGAACACCCCACACCTGTACAGTGTGTTGAACACCCCCTCACCTGCACAGGGTTGAACACCCCTCACCTGTACAGTGTGTTGAACACCCCCTCACCTGTACAGTGTGTTGAACACCCCCTCACCTGCACAGGGTTGAACACCTCACCTGTACAGTGTTGAACACCCCCTCACCTGCACAGGGTTGAACACCTCACCTGTACAGTGTGTTGAACACTCCTCACCTGTACAGTGTGTTGAACACCCCACACCTGTACAGTGTGTTGAACACTCCTCACCTGTACAGTGTGTTGAACACCCCACACCTGTACAGTGTGTTGAACACCCCCTCACCTGCACAGGGTTGAACACCCCTCACCTGTACAGTGTGTTGAACACCCCCTCACCTGTACAGTGTGTTGAACACCCCCTCACCTGCACAGGGTTGAACACCTCACCTGTACAGTGTTGAACACCCCCTCACCTGCACAGGGTTGAACACCTCACCTGTACAGTGTGTTGAACACCTCACCTGTACAGTGTGTTGAACACCTCACCTGTACAGTGTGTTGAACACCCCTCACCTGTACAGTGTGTTGAACGCCTTCTCACAGCCCTGCACGTCACACTCGAATGGTTTTTCCTTGGTGTGCACCCGGACGTGGATTTTGAGGCTGTAGGAGGTGAGGAAGGCCTTGCCACAGCCCTCCTGGTTGCAGACGAAGGTGTACTCCCCCCGGTGGGTTTTCTGGTGCGTGCGCAGGTTGCCAGCGGTGCTGTAGGTGCGGGGACAGCCCTCAAAGGTGCACTGGTAGCGCTTAACCTGAAGGACAAAATGCTGCATGCTGAATAGTTCTTAATAACTGCTGGAACCCAGATATGGATGTAGTCCTTTGATGCAGTCAGACATCAAAGACAGTGCAACAGATTTTGACCCCAAAGCCCTCCCAAAATATTTACTGCCGCTCAATTTTCTGACAACATTTCTGCTGCACTGAGAGGAAGGAGTGGCACATGGGAAAGCAGCTGGCCTTGCAGAACAGGAATCTAACAGAAGGGGAAAAAGGAAAAACAATCTAAATTTTTTCTAGCTAAAAATCTGATAAAACAGTTGGAAAGAACATTGAGGAGCCATCAAAGCTGTCCACTACCTGCATGTGCAGCACCTGCACTTTAATCCAATGCTTCCAGCATAGCTACTTATTTGTGGAGCAGGGAGACAAAGGAAAATGCACTGTCACAAGGCTCAAACCCACTGCCCTGTGTGCTGAATTCCCATCAACACCTTGAGCAAAAGAGTTTTTACCACCAGCCCATTCATGACTTCACTTTATCCCAAAACAGCCTTCATTGAGCCTTGCTCTTTCCTTCTGTGGCCACTGTAACAGTCAGTGCCTCAAGGGTAATGGATCACACTTGGTCACAAGGACACCCAGACACAGGTGCCACAGATTTCTCAATAGCCATTGAGATCCCTAGGACAATTTCACATGGAACTAGATTTGGTACCTTCCCCACTTCTGCAGTAGGCACAAGGGATTGTTTAAAAGCCTTCAGTGTGCAAGTGGTAACCAATGAAATCTCATCCTCTCTTGTGAAGCAGAAGGAATACACCCCGTGATCTACCTGAATAAAGTTACCTTCCACCATTAATTACCAGCCTGATGGCTTTGATTTGACTGTTAAAGTTCAGAAACCTCAACACCTGAAGGTGATTGAGGAGCCCAATAGAGGACTTGGCAAGTCACACCAGCTATAAATCAGGTTCTAGACAGTTCTCCATAATGAAAGAGAAATAGCTTCTTGGTTACTTCCAACCTGTTTTGTGGGAGACAAAACTGCCAGCAGGACCCCTTTAAGAAAATTCTCTAAAGCTGTATGATCTTTTATGTATCTCATCCATGCTCCCACAAACAGGCTGACACTCCCCTTCACCTCAATAAAACCTTCATATTTGGAGAACGTTCAACCCTCCTGTGAGACATACAAGAGACCTTTACACAAGGCACAGAAATACCATCATGTGCTGGGTTTGGCTGTGATAGAGTTCATTTTCTTCACTTGTATAGATCATGTTCTGGATTTGTGCCCAACACAGGGCTGATGATAACAGAGATGGATTTTTTTTAGTGCTTCTCATTCTGCCCCACCAGCAAGGGGCTGGGGGTGCACAGGGAGTGGGGAGGGGACACAGCCAGGACAGCTGACCCTGTCTGATCCAGGGCTATCCCAGGCCATGTGATGTCATGCTTAGTATAGAAAGATGGGGAAAGAGGAGGAAGAAGAAATATTTTGTGTTCCCCAGTCTCTGTAAGGTGTGCTGGAGCCCGGATTTCTTGGGGATGGCTGAGCTCCCCCTGCCATGGGAAATAAGGAACTCATCCCTTCACATTTTTAACTGGTCACTCAGCATTCTCAGAGAAGGAAACAGTAATTTCACTCTAAGTAATTTGCCCTTAATTTAAGTTCAAATCAGGCAGAAGTTACCACTAAATGCCCAAGAACTGCAGCATGGTTACAATGCAGTTAGGAAGTGTCTGGTTGTGCTGAGGCAGCCACAACACGGGAGCACAGAGCAGTAACACCCCAGCATCAGAGAGCACATTTTATTACATGAGGAGGGTACATCATCCTCCCCCGGGATCAGCAGCTCCAGTACAATTCCTGTATCAGCACTGAAGTAAATGTTCCCTGTTACAGCTTTAAGGCAGCTGGAAATTAACACTTCACAGAACATTCCCCATGACACCTCCCATGGTACACAAGGGATCTGACACAGGCAGGAACTACCTGAAAATCAAGGGAGGGTTCTATTAAGCTTTCTAGGTGTTTACATTTAGAAGAAAAAGCACAGTATTGATTACAGATTAAGCTTGGTTTGGCTCCCAGCTGTCACTGCCTGTGTGTAAGGGAAGGTGGCAGTAGCAACATCATTTTAATGGCCTGAACTCTGCCAACAGCCCTGCAGCCCTCCCCCTCCCTCAGAGGAAAAATCTTTATTTCACAAATCCTACCCAGCACACCACAGACAGCAGCAGTACCACCACCACGTTCTGAGAAAAACAAACCTTTCTGAGAAGCACCACAGCATTTAATTCTCTTTTCACATCAGCACATCAACTGCATGCTGTTTATACACACAAAACCATCAGAGGTTGATTTGAAAGCCTCACAGAAACAGCAGCAAGAGCTCCAAGCTGCCACAGCACCCAAGCACAACAGAAAACAAACAAGGCAGCAGAGGCAATGCCTGGACAGGCAGGACAGGGCCCAGGGACTTTGAGGACAAAGGCTGTGGCTTTTGGCCAGGGACACTGAGCTGCTGCCTCTGCCAGGGACGCTGGAAGAGACGTGATCCAGCATTCACCTCAGAAATGGGAACTCGTTGTGCAATAGCCAACAGGGCTGGAGGAAGCAGAGCCTCACACCCTGGTTCAAAGTCTACAGTAACTGCTCTGTTTGCCTTTAACTCTTCCTGAGCTTACCATATTCCTCCTAAATGGCTACATTTTCTGTGTCATCTCTGAACAAAAAATAACAGAATTTGAAATACGAAACTGTAATCATGTTTGTTCTTACCAACAATAACAGTGAGAGACGTATTACAGAATAAAAAAAAGCCAAAGGTAACTAAAGTGCAAAACCTCCTTTTTAGCTTCATAAATGTCTAAGGCTGACCTGAAAATCTAAGACTTTAAAACAATTTTCTCAAGTGTTAAAATTGTTGTAGACATTTTGGAAGTACCAAAGAACAGAGCTGCTGATTTTCAGAGATGACCCAGATGTTTGGGAGCTTTAGAGCTTTCCTTTCCTCACCTCCAGACAACCCATCAGACCTTTGAAACATCAGGCAAAAAGGCCTTTCACACGTGCTCAGTGCCACTGCTTTCACATTATGGTATCACTGCCCTCTGTTCTGGGAAATTAACCCCAGAAATGGAAAAAAATTCATATAAAGCATTTCACTGGGAAATTCCACATCTTACAAGCCTTCTCTAAAATGCAAAAGTGAAAAAATGAAGTCAGTTTAAATGCACACTCAGCCATTGACCCTGTTTAGCTCCCACCCCCTGCTCTGGGAGCAGCTCAGGGTCCCACAAAGAGAGAAAGTGAAATACTTCAGCAGCTCCAGGCTGCAGCAGCTGCTAACTTGGGTGACTGACAGAAAGAGACTCACACAGGCTCACTGAACACACCTCAGTCCAGAAGTTCCCCCAGCTGCAGAGCTGACCCCCCCAGCCATTTCCTGAGCCACGATGGTGACAGTTCTGTGCTGCTGGACAGGACTCAGTGTCACAGCCAGGGCTGCCTCTGGCACAGACACCTGCACTCATCACCCCTCACGTAACTCAGGCAGGCCAAAAAAGGAGCACTAAGCTGTCCCTGAGCTGGTGGCACAGTCAGATTCCCTTTGCTCTTGCACCCAAAAAGAAGAGTCCCAGGACAAGCTCTCCCCACTGAGCATCCAGATAGAATTCATTAGGGAAATAGAATTAAGAGTAAATTCCATTTTAACCAGGCAGGCTGACCTGAGCTTTCAAAATACATCAGATGGCAACTTAAAGTGTTCCTCTTCTTCTCACAGTCTCCCTGTGACATGGTAAAACTACAAATAATTTAAAATTTGGCATCTCACATTTGGTGCTCCAGCTCCTGGCTCTTAACTGTGACCTGAATGTGCTTTTCTTGAGAATGTGGCCAACCCCAGAGGAACAGCTCAGGTTGCTTCAGCTACCTCTGAACTCACAAAGAAACGACCTGACCAGAGGAAAAACCTGAAGATCACTAAAA
Organism: Acrocephalus scirpaceus scirpaceus; assembly: GCA_910950805.1. Taxonomy (NCBI): domain Eukaryota; kingdom Metazoa; phylum Chordata; class Aves; order Passeriformes; family Sylviidae; genus Acrocephalus; species Acrocephalus scirpaceus. The sequence continues at coordinate 3,877,937 of OU383796.1, forward strand.
TCACACAAATCACTGACACAAACACGTGTCAGTGCCACACCCTCCAGTGTCACAAGGTGCCTTCTGGCAGGGCCCTAGGGCAGCAGGTGTCAGAGGGACGGCCCTGGCAGCTCTGCTGGGACACTGCAAAGCTGGGGATGACAACCAGAGCAGATTTAGTGGAGGGCAACTCACTCTGTTACACAAAACCCCTCCAAAACGAGCAAAACTAGTGCCCCCTCCTGAAAAACAGCCTTGGGAAAGGCCATTTTCAAAGCCTTGAAGGTGCACAAACCCCAGAATCACATTTAGCTACTCACCTCCTTACGCTTGGTTTCTGGGCACTCAGACTGCAAAGTGAGTGTTGCTCCCTCGATGTTTCTTGGCATGGGAGTTGAACCAGGATTTATTGTTAGATGAATCTGATCTGGAGAAATAATATGTTGCACATAACCCTGCGACATCCCTTCATGATCTGCTATTAAATGAAATCCTTCTTCATGACCCTCGGGTAAGAAAGGCAAGTGATCAGCACACTGTCCTTCATCCTCCTCATCTTCCAGCACGCTGTGGTCCTGCTCGATGAGCACGGTTGTCCTGTCATAGACCGTCCCGGACGAGGAGGACACCAGCCCGTTTTTGTCAGCAAACCTCATCATATTTTCATCCTGGGCTAAGTCGTCTTCCTCCGCTTCATAGTAGATGGCGTTGTCCTCGGGGCTGTTCTCGCCCATGGCTCCGCGCCTCTCACCGCGCTACCGGGAGCTCCGGCCGGAACGGCTCATCTGCAACACAAGGACGGGCGGAGAAGGGGGTCAGGCGGCTGGGCCGGCCCGGGCCCCGTTCCGCTCGCAGGCACAGCCCCGGGGCGGCCGGTGACGGCGGGGCCGGGCCGGGCCGAGCGCCGCGGTCCCGCCCCGAGCAGGGCACTACCCCCACCCCGCTCAGTCCCGCTCGGAGCCACTACGGGTGCCTGCGCGAGCCGCACTGCTCTGGCTCGGCTCGGCCCGTCCTTCCTCCCTTCCCCTGCCCCACTCCCCCCCGCCCGCTCACCGGGTGCCGGCGGCGGCTCCTTCCCCGCCCCAGCGGCACCATGATCGCCGCGACCCCACTTCCGCTTCCGGCCGCGCGGGGCACGCCGGGAGCGCCGCGCCCGCCGCGGGGGCTGACGGGAAGGCGAGGCACAGCGCCCCCCCGCGGCCGCGCGCCCCTCACGGCCCTCAGCGACACCGGGCACAGGCCGCCAAACGGCTCCAGATCCGTTTATTTAAATAGCAGGGACTTAAAAACTCTCTCGTTAAATAAAATACAGTGTAAATATCAGCTCTCTTATTTTTTAACTCCTCTACATACAGCTTATTGGGAAACTTTATGTATTTTACAGCATAATCAGGTGTCAAACCGCCTGATCCCTGCCTTCAAAAGCAACAGATCGTATAAAATACCGTGATATCAAAAAAAAAAAAGCGCCAGTGTAATGTACAAAAAATATTTTTACAGTAATTCAACGTCTAAAAGTCAGATTAACCACATCTGATATTCATGGTAAATCGTCTTCTCTCACGAGGAACTGGTGGATAAATTGCTGAGCTTTCCTCTTCTCAGCGATGTCGGGTGTGGGATGGCCGGGAGGAGGTCGGAGTAACAAACCACCAAACACGCTGGCTGCAGGGAGAAGCCACAGGGACACACAGTGAGAGCAGGACATGGAGGGCCGTGCCACCAACCCCAGGGAAGAGTGCCCGGCTTTGGAATGAGGCAGGACAAAGCTGATCACCCCCACACCTCCAGGTCGCTTTCCCAGACTCCTGCTTTTCTATATTTCACTTATAATAAAAGGTTCAAAGCAGTAGAAGCCACGACTGCACTCAAGTATGAAGTGTTTTGTTGCCCTAACTGTGCAGCCCATCTGAACAGAGGGTTATTTTGTTTGCCTTACCGAGAATATTCACATCCAAATGGTTTTTCCCTGAATTCTTCAGTAGTTCTCGTAGAAATGCCATCAAATATTGAAACACATTTCTATGGCACGCCGGTAGGTTGGAGATAATCTGAGGAGGGGACAAACACCAACATTTATATTGCAGACACAGCACTGCCTTCCAGCTGCCCCCAAAATCCCCCTGTCTGCAGGTGCCAACAGCTCTTAACAACCCAGAAGCAGGTGCAGTTCCAGATCATTTAACAGCTCCAGTTCCATTTAAATGATCCAGTTCCAGATCATTTAACAGAGGATTAAGCTCCTGAGAGCAAAACCCAGTGACTGGTGTACCAGAGGCCAGTTTGCCTCCCCTCCCTCTGGAATTGGAGCTGGTCCCTCAGGGCAGGCAGCAGTACCTGGCAGCTCAGGCTGTAGTTGCTGGCGCTCTCCAGACATGAGGTGTAGAACCTGGAGCAGATGACGGGCTCGGGCAGGCTCTCCAGGAAGAGCAGCAGGGCCTCTGCCACTGAGTGGTTGCTGCCCACTGATCCAAACACAGTTAAGGAAGAGCACAGCACGACCTAGCCTGGTCCTATTTCTGCTGAAACATGAGTGAACTTTTGGTTAGGTGTCCCAGAACTCTCCCTACTGCTCACAGCTTTGGGTTAATCCCCTGGCCTCCACATGAGCTGTTGCTGTTAGCAGTTGGGCACTTGTGTAATTCATTGACATTGGCAGGACTCAGCAGAGGATGACACAGAGCCATGAGGAAATGCAGAGCTCAGTTACCCTGGAGGAGAGACAGCAACTTAAAAACCCCTCTCAGTTTTGGCACTCTGGCACAGTGAGCCCTCCTGGCCATCAGTCTAAAAGGATACAGAAGGTATCATACATTCCTGTGTCCAAACAGTCTCGGATTTGCTCAAACTCAGATCTGAGGCCTGGCTGCTGAAACAGATCCTCCTGCAAAGACAGCCCTTTATCAGTCCGAGGAAAATAGAATAATTCTGGGTAAATAGAACAACATCCTTATAATCTGTCTGGAAAGTCTCTCCAAATTGGTGGTTATCACCCAAGTCTCAGCACAAACAGCTCTAGGAAGGCCGTGGCACTGCAGTGAGAGCAGTGCAGGAGAGCAGTGCAGGAGAGCACTGCTGATGCCTGGACACACAGACACCGTCACAAGCACCAAACAGTACAACCTGGGGCACCAGGACCACTTATCTCCCATGGCCCAGCTCACACTGATTGCTATTACCATACTAGCATTAGCATTATATGCTACTATATATACCATATAGTAATAGCACCATATTAGCATTATATTACTATAATTGCTATTATCTTCAACATTTAACCTAATGCAAACATCTCATTTTGTGTTTCCAGTGCCAACCTGCTGGGAAGCGTTGCGATTCAGGTGATCCACCATCATCCACAGCTCTTTTGGGATGTCCATAGGTATATCAGGATAGGCAGGATCATCACTCAGCTCTACTGGCATCAGGGTCTGAGGGAGGGCAGTGTGGGCAGGAGGGAGACAAACAAAAGGTAGCTAGCCAAGTTCTTATTCAACTCAGAAAAAATACTTCACAAAGCTTATAGCTGAGATTTGAGGCTTCTTAATAAAAACAGACAGGCCTCAGCATCTAGTTTTAATGCTCTTGTGTGTTTGGAAGGGAATCTTGTCTTTAACTCACAAGTCTCTGAATGGATTCTGCTGACATGTCCTGGATTGGTTCTCTCATGAAACACAGTGTATGGATGGGAGACCCAAAGCAACTTGGCAAATAGTTGCCTGTTATGGATAGAAAATAATCCTTCCCTCTGACAAGATGCAAGACTAAGATATCTTCAAGTTTTTCCTCTCCAGAGTTTAAGCGAGTAGCTGTTGATTTATTAACAAACACCTCCAGCTCAACTGTGATCTCAGCATCTGCCAGAAGAGGATAAAAAACCCAGACTGAGTTACAAGCAGTATTGAACCAACAGCCTGTGAACAGGCACAGCACTCTCAGAAGTGTAGAGGGAGCTAAGCCAAAAGGGGACAACGTCAGCTCATTAACATGAGACAAACAAGGAGGAGCTCACCTGAGAGCAAGAAGCCCTTACTGGGATTAGCAGTCAGCCACTTCTTGCAGTAGGTTTCCTCATCTGGTTTGCTGATAAATTCAAACTGGCAGGGCACTTGGCCATTGTGGATTGTAAACCTCTCTACCTGCAGCTGCATGTATTTAACATCCTCAAACTGGATCTAGAAACAAATGTCAGTCAACATTATCAGCCCATTCCACCTTGCTGAGCAGCAATTCCTGTCCTGTGGTTTAATTATTAAGCAGCAAGACAACTAGATTAACCCCTTGCTCCCATTCCCCTCTCTTCCAGGACTCCAGGGGATCACCCTTGCTTACTCTGAATGCCAAAGTCCTTAGCGTCACGGGGCCCTTTAAAACAAATGCTGTCCTCAAATAACCACAATAAAATAGAGAATGAGATAGCTGTAGCCTCAGATGTCTCCTGGGCTTATCTTTATAGTCCCAACACACAAAGCAAAAGCTGGTTTGTGACCTTCTCCAGAGCCTTACAATTTTACATTTTATGTTTGAAAGCACAAGTCAGAGCAAGGGTCACAAACCACCTTTTTACTTTCTCTCTTCCCACCTCAGGGAATGACACCCCTTGTGTTTCAGCCTTGGACTGTGAATGGAAATCACCATAATCTAAATAAGAACAAAGATTCCTAGGGCTTGTAAACAGAGAGTGGCTGGAAGGCAAAATATTCTACTTTTTTGGAACCAGACCCAAGGGTCTAGGATCCATCTTCTACTGCTGGGGTCAGGGGTTGCTCAGTTCCTTCAGGGAGTGCTGGCACATGACCATGCCCTACCTCTCTGCGGGACAGTGTCACCGAGGGGATGTTGGCATTCTCCAGCTTATCCAGGGAGCGAACTATTTCCTCAAAGGCTTTTCGATAGAGCTCCTCATTCACAACCTTCACCTGAAAAGAACACACACCAGACCAGCTAGCATGGACTGTGCCTCTGCAGGATTGTTGGTACACAGTGGGAAATATGGGAAGTAATTCGATATCAGCAGCACACTAGAGTGTACAACACAAGGAATGGGCAGAGCTGCTTGCAGCACTAATCTCCAATATCTCCTCATGACCCAACAGTAAAGGACGTTGGCATAACTAACAAGAGTCACTCAGTACTAGATCAACTTTTTTTTTTTTTTCCCCTCAGAAAAAATAAGAAGTAAGACAACACACTACTGTGTTCCCAAAGAACACCGACAGATATTCAGGCCTTGTCCAGCTTAACTGCAGTATCATTTACACAACCCTTGCTCACTGTGATCAACAATCCCATCTCCGTATCTGATCCAGCCCACCTTTCAAGCCATTGTTCTCTGCGGATGCCAGAAAAGCAGGAGAGGGAAATCAGCACCCAGGGGATGAGGTGAGCAGAGTTACTTCATCCAGCACTGACATACCTACCCCAATATCAAACAGAGAGCTCACTGGCTTGTGGTCACTGAGCTTCAGAGCCATGTGGCTGCGATAGCTCAGCTGGGTAATGTTCTGCCCTTTCCAGAGTATCCGATCACACCAGGCTGGAACACGACACTTCTCACTAAAACAGAGAGAAAAATCACCATTTCCAGGCACAGAGCAGATGCAGTAACAACACAGGGCAGAGCACTGCTCGCCCAGAGATCAGAGCTTCCTGCCATGGCCTGCAGCTCATTCTCTATCAAAGTGGTATTTTTAGTTTCTTCTCGTAGATATAAAAAGTTTGAGTGTCTGCTATAAGTTATCTCTAGCTCATGCTTTACTTCCTACTTCTTCAAAGGTGCAAGATACAATTAACATACAAAGCAATACTTGGGTATTTTTGACCATGAGAGCCATGAAAAAAACCCCTCATTTAAAGTTTGTATTTATTGTTTTCACTGACAGCTGCACAGATTTAATTTCTGCACGTGCAGCTGAAGTTCCTGGTTTGCTGAGACTAGAGGAGCTGCTCTGTATATAGAGCATTACAAGCATGGTTCTCACAGGCTTTTGAAGAACAGCTCAGTTGACTCCACATCAGCCCTGGCTGATCTCACCTGAGCAGGTACAGGAGAGAACAGCAAAACTGAGATCCTAAAAGTTTTACTTGGGGAAAAAACAACAAACCAGACAAAAAGAATTAAACTAGCTAAAAGGTTTCATTAACTTTGTACACCTCTAAGAGGAAACCAAATAGGATTATTACTGGGAAAAAAATATTAGGAGTATCTGACAAATAGCTGTGGGAGAAAAACAATGTAAATAGATGTACACAGGAGATGAATTTTGAAGCGAAGGGAGAGAACCAGAAATAACCTCAGAACTGTCCCTGTTTACAGCCATTAGACCTGCAATATTTTTTAACCTTGCTTTTACTTCCTTCAGTGATAACATCAACCATTTGTAGCATCACATCTGAGACAATCACTGTACCTTGTGTCCCAGTCATCACAGCCAGCATCATACTTGTATGTTGGCTGGAAAGAGATCTCTCCCTCTGTGAAGCCTTCAAAGGCTGCATTTGCCTTCATTTGCCTCTTCAGCTACAAAAGAAGATAAAAACTTTAGATAATCCCAAGCACAATTTCCATATGGAGTAAAAGGGAAATATTGAGCACAGAAAAGGCCAAGGAGCTGTGTGGTTTGTACCAAGCACCCTCAGCACCACGTGCAGGCAGGTGAGACATCAGTACCTGGTCATACTGGCAAAGCTCTAGAAATGCTTTCTCCTCTACCAGCTGCTTCACTTTTGCCACATCCAGTTCCTCCAGACGATAGTTGAGGTCCCCCAACCACAGGATCACACTGAAAGAGAACATACACCAGAATGTGCAGGGGCCTGGAGCTGCCCCAGAGCACAGCCAGCCATGGACAGCAGCTCCACTCTGCAGCTCTGGGACTCTCCCCATCATAACCCCTCTGATGAGCTGCTCTCATCAGGAATAACAACAGTGAAAACTTAAAAGAGAAGCTACCTTTTCTATTTTTGCTGTTATTAATCACTGTTCTGCATGTTTGTCACTATCCCTTAATGGCTGGTGCTGTTATTGTTCCACAGTGACTGAAATCCACAGCTGGGGAAGTCAGTGCTTATTCCTGCCCCATCCCCACTCCAGGCTTGAGAATAAAACAAGGCTTGGGAGAGCATAAGGTGACAAGTGACCTGTCAGGTGACAGGGTGAGCCCTGTCCAAACCAGGGAAAGCTTTTCTGGCCCCTCCAGCTGATGTTTATGCCACTGGGCCCCCCTCCTCACCCCCCAGCACATTCACAGAGTGCTCCCTTGCACATGCCACCATTCCCACAGCCAGATGGGAAGCGTACTCGTGTTTGCCAATAGTGAGAGGAGGCAAATTTGGATCCGACTGGCAGAACTGCATCCGAGAGCAGATGTCTTTGAAGTCCTGGTTCCTCCGCTCGTATTCCTCCATGTGAGCTGCGAGGTGAGAATTCACAATGCACATGCTGGTGTTGTGGAATTTAAACCTGATGGCAACACCACCTTTGTTACCCTGGAAGAGAAAGACAAAGACATTGGTCAGAAGCTTCTACACTGCAGATGAGTTACTAGCAGTGGACAAGCCAGAAGACTTTGAGACAGACTGTTTAATTCCAGAGGAAGGAATAGGCTGAAAATCCTAATTAGTGATTATTGCTTTGAACATTGAACACCTGGCAGTTCCTTCTCACAGTGCCCTGAGCTGGCAGGGGGATAGGAGTATCTGCTTCTAGAAGCAGCCCTTAGCTGAAGGAATAACCATTGCATCCAAAGAGGGGTCTCTTCCAAATCTCACCCCTTCTCATGCACAGTTGCCATTCTTACCATCCTCCCCATGACTCCAGTTCCCACAGTCTCAACTTCCACCTCAGAGATGTTCAAAGCGAGTTCTGCCTTCACATACAACAGGAGCATGATCCCCACCAGCCGCACGAATTTCACCTGAAAAACAGACCCTGGTCCATTCAGTGCTGTCATGGAAGAGGTTTGCTGAGGGAAGGCACATCCATCCACACCAAAAAGGAAGTTTCAGGATCATCCAGTGCATCAGCAGGGCTCCCAGCAGCACAGCCCAGGAAGGAGCTGAGAGCAACAGCAGTAAAGGAAGTCAAAGCTCAAAGCAAGAGCTACAGCACAGACATAAGCTCGTGGAAGGAGATTCCCTTCAACACCAGAGACAGATGAAGCAGACCTATGGAGCAGGAGCTAAAACATAAGCAGTATTCCCACCAAAATACCTTCACAATTCATTCCACCATACATTGTAGGCAGACATGGAAGAAGGTACAAACTTCCTATTCTCCTTCCCCAAGAGAGCAGGAGCTCCCTTTAGGTGGGGAAGCCTGGCTCTGTTTCCCATCCTGCCCCTGCCTCAGCACCCTGCACAGAAACACTGCCTGCAGAACCTGCACAGCCTCTGAAGGCACAGCCATTGAGAACCAGAGAAAGCAAAGGGAGAAGAGAGCCAAGTGGAAAATTATTCCACACTCAAACATCCCCAAAAGCCACATTTACCTTTGCATATTTGGCATCTGGGTGAAGACTATCAGTTACAGCTTTAAACCATTCTTCTTCCTTCGGTGTATCATTGAAAAAGAAGGCTTCTTTAGTCAGATCAAGCTCCTGGAAACTGTGTTAGAGGAAGGAACCCATGGATGCATGCACTTGTTTATAACTCTCCAACCCCTTCTCCAGGAAAGAACTAAATCAGCTTACACTCACTAAATTTATAACTGAAAACTCAAATTCAGTTATGCTGATTGTAGATGTATGTTAAATGTAAAGCTAAATTAGTGTCATTATTACATCAAATGGCATTAAGGGTTTTGTAACACCGAGAGACCAAACCCTACCAGACCAACAACCCTGACCGGCTGTGGACACACCCGCCCCGGAGCTGTGCAATGCACTCCACCAGTGCCAACATTCCTGTGGTGTCCTGGCTCAACTCCTCTGGTGACAGATCCGCCAGCACAGCCCACGTTTGTGGGGATGGGGCAGGGACAGGCACTCACCCCACGCAGTAAATGTCTGGAGGCTCAGCATCACAGCTCAGCCAGGGCTGGAGGCTCTCCGTGGGGGCCTGACCATTCACGTTGTATGTCCCGACAAAAACCCTGCAAAGACAGTGACAGAATCCCAGAGCTGCAAACTGCAGAGCCCAGGAAACAGCACTGCCATTAACCAGGTAAATAATGTCCCATAGAGATAACATGTTGCCAGGGAAAATTAAGAAAGGTGACGAAGTTTAAATCCCAAAAATGATTTAACTACAGCACATTTTTACTGAAGAATACATTGTTATACACAGATACAAAGTGTTAATAAAAAAACAAAAATAAGGCTGTAGCTGTGCAGTAGCAGTTTGAAATTATAGATTCACAGAATGAGATGCAAAAAAGGATTTCAAAAACAGTAAAGCTTTGGTCCTAATTATATATCTCACTCAAGCTCTTTCTTATGAGGTTATTGGAATTACTACATGCATAAGCAGTGGACAGAAATGGAGAGGGGGAAGGCTGGAGTGCCCAGAGCTGATGCATTTCCAGACCATGTCTAAAATAAGCACAGAAAAAAAGTGATTTCACAAAGGCCATTTTCTCCACAAGAACCATGAGGCAAGTCTTGATAGAGATTAAATTCTGCTCTGCTCATGCCTGAACGTGGAAAGAAAACTGTCCTGGAAAGTACGGATCATACTTTTCCTACAGAATTTCTTGTTTGTGGAGACACAGGATGAAATAACAGATGAGTTATTCCAACAGTCTGTGCTAAGTTACAACCCACTAAAGTAAGTTCTTCTCAGGAATGATAATTACCTGTAGCTCTGGATGTCTGTGTAGGAGTCCACCATTTGTGCAAGCTGAGATCTAATGATTGTATCTCTGAGTCCAAACTTGGGTTCTGATAACATTGAGGCCTTGTTCGAAGCCATGACATGGGAGGCCCGAACCTGTTCAGTTCTCACTTCAGACTTGAGTTTGTTTTGCCTGAAAATGAAAGTAAAACCTCAGATGAAGCCCAGGCTATCCCCACACCCTGACTAGTATATTTCTGCCACCAAGGCCTTAATTCACATTTTTCTGTCTGTTCCCTAAAGACAGATAACTTTTGGGATGAGCCAAGAAACTTGAAAAGAGCATTTCTTAGCAGGGTTGAGATGTCTAGACAAAATCAGTTCAACTAACTAAAACAACAAATGGTTTTCACCATCCTGGTGCAGCCTGTTGATGCAGAGCAGGCCTTACTCACACCTGGAAAATGATACAAAACCTGTACATCTTCCCTGCTTACTGAGCAAGGAGAGGGAAATCTCATCTCCCTCTGCCTCTGCCCAGCCCTTCTGACCTCAGCCAGAGAATGAAGAGCTGTGTTTGTTTATAAAACCTTCTGATGGAAATCTTCCAGTTCTGCCCAGTGTGGGTGGAGGTGGAGGTGGTTTTACTTTCTGTCTCCTGGCTCTGCAAACTCCTTTTGCAAAGGAATAATGCCACAGCTTGGGAATTTCCACCAGTAATTGGATGGTATAAATTTAAAGTCAGCAACCTGCACACCAGTGCCAAGGACAGCACAGTGACAGACTTGGAATGATTTGCATCACAGTCCATAAAGTCCTGGGAACTGGAAAATGCAACTGTAACATTTTAAGAGTGTATCTAAGAGACACAGTGGCTCTAAGCCAAAACTCTCTGAATTAAAAATAAACAATGCTAGCAGGTCCTGTCCCACTAAACAGCCAAAATATGCCCAAACAGGGGACTGGAAGGATTGTCTTTGAGGGAGTGGAATGAAATTTCCACTAATGTTTTGACAGCATGCTAATGCTGAATTTTTTTCTCTCTTAACTAGCAGATTTTAATCTCAAGAAGTTGTCATCTTCTGCTCTAGAGCCCCACCTCTGTGCACTGACCTGGCAGTGTTTTTATCACTGCTGTTGTGGCTGCAGCTCTGACTGACTGCAGCTTTTTTTCCATTTTGTTTGACACCTTCAGCTCCAACCGCTTCTGAAAAAAAAAATAAATAAACAACAAAAAGTTTCACTTTAAACACAAAATGTTCTTCAATTTATCAACACGTTTATGTAAACACCGGCAAAAATCTGTGGGCAGAAAATAATTTAGGTTTGTATGGAAAAACAAAATACCCCACAGTCTCTCTTTCAGCTTTCTGACAGATTTAGCTTACTCTGACCCAACTGCTCTGTGATGAGGCAGCTTCCCCTGCAGAGGAAGAAATGACAGGAACCACAGAGAGCAGCAGAACCACTGTCCTCCAGCACTTCCTGCTGACTCTCCTTTGCAGCTAAGCTGAAGCAGGACTTAGCAGCACAAAATCCAGGGCTTTACCCCAGGAATCTGAAAAATTTATGTTAATAGCAGATTTTTCCTTTCTGAAGCAAGCCAGGAAGTGCAAAGAAAGGGGAAAAGAGGGGAAACAAACAAAGCCCACAGTATAATTTAAAGGGTTTCTACCTATCTGTGAATACCCAGCAAGGCACAGGTGTCAGGACACCCCAAGGGCCATGAAGAGTCACCACGGATCCACTGAACCCCAGCAGAAACATCTGCCTCAATGCACAGTGCACATCCCTAAAGCAGCAACAGGGCTGCTACCACTCACATCAAACTAATCACAGGAGTGACACCAAAGACGTCACACTACCTTAGCAAAATTCGACCAGTCTTTCAGCATTTTGTTTCAGTTACAATATTCTGCTCCTACAAGTTGCAAAACAACAGTTAAAAAAGAGGATTTGTCTCTGTGTTTAAGATGCAAAACCAGCAATCTTAAAATCATGCTCCTTAGCACACAAATGTAATGATGATGTAGAAATTGTTAAGACTGTTGGGTTCTGGGCATTCAGCTTTCTCTTCCAGTCAACACAACCCAAAAAAAAGTAAGATGTTATTGCTGTCACAGAACACTCTGCAGAACAAGAGCGCAAAACAGAAATAGAACTTGCAGTAGTTCACCCAGGCCCTCGGGATACAAACCAGATGGCAAGAAGTGGCCAAAATCTCAGCCTGGAAAACCTCTTCTGCCCAAGAGCCTTCTGAGAATAGACTGTGTAAGAGGATTTACCAGCGCCTGGACGCAGAAGAGCACATGACTGAAACCTCAGTGCAGATCACACAGCTCAAGTCAAGCAGAATTGACCAGGAGCACACAGAGATGCATGGGAAATGTGGGCCCAGGGATGTGGGCACAGCAGTTTCTCCATGGGCTTTGAGAACTCAGTTACTACTCCTTGGGCCTCTGCAAGCTCTCCCAATCACAACCATGCACCATCCCTTGAGAGTGAGTGACAGGAACCAACCTGAACCTTCACCTCAATGGACAATGGTTACTTCTGTGCCGAAAAAGAGCAGATTCCCAGGTTTTATTACCTCCATGGGCCCATGCCACTGGCCAGTATGCAGAAGGCATTATTGCAAAATGGAAAGACTGTGAGCCTGCTGCTGACACAACTGCTACCTGATCCAAGGATCAATACAGCACACCTTGCATTCTAACCTCATGGGCAGAAATCAGCTTTAGGGAGGATTCTCCTAAGAAAGAGATTAGCTTTGGAAAAGGGCTGTTTCCTTTAGATAAATTTATATCTAGCCACAGATTTCTGTAGTCAGAGGGATCTATATGGTAGCACTCTGAAGTGGAATAATGACCTTGTTCAATAACTGAGCTAAGCACAGAAATGCAGAGCAGCATGCAGAGATTACAGGTCTCAATTGCACAGGATTTGCAGTTAAATGAGATTCAAGCAGTAAGAAAGGCATTCATGTTAAAAATATTAAATGACATTATGGTACAGCAGGAAAATGTATCATATCTCCTGGATAAAACAGGATTCATGCTTAGAGCCCAAAGGGTAAAATTAAATTAACCTTCATGCAATGAGAGCAGCCCAACCTAAACGCAGCAGGGTACAGCAAAAGGCCAACTTTCAGGTTTTGAACCCCACACTGACTTCCAGGAATTGCTTTAGCTCTGAATCTTCTCACACGTGCACCCAGCAAAGCGGGAAACCACCGAGCACCAGCAGCGGCGGGGCCAGCGGAGGAGGCGCCGGAAGAGCGCGGCCCGCCCGCCGGAGCCCACCCGGGGACACGGGGCGGACACCGGGTGACAAAACCACCGGAGCCCGGGCGGCCACTGCCCGGCAGCAGCTCCGCACCCCCTGCCCGCCACGGAGCGGCCCCGAAGCGCCGCGGGAGCCGCGACCGAGGTGCCCCTCCGCCTCCCGCCCCGGCCGCGCCGCGGAGCTCCGGGAGCGCCGGGCGGGCGCTCAGCCCTGCCCCGGCCCGGCCTCCCCGCACCGACGGCGGCCGGGCAGCGCGGCCCTCCCGCCCACCCCGGTGGGTCCCCGCGCTCACCTCGGCGGGGCCGCCCGCCCAGGGACATCGCCGCAGCTCGGCCGTGCCCCGGCCCGGCCCCAGCGCCCGCCCCAGCCCGCCCCGACCCGCCCCCGGCAGCCGCGGCGCCGCGCCCGTTCGGCCTCGGGCCCGCGGAGCAGCCGCCTCTGCCCCCCGGAACACCGGCCGAGGTGCCTGACGGTGGGGAACCGCGACTCACGACAGTGCTGAGCGAGTTTCAGCAGGGAGAGGCCGACGCCGCTCCTCCACACGCGGAAGAGACGAGCGGAGGCAGCACCTGCACCGCCAGCCCCGAGGGCGCAGTCACATCCGCACGCTGGAGCTCCTACCTGAGCTGCACCTGCTGACCTCCTGCAGGAACGTGCGCGTGTGCGAGCCGAAAGGCAGCTGCACTGTCAGTCGATCCTCTGCTGAGCTGATCTGGACAGTCACGTCCGAGCCTGAGGACATGGGGAGAAAAACCTCCTGTGGGTTCACGAACTTCACAAACTGAGCGTTTCTCTGCTCTACAACGGTGGGGGTGCACACGCACGCAGCCTTTGGCAACATCTCCCCATGCCTTCTTACCATGTTCCTTTCCAAAATTTTACATGAGAATGCCACTTAAAATATAAAAATCATAATTTATAAAAATTTTTATTCTGCTTGTTCAGGGACAATAATTAATTTTGCAGCAGCAGTTTAAAAACATATGGAGAATTAGTTCCCTTGGTTGAATGGGGCTGGCAATCTCATTAGCACCAGCTAACAATGGCCAACAGCGTGGAAACTGCCCCAGGAGCCGCAGGGCACAACCCCTCCCCAGTCAGCCAAGAACCCCCCACTCCTGCCCCACTGCATGCAGCTGGCACAGGGCCCAGAGCATCTGTAATGCAGCCACCAAAGCAACCACAGAACTCACCAATGACATGAAGGTCACTGTCGAGTACAACTGCAAAAGTAAGACAAAGTTCAGTTGGAAGCTGAGCAACACATTTGCAGACCACGCTGATACTTTGAGATTAGTGAGCTCGGCAACTTCTCCAAATGTTCCCTGCAGGAACAGACGCAGGCAGAGCAAACCTGCTGGGCAGGGGCTGTGGCTGGGGCCTGGTGGGACAGAGGCACTCTGGTCCTCACACAGCCCTGCCAGAGTTGCCATGTGATGCACAACTTTCACCAAGGATAACGAACTGTTGCAAAAACGTGGAGGCAGAATAGATTGCAAATTTCAGGAAGCAGAACAGCAGAATGTGGACTCCAAACCCCTTCAATCCCATTCTTTGGAACTGGCCATTGAGCCACCACAGTGTGTCAGTACCTTCTTCCACTGCAAACCCATCCGTGATGGGGATCACTCTCTCCAGCCAGACGTCCTCAGCTGTGATTGCCATCCGCCGGTGGGTGTACACATAGATCCTGCAAGCACAGAGCAGCCGTGGAGGCAGAGCCTCCTCAGTCCTGCCATGCCTGCACACAGACAGGCACAGACCCCATCCCACCCAGCAGCACCACAGCCTCATGCAAATCCTAAAGGAACTCCTCAACCAAGTGCCCACCCCCTGCTCCCCCCATCACTGAGATAATTAACATAATTAACATTACTGGCAGGGCAGAGCAGCTCATGGGTCTGGGGCTTCTCACTGACCACCCACACCATCAAGGTGCCTTCAAACTGCTGCCCTACAGGACTGCACCCTGCTGCAAAGCCCCTGGGATGGGAGGGATTCTCAGGGGGCTGTCGAGGCTCTGAGGGACCCGCAGAGTTCTCTCGGACGCTGCCCCTGCCCGCCCCGCGCTCCGGTCCGGCACCCACGCGTGCTGCCCGCGGCACTCCACCAGGCCCAGCAGCCGGCTCTCCACACTCTCCCCCGACGCCAGGAGGCCCTGCACCGCCTGCGGCTGCGGGTCAAGGAACGCTGGGACAAGCGGCAGCGAGCGGGGACGGTGCCGAGATCGGTGGGGGGGATCGGCGGGAGGGAGAGGCCGCGACAAACCGGAGGGAGCGGGGACGGAGCGGAGAGAGCGCGGCGGGGACAGCGGGATGGAGCGGCGGAGAGAGAGGGAGGGAGCGGCGGGAACAAACCGCAGGGGACAGGGACAGCCCGGAGCAAGCGACGGGGACAGCCCGGAGGGAGCGACAGTCCGGAGGGACCGATGGGGACAGGCCGGAGGGTGCCACGGGGACAGCCCGGAGCTGTGAGCGCGGCGGCACCGCGACACCGGAGCCGATTAAAGGATACGATCCGGCAGGTCTCCCCCCTCGCTAGGCTCTCCTGGATGGCCACCGACTGGTCCATCTCCGCCCCGGCAGCGCGGCGGATCGCGCTCCCCGGGGCTGGGACCCGGAGGCTCTCCCTCCCTCCCTCCCGGCGGCGGCTGCGCGCTCAGGGCGGCTGGCGCAGCGCGATGCGGAGCGGCGGCGGCTCCGTTATCGCCCCGCTCCGGAAATAACGGGGCCGCCGCAGGAACCAGCGGTGGGAGCGGTCTGGCTCGGCAGGGACGGCGGCCGAGCGGATGGTGCCCGGCGGGATGCGAAGGACGGGGGAGGCTCGGCACGGCCCTGCCCGAACCCCGCGTCCCCGCTTGGCCCCTCCCGGAAGGAAAGGGAGACTGAGAGGGGGAACCTCTCGGGCCGGCAGACATGGGAAAGGATCATTTCCACGGAAAATGGCGAGACGCTCTTATTTTCAGTAGATTGGATTAATTTTTGTTGTTGTTGAATTTCAAGACGACCTAGCACAGCAGCCGGGTTTTTCTTCAAATCAATAAATGTGGAGTCCGGGAGTAAGTGCTGTAAAATATCACCAGAGCCTTTGGCACTCTAGAGACGGATGTAGCTCCTTCCACAGATGTAGGAGATGTAGGTCGAAAGACAGGGAAAACCCGAGTGGTCTCGGTCAGTGACAGCTCTGCACCTCTTCCCCATTCCCTCTCTGCTCACCAGCGGGCAAGGGAACAGGCTGAAAACGCTGCTCTAAGCACCAAACCTTACAAGAATTGTGGTGCTGGGCTGCGTTTTTGAGATAGAGGAACCCTTGACATGAATACAGTGATAATGGCCTGAAACAAAGTAAACACACACCCCAAAGGCTGAGCTGCGGTTCCGCTGTCCCAGAACAGGCACTGCAGCGTGGGAAGGGCCGCCTGTGGTAGAATGACGTGTTTTTCATGCAGCCCCACATCCACCCCGTTAGGGCTGGCCGTGCTCCAGGAGGGCCAGCACCGCAGAGCCTTCTTGCTGAGAAAGAACGTGAGGCTCCGAGGGCTCAAACCCACCCAGCCCAGCTCTCCCGCCCTCCCACAGTCACACTGTGTTCAGCCCCGCTAGAAACACCGGCACCAAAAGGGGGCTGACACAAAGATTTTAATGTTTTGCAGTCTTTTCTCTAAGGAATCAGTGGCAGCAGAGGACAGTGGTGGCAGGGAACAGCGCTGTGTGTGTGTGTTTGAGTGGCAGTGCATTGACTGCAGGTGATTCTGCCTGGCCAGATCCACCCGTGCTCTGTGTGCTCACCTCTGGGCTCTGCCTTTAGCAATGGAGAACCACAGAAGTGAAACAGAATCATCTAAAGCATGAGATGCTTTCAGATTAATCCCACTTCCCCATCTAAGACTGGGACATGAAACATGAAGTTACTATTTTATGTACATGAGCAAGAAGCACTTCATTGCCTGAGCACTTTGGAACTAAAGGTCAGAGGGGGTGCAGGTGCCACAAGCAGGTCATAGATGAGAGCAGCCCCTGTGCCTCAGTCAATGCAGAATTTTCTGGGTTTTAAGGGGGTCTAATTCCCTCTTGTTCCAGCTCCTGAGGTCCCCCATTCCAGCAGCACAGAAGCACACCCTGCACCACTCCCAGGATCCACAATTAGCTTGCAGGATCTCTCAGATCTACAGGATTTGGGCAGGGTAGAATCCCTTGATGTAGCTTTTTAAGTGTGCACAGATTAAGTGCTTTTCCTCTGGGAAAAGGGGGAATCTTGTTTCCAAGTACTTAAAATTTACTGAAATGCCAGGACTCACCCATCCCGGGATGGTGCAGGATTCAGAGTGCAGCTTAAGGGGGGGGTAGGATCAACAGCAGGGTCCTGAGCAGGGCAAGCAAGGTGACCCCCCAAGGGCAGATGCAGAGGGCCCTGGGTGTGTTGTTGATGGGACAGGGACAGGACAGGGGGTGTTTGCTAACAACCTTGGCTGAAGTCAGAGAGCAGCGGGATCCTACTGACCCTACAGGAGAGGCTGTGGAGCTGCCTGACTGCTGCCTAACCCCAGAGGGAAGTGGAGACCCTGTAACTCAGGAGCAGGACCACCCCACATGCCATGGCCTTCAAGAGCGGGGCCAGTGTCACCTGCCCAGCGCTATTGACGTGGACTTTGCCGTCCAGTTTCAGACAGCTGGCTTTAGGGCTGGCTGGGCAGCACTCCTGGTAACAGGCAGCCTTCATCCCACCAGCACAGACTGGTTTGGCAGACTTGCAGGCTCTGCTACATCCTGCCATGTAATTCAAGCCCGTCTTCTTCATCTGCAAGGAGAGACACATCAGCCTGGGGGTCATGCCGAGCCTTTAGTATTAGCATTACAGGAACTGAATGCCCTGCAGCTCCAGGCCATACCTCACAGAAGTCCTGCCCCAAAATGCATTTAGTGATGGTTTTCCTGCCTTTGAAACAGTTGTTCCCGTTACAGGAAAATGCTGCACACACTTTGCCCTGTGAGAGAAAGGACCGGGGAGACACCAGCTGTCCATCAGGCTCGCAGGACAAAAACTGCATTTCAGACAGCCCTTCACTCCCCAGGGCTCCTCTCCACC
Organism: Acrocephalus scirpaceus scirpaceus; assembly: GCA_910950805.1. Lineage (NCBI taxonomy): Eukaryota > Metazoa > Chordata > Aves > Passeriformes > Sylviidae > Acrocephalus > Acrocephalus scirpaceus. The sequence goes on from OU383796.1 coordinate 3,896,057, forward strand.
CCTCTGGTTCTGCTGGTATTTTTGCTCTCAGGCATTTTAGATCCAGAGATAAAGGAGTATTCTGAAACTGCAAGAAACTACTGAAAGCCCAGCAGAGCAAGCAAGTTTCAAGCCTCTTTTTTCCTTCCTCTTAAGTGGTCTCTGCAAAGATAAGCACCTTCCCCTCCACTAGGCTCAGGAAAGGGCTGCAGAGCCCAGTGGGTGCTGCACCCTCCGTGCAGCTGCAGGAAGGCTTATCCCATGGTCGGGTCGAACTCCCTGAGTTAATGCAAGCACTGCTCTGGGGAACAGACCTGATGGACAGGGATAAGGCCACTGGACAGGGCTCCTTATGGACTCCTTACTTCCAGTGCCAATTCAGGATTTGTTGCCTTTCCAGAGTCTGCCTTTTACCGCATAAAACAAGTGGAGGAGTGACATTTTCCTGTCCCCTGCTCAGGTGGGAGCTCAGCCACACACCCCAGAACCCCTGGATGCAGCAGCCTCTGCCCCTGTGGTACCTACGTTTGGTGGGGGAGGCCGAGGGGTGGTGCTGGTGGTTGTCGGTGGCGCCGTGGTGGTGGTGGGTGCCAGGTCACCTGCAGACACACCAGGAGCCCCGTGAGGCTGCACACACAGCCCACACGCGGGGCCAGATTGACCAGCACTGCTCACACTGTGGCCAGAGCTGCTGGGATCACCCTGCCCCTCACCCAACTGCAAGGACAGAGCGAGCTCCACTGCAGAAGAGATGCAGCAATGCAGCCACAGCCCCTGCACGGTTCTGCCCACCCCATCTCCCGCCTCTGCTGCAGAGCAAAGCTGGGTGATACCGTAGGCAGTGGCGTTGAGCTGCAGGCAGAGAGGGCCAGTGCAGCACTCCAGGGCACAGTGCTGCATGCTCACGCTGCTGTTGGTGCTGCACAGCTCCGTGCTGCAGCCGCTGCTGCACCTGGCGGTGTAGTTGGTGCTGGAGAAACGATAAAGCTGCAACGGGCAGAGTCAAAGGATAAAATGAGTGTGAAGAGGGGCTGTCATAAAAGAGCAAAAATAACTGACAGAGTGTCAGAGAGGAAAGGGAGGTGGGAGATGGACACAGATGTAATAGAGCACTGTGGATTCCTGAGATAAAGGAAGGATTTCCCTGTTGCAGCCCCCTTGCACCTCCGTACCTCGCAGTAAGTCTCATTGTGGCAGGTGGTCGTTCCGTTGGCGTGGGCTTCATCCTGGTAACACCTCTCTCCGGAGCACTGAAAGCTCTGGCAGGTTTGCTGGAGAGACACCAGGGTGTCACCTTGCAGCAAAGCCTCCTGGCACAGCACTGCAGGGCTGTCCCCAACCACAGCCTCACTGTCTGGAGGGGCCACCCCCACCTGGCCACCCACGGTGCTCCCTTCCACCACAGGAGATGCTCCCATGGCACTCCTGGACCTTGTGACCAGCCAGGCAAGTGACACTGTCCATAGGGCTGCAATGGCCCAGCAGTAACCCTCTTTCCATTCCTTGCCTTACCATTGTCTCTTCTGCTTCCTTCATAGAGGTGTTGGTGGCCACCAGAGAGGTGTTGTTGGTGGCAGCCACCACCATGGCATTGTTGGTGACTGCCACCACTGAGGTGTTCCTGGTGGCTGCTGGGGTGTTCTTGGTGGTCATGGCCACCACTGAAGGGTTCTTGGTGGCCTTGACCATCACCGAGGTGATCTTGGTGGCAACAGAGTTGTTGGTAGTGGCCACCACTGCAGTATTCTTGGTGGTGGCCACCACCATGGCAGTCTTGGTGACCGCCACCGCTGCGGCATTGTGGGTGGCCACTGAAGTGTTCTTGGTGGTCACAGCCACCAATGAGGCCTTCTTGGTGGTCACTGCCCCTACCAAGGTGTTCTTGGTGGTTGCTGTGTTCTTGGTGGCCAACACCATGGTATTGGCAGCTGTGCTGTGCCCTGAAAAATAAAAAGCTCCTGCTTGGTGAAGGGAAGCACCAGGGGTAAAGGTGCTCAGTAGCCCTGTGTCCCTTCCTGAGCCATGGCACAGTCCAGAGGGGCCTGCAGGAAGCTCCTGTCACACTGTGGTTGGGAGGTGAAATGGCAGTCAGTGACAGGATGTCAGTCAGTGACAGGATGTCCCCACCTGCAGCCACCAATTGGGCAGCCCAAGGAGCAGCTCAGAGCCAACAGCCCAGCACAGCAGCACCATGGACAGATGTTACAACGGCCTCTCCCTCCCACTTCCAGCCACATTGCCTGGGAAGAACAGGCTTCTATGGGGGCTAAACCATAGGGAAAGGTTCCTCACCTGTCCTGCAGCTCTGTCCTACAGAGCACAGCCTGGAGAGGACAGACACAAAGTCCCTGGTGCACCATGCTGCCTTTGCCCCACTCCCCACAGGCCCCCAGATTTCCCCTTGGGTTACAGAACTCACCTGCTGCGGCAAGAGAGCCCTGAAGACAGAGTTGCAGAGCCAAGATGCAGAGCAGCAAGCCTGGAATGGAGTGGGAATGACTGAGAGCACCACACCTGCTGTCTGCTTTACCCACAGCCCAGAGAGCCTCCCCAGCACAGGCAACTCATCCTTGAAACAGAGAAGCAGGGATACTCCTCCACCTTCCCAAAGCCCCAGGTGACCAACCCTCACCCCAGGGAGGCCTCTGGCACAGCTCCCAACAGCTGGAGCAGAGATGGACCTAGGACAGGGGACAGACAGACAGACAGACAGACAGACACTGCCCTCCCTGCTGCACCAGACCCCCATTACCTCGAGCAGGGGCCATGAGCCATCGGTGTCCAGCCATCCTCACCCACCAGCAGCTGCAGCCAGACCTGGCAGAAGGAGGCAAGGTCAGAGCTGCTCCCCCGAGGTGCAGGGTGGACACCCCGGTGCAGCTCTGTGCTCCACCTCCAGTGCTCAGCCCTGGGACAGGCAGTCACCCCCTCCTGAGAGACTCCCCAAAGCCACCGAGGCTGCCGTGGCTGCTGACGGGGAGCAGGAGCCCTGGGGAGCTGTGTGTGCTGTTGGTGTGGCAACAACCCTCCCTGGAGCTCACAGGCAGCACAGCCCTGCAGGAGTCAGGGTGACACAGTGAAAAGTGCCACCATGCAGCAGTTTGTCACCTGGCTCTCCATCCTGTATTTGCATTCCAAATGTTTACCTGTTTTGCTAAGGAAATGGTGGAGATGTGACTCCAAACAGGCTCCAAAGCCAAATTCTCCAAGGAGAACCGGTAATACTCCCCTCCTGTTTTATTATTTAGGATGAATCACCATTCCCCCAGGACCTGGAGGGGCTGAAGCTCATTCAGAGACCTCCAAGGCCATTCCCTCAGAGTGACAGAAAATACAGAAGCAGCTGGCACCTCACCCTGCAAACCAGCCCAGCCACCACCCAGAACAGCTCTGGACATCCTCACCAAGCCCAGTGCCAGCCCAGCCCAGCCCCAGGGCAGGCAAGGAACCAACATCTGTCTGACACAGCCTCATCCCAGAACAACCTTCCCCCCAGGCAGGGAAAGAGCCCACAGCCTTGACTCACCTGCCTGTTCCTGAAGCCCCGGAGCACCTGCAGTCACTGCCAGCACTGGAGCACCTCTGAGCAGCTGCTGTGGCACCTGCCCCACAGCCCAGCCCCACCCCTGCCAGCCCCCGGGGAAGTGTCACATGTGGCTCCACAGCAGCAGAGACACAAAGGGCCCTGTACAGCAATGGGGAAAGGGCTTCTGAGGCTGGACATGTCACACAAGCCACCACTGCACTCAGGGGACTGGGGGGCACAACTGCCACTGCCACATGTGATGTGAGTGGCCTCTGCACAATGGATCTGCAATTCTGGAGGCATCATGAATCCATGGGGTATGTCCAGACACCTCTGAGCACGACACCAGGGCCCAGGGATACTCCTGAAGCCACAACAGGCACCTCTAAACACTCTCTGTTCCATCTCCACCCTGCACCACGTAACATCCACACATGAACATACCAGGTCATTCAAGCCAACAGCAGTGACACAGAAATCACCCCAGAGCCAAACCTGAAGCTCCTTTGGTAATTCCCTGAAAAAGCAATGGCCAAAGCTCCCCAAGGAGACAGACTCAAGGTAAAAACAGTTCTCTAAGCCAGGTCAGCTTGTTTTATAAAGAAAACCACAAGTTCACAAGATCTAGCAACAGGAGCAGTACCTGTCAGCACACAGTGTCCATGTGCCTCAGAGAGTCAACCCTCACCATAAATATTTCCAGCAGAGTGGAAATGAGAGAAGGAATTGTTCCTGACACCTGTGTAAAAAGCATTTTAAACACACTGTAATCAAAACTCTTCCTTCCAGCATATGAAATAAGACAAGTCTCTCTCCTAAATTACAATGAGTTTATTTTTCAAGGTATTTTTTAATATAAAACAATGTCACAAGTCTAAGGGGCTTACTAGAAAGTGACTCTATAAAGTATTCTTGAAATCTATATTCATGCACATACAAAATGCAGACAATGAAGAAGTCAGAGCTGCTGCCAGATCCACTCTCTGCAGATCCTTCACCTGGGGACAGCTACAGCAGCCCTTGGCGCTTCAGATCTTCGTAGGTCTTTTTATTCACCACATTCCCACTGGAATCCTCATATTCCTCCTGGAACAGAACCAACAGTTTAGAGAGAGCACTCTACTGTTAGCTCCAAGAGCAGCCACTGAATGTGAGCACCCTGTCAGAACCTCTGTGCAGGGAGTGGATCTGCCAGCAGGTCCTGGGAGAAGAGCTCAGCCAGGCCCAGAGTCATTACAGGTTGTACTACAGATTTTACTTCCCACTCTTGCCCTGCACACTGCTGAAAAATGGCTTTGGAACAGAAGTGTGGGAAAAGGCACCAGTGTAAGTGAGGACACAGCTCACACCCAGGAACAAGGGGTCCCCATGCACACAGGAGTGGAGACTCTGAATGCCCCTCACTGCTCACCTCTGTATCGGGCTGCCACCTCTCCGAAGCCTTCTGCTGTTTCAGCTTTGCCCACACTGCAAACACAAAAAACAGGATCTCTGCCACTTTCCTCAAGATACTGGTTTTTAATCTACTAAAATATACACATGAACTTTTTCCCCTCCCTTTTATAACACCATCATTTCAGCAGTCCAGGAATGTATCTAACATCCATTACAAAGTTATCATTCCACTGTGTGGTTACTGAAAGGCACTGAACTGCAGCAAACAAGAATTTAAGGGAATTGTTCAGGATGGGACAAGAGACCAAGACCCAAAACCACTCATTCAGAAAAGGTGTTCTTGAACATGTTCCCTGTTCTGCCATCACCACTTACACGAGACTGCATCCTCAATCTGTGTGACGTTGGCAAAGTGTGCAGTGTTGGGAATGCCCAGGCACCGCATTCCATGGGCATGTCTCCACTCCTGGGGAAAGAGATGAGATCAGCGTGACAGGGAACACCACAAGACACTAACATCTCAACAGGGTGCAAAACATCCTACCAAAGTACAAATCTACCAGTCCTCTATAAAAACATTATTTTCTTCTTGTGCAGACAGTAATGCCACACCAGCCATCAACAGCCACACTGCAGCCATCAGAGCTGAGCACTGGAATGGGTGTTCAAATGGCAGGGATGGTACAACTGACAGAACAGGACAGAGTCTCAAACTGCATCAAGGGAAATACAGGTTGGATATTAGGAAAAGGTTTTTCATGGAAAGAGAGATAAAGTACTGGAATGGCCTGCCCAGGGAGGTGGTGGAGTCACTGTGAGTGCTTCTGGTTTAATCTGATCCTACCTTTATTAACCCCTCCCTTGGAAACCCCACCCCTACAATACCCCATATAACCCCACCATCCCATTCCTGCCCCCTCTTGCCCCTCTGCCCTCCTGGCCTCCTTGCCTTCTCCCCCTCCCTGGGCCGGGGAGGGAGGAAATAAATAGATTCCTGAGCTTAATAAATAGAGACTCATCTCATCTGCTTCCCTGCTGGTAACTGTAACCTTCCTGGACAGGATCACTGTTGCTCCCAGGTATAACAAGTCACCATCCCTGGATGTGTTTAAAAAAAGACTGGATGTGGCAGGCACTTGGTGCCATGATCTAGTTAAAGTGTTAGGGCATGGGTTAGACTCGATGATCTTTAAGGTCTCTTCCAACCTAGAAATTCTGTGATTCTGTAGAGCATCAGCAAAAGAGATCTCTGTATGCCTAACACAATCTCTGGGTCCTGTTGCATGGCCCTGCAGCAAAAGCTCAGACCCACATGGCAAAAGTGCTGCTCAGGCACTCCAAGACTCAGCAGTGACTCCTCACAGTGACTGAGTGAATGCAGCAGGGCTCCGAGCTCCTGCAGGGAATGTCACTTACTGCAAAGTGCCTCTGGAACGCCTTGGGCCCTCGGTAGGTGTAGTTACCACAGATCTCACAGTTGTAGTTGATGTTCAGACCATGGAGTTTATACAACCAGTACGGGATGGGCTGCAAGCAAGGAGACATGAGGATTAGGTTGCATGGCAAAGAAACTCAGAGAAGCAGCGTGGAGTCAGTGACCTCTCCCACTTCTCCAGGCCTGATAAGTCTTGGTTACCTTTCCATCCCAACCAAGAGGCAAATTTTTAGGGTTATAAATGATTTCATTTTCTTCATCTTCACTCTCGCTCTCACTGATCTGCTCCTCCTCCTCCTCCTCTCTCTCCTCCCCTGTCCGTGCCTGCTTACGCTGCACGTTCTCGTGGGTGAGGTGTCTTTGCTCCTGCAGTGACAGAAAAGAAGGGGTTGTTCACACATCATGACAGCAAAAAGTCAGGGCAAACTCTTGCAGTGAAAAACTCCTTCAGTGTACAGAGGGAGGAACCAGAAGACCAGTGTGAAGCAGAGAACTCAGCCAAATAATTTCAGTTTTTAGTACCCTGACATTTCTTACTTGCAAAGAATGAAACCTTGTATCACTTAATAGCACTTCCAATGTTACTACAGCAGCAGCCTGAAAACAATCCCCCAAAATTGAAAGCAAGGAGCAAGGCAGATCAATTTAAGGTTTGCAGTATTGTGTGACTTATGCACAAAACAGATGTGGTGCAGCACACTGATGTGAAGCTGTCTATGAAAGCACTGCGTAAAAATGAGGACAAAATTCTAGTCACTATCAGCTCTGAAATAAAAAGCTCAAAACCAAAATAAAATCCTTACCCCAAGAACTTCCACATATTCATAAATCTGAGCTTCCAGGAATGCAAGATCTTTATTTCTTTCAGTGTCTCTGAAATAGATGAGGTATTTTCATCAAACCCACAAGTTCAGCTCTGATACCTTCCGCTTGGTTCAGCACTATTTGGTTCAACATGAAAAGTTTCTAATACTCCAGAATCTCTGCTCTAAATACACAAGAGTGGTGACTGTGGAACTCTCCTCATCCAAGAGGAGAATATTGCCAGCCTCATAATGACCTCTAAGAACTCACCTTTTGCTTCCTTTTGTCTTTGGGTTCTTAGCAAACAAGGAAGGATCAAGTGCTTCCAGGGATTTGCCTTTAGTGCTAAAAAGCCTCTGAGCACGCTCCTCCAGAGTCCTGCAGAGAAGCAGGGAGAGGATTAGTCTAGTCTGCAGTTTTACATTCCCTGAGAACTATCTGAATTCACGCAATAAAATTCTAAATGTAGCTTTTAGGAAACCATGAGATTCCTTTTATCTTTGTTTTTATTCCTCAAGTCAAAGTCTACTGTACTGAGACTCCCGTAGAGGGCCAGTTGAGAGCAGCAGATCCCACTGCTTGGTTCTTCATGTTTTATCTTTCAAACATCACTAAGGTAATTCTAGTATGATAGGGATAACCACACAAGTATCCCTGAAAGAAATGTGATACAGGAACACCCCAGAAACTGAAAGGAACTTTACAGAGAGTGCACCTTACCCGCCACACTTCAGCCCCAGAGCCAGCAAAGCTGATTTTAACCTGTCCAGTCCCAGGGAGGCCAATTCCTGTCCAATTAAACAAACCATGGTAAGAGACAAGCTGTTCAACACATACAGTATGGATAAAGCCCACTTTAGCTTATTAATGAAGAAAAAACCCTGATGAACAGTATTCAAGAAAGGACTGTCAACAGTGTACCCCTCCTCCCAGGAAAATGAGGAATGTGACCAATCTAACCAGGTCTTTCAAGTTACATCCCCCAATGGGAGAAATTACATCATCAGCACCATCAAAGCTTTACCCAGAAAGCACAGGGATGAAAACACAGCACTAAAATTCCACAAAAACCTCAAATGACTGCACTTCTACCTGCTCAAAATGTGGCAGAGCACTGGAAACATACCTCCCAGGAGGAGAAAGCCGAGAGGTCCAGGTGGGCACCAGCATGGGTGAGGGCACTGCTGGTCTCTTTCTGCCAAAAAAAACCACATGCAAGAGCTGCATGACATACTACAACATGTAGTAAGACATACTACAACACTTCTGGCCATAGAATATTTTAACCTCAAGAAAAGCAGTTCATTTCACAGAGAAAAATCCTCTTACTAAACTGAAAACAGTGCAACAGTAAAGATGCAAAATAAGCCAACCTGAAACAATGCTCGTTTTAAACCAGTTATACTGGGTTTTAAATTCAGGTCAGTATCACCCTGCACCCTGGTGACACAGAGCTGCAGCTGCTGTCACAGTCACCCCCAGCAATGCCTTTACACAAATGACCCCCACAACCCCTCACAAACACAGGAACATCCCCCAGGCTCAGGCTGCTCACCGGCCAGCCCGGGAATGTGCCGTTCTCCCACTTCTTCTCAAACTCCGTCTGAATTTTCCCAAAAAGTTCATTCTGGTCCAGTAATGGTTTCACTCGATCTGTGTAATCCTGCAGGTACTCAAGGAGCATTTCCAGATACCTGGCAGGGGAATCATGAGCACAGGTAATTCACTATCACCTCTAACCACATCTTTGGACAGTCATTACCCCCCGGTGCTGCAGAGGGATGTGACCAAGGTCAGGCCAATTTTCCACACAGGGATCCTGCTATTTTCTGGACGTGGCAGTTCCAAGGGTACATTAAAGCTCTTCCTCTGAGCTGAATGTGGCTCTCCACAACTCTGCTGCACTGCAAGTTTGCGTGGGGCTCAGACTGAGCTCAGGGACCCAATTTACATGAGTTAAGTTTGGGTGTTAATCTCTGCAGCTGAACACTTCAGAAGCAAATTCTTTCTCACCAAGTGCCATAAAGGAAGCAAGCAGGCAAACAGGCTCACCTCTTATATTCTGCATTTTTTCTCTCCTTGGGAATATCGAAGAGTTGGTCAAATGTGGATAAGTAAGTGATATAATCCAATTTCTAAGAACAGAAAGTCTGAGTCAGAGTTCACACAGGGCCAAATTAACATCCAGTTCTCAGAAAAGTGAAGCTCCAGCCTGTGCAGGGCCTGGAGATCTCTGGGCTCACACACAGCACCCACTCACCTCTGATGATTTCAGGTTAATGTACTTGAGGTAACAATCATGCAAATCCAAGTATCGTCCGTACCCTTCCTCATCTGTGAACTCCACCAGATCTGTACAAAAGACCATGAAAAGCTTTATTATGATCTTCATATTCCCTACTTATTACACAGCTGGTTTTGAGCTGGAAAAGGATTAGCTGTGACATCATTTATGCTTAAGGAAGGTGCTCTGATGCCTCTGACACTCATTGAGCAGCCCCAACTGCTGCTCTGTGCAAGCACCAGAACATTCCTCAGAACATTCCTCAGGAACAGCAGCCTCACTGGGGAACACTCCAGGGACTGCAGTTCAGCAGCATTTAGATGACAATAGAATTTTCAGAATTCATTAAGAAAAGGGAAGTGAGGCCTTGATACATGCACACCAGATTAAAAAAACCTAATAAATAATGCCAGAGCTCAAGCAAACTACAAACTTACTCTGAGCTTCTTCACTCGGGTTGTCTCTGGCCTTCAGCAGCTCCTCAAACTCCACTGACATAGGAACACAGATCTGTATGGGCAAATACAAGCCAAACAGTGATTTACTTCAGCTCCTGTCCCAGAATAACTAATATAAAATCTCACAAGGTGGCAAATAATCAAACTGCAAACAGAAAAGAGACTCAAAGCTTTGTCACCTTCCCTTCTGCACAGAGGCAAAAGTGTGGCTTTAGCCAACATGAGAAAGGTGAGATCTGATCCCAGCTCAGCTGAACATCCCTGTTCTAGCAGGGAACAGGGTGAGTGTCCTGCACTGCTCCCTGAACAGCTGTGCTCAGGTGACTGCTGAGTGTTCTCAGTACTTGTGTGTTAAGGCAACTAAACTGGGGAAACAAAGGCTCTGCTTCCTATAGGAATGAGATGCACCAGAGCACATCTCACCTGTTCCTATGGAGCAGGTAACTACTCACCTCATTGGGATGCTTCCGGTGAAATTCCTTAATCTGCTTCAGTCTGTTATAAAACTCTGCAAATTCATTTGGCCCGGAAATGGCACTGAGTTCTTCCTTACGCAGGCTGCGAGTTCATGGACAGCAACAGAGGGAAGAGAAGGGAAAACAAGTGTGACACTGACACAGCCTTAGTCCAGGTCCATGCTGCAGTGTCTGACAAATCTCTGAGTCAAGGGAGCCTTCCAGCCCATCAGGGTCGGGGCCACATCCCCCCACATGCTGCAGCCTCTCACAAACCCCCAGAGCAGCCAGGGCCTCCCCACGACATGACATGACATGACATGACATGACAACATAACATAACATTAACATAACATAACATAACGTGTACATCCAACACAGCGCTTCCCGTGCACATTCGGGTCCTGCCCTGCATTTAGTCGCCACCTCTCCATTTCCGTGTTATTTTTTAGACATTCACATTGACTTAAATCAGCTCAGGCACACGAGGGCCCCGGGCACACTCACCCGTCCTTGTCGTCGTACAGGTCCCGCAGGTTGCCGCTCACCTCCATGTACCTCTGCGGAACAAAGGAGAGCCCCGAGCGCGGCAGGGCCCGTTACCGGGACCGGCCCGCTACCGGGACGGGCCCGCTGGTTTCGGGGAGCCCGGCCCGCCCCCAGCCCCGCTCCCGCCCCGGCCCCGGAGCACTCACGTCCTGCATGGCCCGGGTGCGGTGGTCCGAGTTGATCTGGTCGCGGAGCTGCGGGGAGAGCCGAGGCGGTGAGCGCGGGCCCGGGGACGCGGCCTCCCCCCACCCCGCCCCGCCAGGGCCCCGGGCGCACCGTGGATTTCTTGGTGAGCATCTCCTTCACCATCACGTCCATGAGCCGCTCCCGCTCCTCATGGTAGCGCCGCTGCTGCTCCAGGATCGTCTCCATCCCGCGCACGGCTCCCACTGCCGCCGGAAGGCCGCGCTGAGGCCCGGCGGTGTGTGAGGGACGGTTCCGGTTCCGGGGCGCTGCGCGGTGCCCCGGCCCGGCCGGCAGGAGGCGGCTGCGGCCCGGCCGGGCCCCTCAGCGGCTGCGGCGGGGCCGTGACCGAGCGCCGTAGCCGAGAGCGGAGCCTGAGCGCGGTATCCGAGAGCGGTGTCCGAGCGTGGGGCCGTGTCCGAGCTCAGTGTCGGAGCTCAGGGGCCGAGCGCGATGTCTGAGCTCACTGTCCGAGCCCGGTGTCCGAGCTCAGTGTCCGAGTTCAGTGTCCGAGCGCGGGGCCGTGGCCGAGCTCAGTGGCCAAGCTCTGTCCCAGAGCGGTGGCCGAGCTCAGTGGCCAAGCTCTGTCCCAGAGCGGTGGCCGAGCTCAGTGGCCGAGCTCAGTGGCCGAGCTCGGAGCCTTGTCCGAGCCCGGTGTCCGAGCTCAGTGTCCGAGCCCGGTATCCGAGCGCGGAGCCCTGTCCGAGCTCCGTGTCCGATCTCAGTGTCCGAGCTCCGTGTCCGAGCTCAGTGTCCAAGCGCGGTGCTTGGTGGCCCTGAGTGTCCCGAGGTGCCCGTTCGGATTTGGGGCTGGGGCTGCCACAGCCTGGAGGCCTCTCGGGGCTGCCCGGCCGCAGCGTTACCGGTGCCGAGCCCGGGCCGTGCCCCGCGGTGCCCCGGCGCCCGCAGCTCCCCGGGCCGGTGCCCCGGTGTGGCGGCAGCGCAGACTTTGCTTTCAGCGACACGATCGCGGTGCCAGTCCTCCCACAGACACCCCGGCTGCGACATTCCACTTGGGTTTCAACAACTTCAGATCCACCCTAAATCCAAGGACGGATCATACCCGTGCCTTGCCCCGGCATTGCCCAATGCAAAGCTGTAATTACACTTTAACTCTCTGTATACGAATAAATTATTCATATTTTTCTGCCATGCACGATAAATTACTCGCCAAAAGCAAGGAAAAAAAATTGTCTTAATTATGGCAGACAAAGATGATCCTTCACTGGGGAGAGGATGATGCTGCAGGTAAGAGTATTGCCTGTAATTACTCCCTTGCATTATAGGCTGCCCCAAAGTACATCACTTTTCTCCATGAATGCTTGTCTAAAAATAAAAACAGAGATTAGATTCTGAACTTAGTGTTCTTCCATTTCTTTTTGCATGAAACTTCACCTCTGGAAAGGGAAGGAGTTGAAATCCAGCAATGTCCCATCCAGCCACATGGCCTCCTTAATTTGGGCTGCTGGCATCAGGAGGATCGAGGTGGGACAAGACCAGCCCTTGCATGATCATCCTCCTCCTCACCCCACAAATGGCAGTGCACATGGGAGGAGCTGGGAGAAAGTTGGCTGGTGAGACACCATTTCATTTCAGGGCAGCAGCACTGCCTGTCAGGGCTGGGAGCTGAAATGCACAGAGTCACAGAATATCCTGAACTGGAAGGGACCCATGAGGATTATCAAAGTCCAGCTCCTGGCCTGCACAGGACTCCCCAGGCAGTGGTTTGGACCTGGCTCTGCCCATCAGGGCTGCAAACGCTGTCCCTGATCCACAGCGGTGCAGGAGAGCACAGCCTGGGCAGATTTGGCAATGCCAGGGTCTCTTTCTACCCCTGCAGTGCTGCCCCATGTCCTCAGCAGCTTCCCCACTCCCACCTCAACCAGCAACAGCCGTGGCCTGACCCCCCTCATGCTGCTCCTTGTGCTTAATAAAATTTCCATGACTGTTTCAGACCCACACTCCAGAGTCTCAGGGGATGTTTGTGCATGACATCACCCTCCCCCTCCTGTAAATCAGGCACTGGGCCATGTACAGCCATGACCCATTCATGACAGGGATAAAATCCAGATGTTCCAGTGCTACGTGCAGCTGGGTCATTTCCTTTTTTGGCTAAAAACGTGAGGCTCTGGAGGCTGACTGAAAGAGGAGCCTGGGGGCCCTTTGTACAGAAACCTTTTTGCGGTTAATCCCTGGAAACAGCACTGCAGAAATCTGGGCTTGTGCTGCTGCTGCTGGAGGACAGGCTCAGCTGGGAACCTCTGGGCTGGAGCTGCTCACTCAGCCTCCAGGGCCCAGCACAGCACCAGAGCCCAGCCCAGGTCACAGGGCAGCAACAGCAACAAAAATCGTGCTAGAACTCCATCAGCCACCAGAGCAGGAGCCAGGAATGTGCACACACCAGTGTGCAGGAGCCAGGAATGTGCACACACCAGTGCCATGGTCCTACAGAGGCACCCCACGGGCTGTGCCCATCCTGCCACCAGAGCAGCACCCACGGGAGCCCAGCCACTGTGCCCAGGGGGGCTGGAGCAGGCAAGTCCAGAGGAAGTGACGGCAGCTGTTAGTAAATGTAAAGGCTCTGTGGAAAATAGTTTCATATGTTAGGGAATAAATGGCTCCCTGACTGATAAACATGAGTAAAGAGCGTGCAGCACTCCAGGGCAGGCTGCCAAGAGGGACCACGGATATCCTGGCTGGAGGCTGCAGCAACAGCTACCCTTGGAATGTGGTGGCAGGGGCAGGCAGTGCATCCTGCAGGGCAGGGAGGCTGCTCTGCACTGCGGGGATGGTTCGGTACCGCAGCAATCCAGACAGACCCACAGCCAGCCTGGAAGCACAGAGAGGTGCCCAGCAGGACTGCCTGCCTGGACAGACAGCAAGCATGGACAGATGGACACCCCAGCCCCAGGAACTCATGGCAGCCACCCAGCAGGAGGAGGGAGCTGCTGTTGCTCTGCCACAAGTACAGGGCTGGCACGGCTGATGTTGGGCTGTGGTTTGGGAAGGCAGGCATTGCCCACCCCCAGAATGAGATCAGGGAAGAGGCAGGGCTGAGCAGAGCCCAGCACCAACTCAACACTCTGCCCTGTGCCTGCTGTTCAAGAGACACAGAAGAGCAAGTGTCACGAAAATGGTTTATTGTATAAAGCTGTAGGAAATACAGAGGACGCTGAGGTTTATTTAGGACAATTCCTTCTGGAGATGGCTCCAAGCTCCTCTCATAATAGCAAACACACAAACTCTGATTTGCTGTCATCAAAGCTTCCAAACAAGGATTCAACAAGGATCCGAACACAGAGTAATAACACTTCAACATGCATAACATTTTCTGTTCTTAAGTGAAGCCCGGGTGGGGGGCTAGCCCCTTCCTCCTGTAGTTGTGTACAAAATGATGGATATTCATGACAAATGAGTACAAAAGAGAAAAAACCTACAAGAAAGGTTTTCAGAAAAGCATGTGGCTGACTAAGCAGGAAAGCAGGGCTGGCGAAAGTGGCCTGGCGAGCCAGAAGCAGAAGGATGCAGAGACAAGGCAGGCATGAGAATCCCACTGAGAGGGGCCTTAGCCCAGGGCCAGCTCAGCCATTGGGCAAGGACTGCTCAAGGCCTCATGTGAGTCTGGGATGGCTCAACACCCCATTTTGCAGTTAGGGCCAACTGGGACCTGGGCAATGCAAAGTCCCCCCCCAGTGGGGCCATCTTTGCTTTGGTTCTTGTTTGGGACACAGGGAAGGATGAGTGTGGCTGGAAGGAGCCACCACTCCCTGCCTGCCACTGGGGACACAGGCAGCCCTGGAGGAGCAGGTTGTGAACATCCTGCTGCCTCTCAGCTGCTCTCTGTGTTGGAGCCCTGTGCTCCTACAGACCCTCCCAGCAGCTACTGATCACAGGCAGAGTCTGTGGGCAATGCTCCCTTCCCTGATTTAACAGAGGTCTCTGGTGTTCCCAGTGCTGCTGGCAGCTGGGCTCTGTATAGCAGTGCCTGTCCCACGAGAGGGATGGAGAAGGAATAAAGCCCTGGGTGCTCTCAGCCTTCAGCATGCCCTTCTCTAGGGCTCAGCCAGATGTATCTGAGCATTGGCAGGCCAGCACTCCCAGCTCCAGCTCAGCCACCCCAGCCATGGGGGTCACAGCACAGGTGGATGGGAATGGGGCAGGTGTGGGTGGGCAGAATGCCCCGTACCTACAAGTGACTTGAACTTCTCATTCACAGCTAAGAGAGCACCTCCATGGAGGTGCTGAGCAAAGGGTCTGGCCTGCGAAGAGTGAGATGCTACAGAATTCCAGAGGTGGATCCCATCTGACAGGATGGATGCTCTTTTCCTGGCCACACTCCAGCCTGGTGTCCCCAAACCTCCAGAACAGAAGACAGTGCCCTTCATTCCCGGGCCAGCTGTGCATATGGGAAGGCTGTGCAAAGCAGCTGTGACACAGGCCAGCATGGCCAGGCTGCATGGCCCTGACACACTGTCTTGTGTCACCTAGAGCGAGGGAAGCACATGGAGAAAGAAAAGTCAGTGCCAAGGGGTGAATACATGCTTGCCAGCGTGCTGATCCAACAGCCCAGTGCTGAAGCCACTCCTGCCCTTTGCTCAGCTGGGGGCCTGGGCTCGTGCCTGGTTAGACTGGAAGCGAAAAGAAAGAGTAAATAATGGGGGAGGGTCTTGAAGCTCCTTTTTCAGCTTTATTTAGCTTTGACTGCACAGAGCCATAGCACAGCGTACTCTAGCCTTCAGGGAGGGGGCACAGGAACCCCATGAACACACCGCGGCTCGGGGTCAGCCCCCATCTCCTGTGCCTGGTGCTCTGCCCCTGAAATGCTGCCGGGGAATGTGGCACCAAGGCCCTGAGGAGCAGAGGGAGCCCCTGCCCCGCGCTGTCCTCGGGGGCTCATAGGTCGCTGCTGCAGTCACGGCACAGGATCTCGTCGTTGTCGGGGATGAAACCTTTCCCCACCAGAGAGGTGCTGCAGCGCGCGCAGTTGAAGCAGTTGTGGTGCCAGTGACGGTCCTCAAAGGAGACGTATTTGCCACCACCAAAGCCTGTGGGGGCGACAGAGGGCAATGTCAGTCTCTGGGGAAAATGGGATGAGTTTCCTGAACAGGCTGAGCCCTGGCCTGCTTATCTCCATGTGTCTTCACGCACCCCAGGATCAAATAGATCTGAAATGTGAATCTCCACTCTGGTGGGGGAAAAGCACTAAAATTGCGTCAGAGCAGACTTTGCAGGCTTGACAGATTTGGACCAGAATCATGATTTTCTCCCCTAGGAGGAGCAGGGAGAGGAGCTACACCAGCACAGTGGATAAAAGCAGACAGAGTTACTCGAATCCTGGGAACAGCCATCCTGCCACCAGCTCAGGCCCAGGCTCCTGCAGAGGCTCCACAGGAGTTTCCTTTCTCTGCTGGCAGTTGTTGGACTGGTGAGCCGTGACCCTCTTCTCCCCAGGACTGCAACAAACTGATAAGGACCAGAGGGGAAGTGGGTGCCTGAGAGCTGTCCTCAGCCAGAACCATCCTCTGAGTCACCAGCTGATTCACAGCTTCTCCTGCCCTCCCAGCAGCAAGAACCTGGGAGCTGCAAGGGGGAAGGTCAAGTGGGGGAGGGCAGGAAGGAAGGCAAACTCTGTTATGGGGTTCTGCAGAAGAGAACCCCTTACTTTCCCTGCCTTATGCAGGTAACAGCAGGTCCAGACTCCCCTGCACCAGGTGCCCCAGTCTGTGATTAACCTTTGCACAGGACATGGCAATCAGTATCAAAAAAGGCAAGCTAGACACATAAGATCATGCTTTGAGGGGTCACTCTGGAGCCTTCACCTGTGGGTAGAGGGAATTCCTCCCACAGGACACAGCTCACCACTGTGAAAGATGCAGACAAAGGGACAGAAGTAGCCCCAGGACCACTGCATCACAGGGTTCCTTGGAGGGCTGTTCTGCTCACCTGTGATGGGCTTTGTGCAGGCGCTGCACTTCTTGGCATAGAGGTTCCCAAAGCACTTGATGCAGTAGGGGTTGTCATCCTGGGAGGTGAACTGCTGCCCAGCCAAGGGGGTCTTGCAGCCCGTGCAGACAAAGCATTCCTTGTGCCAGGGCTCATCCCGGTAGGTCACTCCTCCCTTGGTGAGGGTCTGCAGGGAGAGAGCACACACTGGTGACACACAGGCAAAGTGAAACAGCCCAGCCAGGGTGCTGGCACCTGAACCTTCACAGAATCACATTGAGTTGGAAGAGACCTCCAGGATCATCAAGTCCAACCCAGCCCCAACACCTCAACTAAACCATGGCACCAAGTGCCACATCCAGTCTTTTCTTAAACACATCCAGAGATGGTGAATCCACCACCTCCCCAGGTAGATCATTCCAATACTTTATTACCCTTTCAGTAAAAAACTCTTTCCTGATATCCAACCTATATTTCCTCTGGGTTCAGGCAGGAGCAGGGAGCTCCCTGTCCCTGGATGCTGTCAGGGCTGTCAGGCCACACGTACCTTTTTGCATCGAGTGCAGCGAGGAGCGAACTTGCTCTCGTAACAGGGGACACAGTAATAATCCTTCTTGTCTGGGATGAAGGACCGTGACCCAATGGGCTGCTGGCAGCTGCTGCATATGAAGCAATGTTCATGCCAGGTCTGTCCGTTGTACTCCAGCTTACGGGAGCCTGCAAAGAGAGCCCTGCAGTGACAGAAGGAAACAGCACACGTGCACACAGGGGCATGGGGGGCTGGGCAGGATGAACTGTGGTCCTGCACACCTGGCTCTGTGCCTCTTCAGGAATATGGGCAGCTGGAGAGACGCCAGAGCACAGCCACAAGGGGAGGGCTGCAGGAACATGTCCCCAGCACTAGCACAAAGGCCATGGCAGAGATGCCTGTTGTAACCTACATCTGAAAATGGTGCCAAAATAGCCAAGACACACACGCCTTTGCCTCAGGCCTTCTCACATCATCTTCAGTCATTCTGTCTCTTCTTGTCAGCACATAGCAGAAAATGCCCAGGAAACCCTTTGTTATCTACTCCCTCATTCACTTCCCCATAAAAAAGGGGAACAGATAGATGGGGCTGCTGTGGTGACCACAGCTTGCTGTCTTGCTGGACAAGCAAAGGACCCAGCCCTCTCCATGCAGTGACAGGAGGGCAGGAAAACAGAGACCCAACTCTTCCATGCTGCTCTCATGCTGGACCTGCAACCCCAATTGACACCAAGGGACCAGGAACAAACTGCAATGCTCGGGTCCTACCTGGCATGACGGTCTTCTCACAGGCGATGCATTTGGAGGAGAACTCGCTGCAGTAGCAGTCGTTGCACAGCAGCTCCTTGCCCTGGCAGGTGAACGGCTCATCAGCCAGGGAGCGGTCGCAGCGGAAGCAGCGGAAGCAGTGCTCGTGGTAATGGCGGTCCTCGTAGTACAGCTCCTGGGAGTACAGCCAGCATGAGCAGGGCACCAGAGGCCCAGGGAAGTGACCTGCTTGTTGCAGGGCCCCTACTCACCCTGCAGTCGTGGCCGATGAGCTCCTTGCACTCGTCGCAGGTGTTGGCGAAGTGCGCGTCGTAGCAGGGGATGCAGTACGGGCCGTTGTCCATCTGGATGTACTTGCGCCCATACAAGGACTCCTTGCAGTTGTCACAATCGAAGCACTCTGTCATGGTGCCGGTCTGAGGGCCTCCTTCACCTGCTGAGATCAGGGCAGTTCTGGGTCAGTATCGGCTTAGGCTGTCTGAGGTGTCCCTGCACAACCCTGCCACCTCCAGAGACCAAGGACCAGAGTCCCTGCGCTGAGCCAACAGCTGCTGTCAGCACAGGGGACAGCCCCACGCTGTGCTCCTGCTCTGGGCCTGCATGCACTGCCCTAAGAGCCTGCAGACATCAGGGCCTGCAATGAACCTTGCTTCAGGCTTATACTCCACTTGACAGCTGGAGCACTTTGGCACCACTCACAAAACCTGGACATGTCAGCATGCAGCTAAGCTCCTCACTCTTTGCTACCTTCCTGGAAAGTGAAATGTAAAATAAAAAGGGAGAAATTTCCTGCATGAAAAGCTTTGGTTTGGCACCAAAACCATGCACATGCCACGTGGCTGTGTGTCCACTGTGAGATCTGAGAGATCTGTCTGCCCAGCTGCCCTTCAGAGACCCACGCTCAGCCCTGCATGGTCTGTAGCAGGATTCCTCAGGATGGCTGAAAGCTCTGCCTGAGGGGCTGCTAGCAGCTCAAACCCTGGAACTTCTCCAGAGGTTTAAGGCAGCTGCTCCATAGGGAAGCAGGAATCAGGCATTCTGCACTGTGCCTTGGCTGTGGAGCCTCGTCCCAGCAAACTGTTCTGCATGTGTTTCTCCAACTACAAACACTCTCCAGGGAGAAGCTACAGGGGCAGAGGGGTGTTCCACAAGCACCTGTTGGGGCTTGGCATGATCTGACATCTCTCCTTGTTCTTTATCTCCCTCACAGACAATACATTTGTGGAACTGCTTTGCTTTCTTTGGAGCATTAACTCCAGAACAGGAGTATCTTCCTCCTGTTTAGTTTAGCCTGGTTATTCCTAAACATGGAGTTTTCCACTTGCAAAATCACACCCTTGTTTAACCCAGGTTGCTGTCAAGTGTAGACAAGCCCACTGAGTTACATGGGAGCTGTCAGCTGCAGAGCATCTCCACTGCTGTGTTATTCAGGAACCCACCCATTTCACAAAGAGCAATTACAGCTCAATCTGCAGTTCAGCATTTAATGGTCAGGGAGCTCCCTACCAGCCCCTGCACCCCCTCCCCACGCTGAGCTGTAGGTTGGGAGGCAGCCTGCAGGGCAGGAGCTGATCCAGACAGCTCTGACTCACAGCCCAGAGCTCCCCAGGGCTATTCTTGGCCAAGCCACACAGCTCCCAGCTGTTGTCAAGCCTGGTATGTGCCGATAGGACTGATGGAGAATAAATCCAGTGCTCCCACATGGCTACGTGACCAACCCGGAGGGAACAAAGTCCTTTTCAGACACTGTTACCAGCTGCCACCCAGGCCACTGCCCGCTCCGTGCCCTGCAGCGTGGCAGCCCAGCGTGTGTGGCTGTGGCTGCAGGAGCAGCTCCATGGCATGTCCCTGCCAGCAACACGGGCTTTGGGCCACACCAAGCCTCCCCAAAGCTCCAACCAGCAGCCCTGTGTGCTGCCTGCAGAACAAGGCAGCGTCCAGTCTGCTACTGGACACGAGGCAGGCACGTGGTGGTTTGCTGCAAGGTGCTGAACTGGACCTGCTGCTCCAGCTCTGCTCCAGCCATGGCCCCCCAGTGTCCCTCCACTCTGGGGCACCCCTGAGGTGCTCCCATGACTGGGCAGCAGCTCTCCTGATCCCCACACAGCTCCTGGCTGCTTCTCACCCTCTGCTGCCTTCTCTGCCACTTCCCACTTGTCTTTGCTCCTTGAAGCTACCTGGGACCTTTCTCTCTGGCAAAGAATTAAATGAAATTTCCAACTCTCCTCCTCCCCCTCCCAGCCCTGGTGAAGGGAACTTTCCAAGGTGTGTCTGTAATAAGAGGACCTCTAATAAGCACTCCTGGCCTGGGAGCTGAGGCACTGCCAGAGCAGGGAACTGCCATGTTTCTCAACGGGCTGCACTTTGGCTCTGTGGTCCAGTAATACAGGCTCAGAGGACATCAGAAAACACAAAGGAAGAAAAAACAACCTGAATGAAGAAGGCTGGGGTTTTACCAATCATGAGGAATAAGCCTCCTGAGCCCCACTGCCCTGACCCTGATGCTGTCAGAAGAGGAAGTGAAAAACAAACCCTCCAGGAATGATACACCAAGGAGTACCCTAAAGTGGTGGGCCAGGCTTGCCTGCACTTGGAGCAGTTTCTCCCCAAAGTCTCTGCACTGCTCACACTGCCAGCTGAGTGCTGCTCCCCAGGCTGTGGGTGCAGCACAGCCAGGCCCGGGAGCCTCACGTGTCTGAGGCTGCAGACAGCACACACGGGAACAGACTTTGTGCTGCCTTTTCAACAGAATAAGAACAGGCCCAGGAAGTTTGCTCAGGGTTATTTGTGTTAGATAAGCTGTTTGCTCCCTTTGTTCTGCTCTCACATGCACAGCTGGGCAGGGGCCTCGAAGCCTGGGCAGCGCCAAAGCAAACGCAGCATCCTCATCCCTGAGATGTGGTGCTGTGAGACCGAAGAGGAAGGTGGGACAAAAGAAATAGAGTAAAAGAAATAGTAGAAAACCCCACAATTCTTATTGTGATTGTAATGATGCACCTGGGAATTGCCTTCCTTATGAAGGAAAGAGGTAGAGTTATAATGCATTAAAACCCCCTTTAATGAGGCTCAGGCATAGGCACAATGCAGGCAATCGCTCTTGTGCCAGTGAACATGTGCTCATCCTCTGCACCACCCTGTAAACATCAGCTGTGTGTTGGGTGTGCTGGGCTGATGTCAGGAACGCCTTCAAATGCTAACCAAGGTGTTGCCCTATAATGATAGGATTGCAGTTGCAAATAGAGTGTTTGCCCATTGCCAGATGGCTCCAGTCCGGGGGGACAGAGCTTGCTGAAGCAGGTCCCTTGTACAGGGTGATGGTGGAGCTGGATGTGGGATATTGCTCAGCTGTCTCACAGGCTGTTGGAGGGCAAAAATAAACACAGATATATGCCTGCCAGCTGCCTCCTCTTTGCCTCTGAAAGATGCAGTTGTGCTCATGCAGCAAAGGAAGTTCAGTTCCTCTCCTGTGCCCATGAACAAACAGCTTTAGGAACAAGAGCTCCGCTCACAAACAACATTCAAAGTGCTCCACGATGCAAATCTGAGCAGTCTGCAGCACAGCTCAGAATAGCCTCGTGTATGGGAAAGGTCAGCAATTTGTCAAGGAAGCACAGCAAAGTCCACTTTCTAATTAGAGAGTAACATGCACCCAACACCAGCCTGGTGTCATTGTCCAAAGCCGATGGCTTAGCGACAGCCCCAGGAGATCATTACATTAATTTTAGCACAAATAAACCGGGGATTTGTTATGCAAAGGAGGCAATACAGAGCAGGGCCTGATCCACACAATCACTGTAGAGTTTAACTGGCCTTTTGAGACGGTTCCTCCTACAATGAACTCCTTAGGTGCCGAGCCTTGTGTGTGCGGTGAACTTGTAACCCCATGTAACTTCACACCAGTTTGTTGTTTGCTGTCAGCCCACAACCAGCTGCTCTACAGTGTCACCCTAGAGTAATCCACGGGGCTATTCCTAGGGAAACACTTAATCTTTCCAGGACACAGGAAAAGACCTGCTTTTGACTGTCTGTCAGGTCCCTGCCTATTCTCACCTCCCCAGGGCTGTCTGAGCATAAATATAAGCAGTTCAAGTTCACACCTAAACAGACACACAGAAGAGAAAGCACGACCTCGCTGGGGCAGGCAAGTATTCCCCATGTAAGGATGAAACCGTCCAGGGACATGGCTTTGAGAGACAGTCCTCCAAGCACTCCAAGGTCAGCAGAGGAGAAGAACACTTTTTGTTCCTGCTAGCTTTCCAGAACCATTATGGGTCCTGGAATCTGCATGAAATTGTTTCTGCCTGCTGCCGACCCTAAAAGGCAAACCAGCTGCTTGCTCTGAGGAGCAGCTCCAGCCCCTCCGTTGTGCTGGGAGTGCTCTCATTCCACGTTTCCTGACACCACTTTTGGGATCTGCACAGGGTCACTGTGCACCCTGCCCCAGGCTGGCCCAGGTTCTTTGGGACAGGGGCCAGCACCCTGGGGTGCTGTGGGGACTTCTCCACACCTCCTCCTGCTGCTGCCCACCTGCACCCTGTCACTCCCAAACCCACCAGCACTGCTGCACACCTGGTGCATCCTCGGGGCTGTTAAAAGAGCTTGAGGCAGCTGGGGAGAGGTCCCAGGGCTCCCTCAGGGTGACCCAGCTTGCAAGGGGCACCCTTGGGAGCAGAGTTGCATCAAACCTTCACCCGCCTGCTTGCAGCACCAGTGAGTCACTTCCTGCCCTCAGCTCTCGCCTCCAAGCTGCCTTCCAGCCTCGCCTTCCCTGGGACAGCTCTGAAATTTAAAGGAGGAAGGAGAGCTCCAGCATGGCAAGGAGGAGATTCTTTACAGGGACCATCAGGACAGCCACAGGCCTCACAGGGCAGCTTCCCCATCGCCAGCACAACCAGAGGATGCTGCAGGTCACTTCTCCACCACATAGGCAAAATGTGGTTCTTACAGCCAGCCTCAGAGGCAGGAGATCAGCAGATGAGCTGGGTGCATGGCCTCAGCCTCCCTGCACCACTGGGGTGCTGTGCTCATGCATGTGCATACACCGAGCTCTGCTGAGCAAGCTGTACCTCAGCCTTTCCCCCAAGCATGGGCAGGACACCCTCCTGCCCAGAGCAGTCATGGGCTGCTCCAGGCTCTGCAACAGATTGAGTAAAACGGCTGGCAGCACTGTGAAGAAACACCTTGCATTTCAAATAAAATAATTTGCTGTCAGCAAGGCAAGCAGCTTCCTGAAAATGCCCACAACTTTGTGAGGAAGAAGCAGCAGAATCCGTTAAAACTGAAGGAGCAGAATCTGACAAGCCACAAGACCTAAACTGTTGCATGACTTTAATACGGTCTTAGAATGCCAAGATAAGGGTTTGCCATTGTTCAGAAGGGATCTCTGAGGTGCCCAATCCAAAGAACAAAGCCACATCACAGACTCCTCCTGACAGCTCTGCATATGGATAAAGGACAGTGCCAAAAACACACCTATCCCACAAATGTCTGATTGTACTCTTAAACAGAATACAATCAGTAAGAAAATCACATCTGCCTCCAGCCCCCACCTGCCCGGAGGTGCCTGCAGGAAACTTTGTGCAGTTTGCACAGCCCTGATGGAGACATCACACCTGGTCCAAGGTGAGCAAGGGCAAACTGTCACCACTGCTGTGCTGGGCTCCTGAGCTACCAGCAGCACAGGGAGAGACACAAGAGACAATTCAGCCCTTTAAGGAAAGCTAATTCTACCAGGGTCTGAGAAAGAAGGTGAAGAGTCCCTACTACACAACCATAAAATTAAAAACTGTGCCTAGGAAAAAAAAGGAGGGAATGGTTCCAAAGTTAAAAATCTAGTACTAAACATCTCTAGGGGTTAACTGACTATTTTGGGTTCTGAACAAAATCCTGGCCCTTCAGAGGTGTAGCTAACAGCAGTAAAACTGTTTGGGAACACGCAGAGCAGGCAGCCTGTGTCATTCTGCTGACATTAAATTGGAATGTTTGCTCAAGAGATCAACTGTTAATCTTATTCGAAATGAGCACAAAGTAAGCAAATTCTGTACACTCAACAGGAAGTCAGGAATTGAAATCATTTGGGCACTTTGGACCCATCACATTCAAACATTCCATTAATTGATGGAGGAAGTCTTGAGAGCAGAGGAGCAAGATAGGAACACACCAGAAACTTCAGCCCAGCTCAACACAGACCCTTCTGTCAGGCAGTTAAACTCATGGCTCAAAACCATGCCAGGAGAGATTCTGGCCTGTCTCTAAGGTCTCTGACCATTAATTGATGGAGGAAGTCTGAGAGCAGAGGAGCAAGATAGGAACACACCAGAAACTTCAGCCCAGCTCAACACAGACCCTCCTGTCAGGCAGTTAAGAAACTCATGGCTCAAAACCATGCCAGGAGAGATTCTGGCCTGTCTCTGAGGAGGCTGCAGAGAAAAGAGGGACAGCCTGGCTGAAACTCCTCGTGACAGGTTCCTTTCCTGCCACGTGCCAGTGGCAAGCAGGGGACACTGGCAGCAGGGGACAGCCACCACTGAGGTGGGGGGTTGGCTGAGGGCAGCAGCTGCACACATGGTCACGGTGGCCATAAGAGGAAGAAAGATGCTGGAGCCAAGTTTCAGGGAATGTGACTGATCACAGGAGCTTTGGTGTGATCGGAGGAGCAGGAGCTGCAGCGCAGGTTGCTCCTGTCAGTTCTTAAAAAGGAGCAAGGGACAGGTGTGCAATTACTTTCAATGAGCATGTTGTGAGCATGTTAAAATCCAGCACTGAAAGTTGCATTTTGGACTGAATTGCTTTATGCCCATGTAACCCACAGCCATATAATGCCTCACTGCTTATCCAACTTAACAATTCAAGGATTCCTGGCAATTGTGTTTTCAAGATCTCTTTGCCCCACAAAATAAAGGTCATATTCAGTACAACAGAATTCAAACATGAAAGCGTGACAGGAAATGACTAACTGCACACTGAGGCCAATGTACCTTCATCTTGGATCAGCTCAGCACACAAGAATCCTGCAACTCAAACAGACATCACAGCCTATATGCAGAAAAAATAATCTGACTGCTCTAGCTGCTAGTTCTTGGGGCCTGTGCATCTCAGTGTAGATATTACTGCAAAATAATGGAATTCCGCTCTATTTCCCTGAAGTTCTCTCACAACTGAATTCTTACGCTGTAATTTGCACTTCTCTTTCCCTTAGAGACAGCTGCTTTTTAAATTGAGAATGAAGCCATTCTTATTTCTGAGTTGATACATAAGTTAGTATTTACAGAGCTTTTTGCAGTCCATAATAAAAGATACTTATGAGCTTATACCCCTGTTTTGCCCAAAAAGGCAATCAAGGGACTGCCTCAAGCACTGGGCACAGCCCTGGTGATCGTGTTTTTCACTCACGTGCTGAAAACCAACCTGTACAATTTGTCCCCATTCCCTGTGTCCCCAGCAAGCCTGAAAGCTCTTTTGCTGATTAAGGCTCTGCTCAGCTTCATGTTTCTTTTTAATAAACAAAGCAACTTTGACTTTCAGTAGCAGGAAAAGACACATATCCCAGACATGCTTTATTTAATGCATGCCTATTACTTAAAGGGCAAAGTGAATTTTTTCACCAAATTTGGTCAAAATAGTCCCTCTTCCGATGCGATTTTTTCGCCTCTCAAACACAAATATTTGCAGTTGGTTTCTTGCATATAAGCAGATGTGTTGATGGAGAGAGGTGATGTGCATCTGAGCCCTGGCAGTTTTGTGCCTTTTGGGGCTTTCCAAAATCCGCAGAAAGAAAGCCAGGAAGGTGACAGGAGATAGTGCAGTGACATTTGTGCACTCCCTCTGTCCCACAGATCACTGAGGGCCTCTCCACCTGCGCTGGCTCTTAGCCCAAGGAGCACGGAGAGTCTCCCTATAAAGCGCTTTTTACAGCTGCTGGTGTCCCTTGCAAGCAAAGGCAATGCCAGCCCTGCAGCACCAAGCATGCGAGCAGCTTCTAAATCTGGGGGAAGACTGAATCCTGGCAAAGACAAATTGTCTCATGTTACCAACCCGGGAACGGCTTGACGGTTCTCCGAAACAAAACCGAGGATCGTTTGTTGCCCGGGAGATGCTGTGTGTGCCAGCTGCAACCCTCCCGAAACGGGGCAGCGCTCTCAAGGGCAGCACGGCCGAGGGAAGCGCGGAACGGGACAGATGGGATGGCTGAGAGGGGAAAAGAACACCTTGGAGCCACTGCCCTGCCCGCCCAGGAGTGAAACAAAGTCCTTTTTGTGACCCAAGGCTTCTCTGCCAGGTGATCTGGTTCGCACGTGTCATTTACTTTCACATTTACTTTCTCGATGCAGAGCTGGTTATCTTCGAACCATTCTCACTGACACCTTTAAACTACTCTTAAGTACTGCAAAATTTAAATAATAGATGCAATCAGTTGCGATTGTCACGTATTTCACATAAAATCTCTACAAAATAACTCTTTGCAAGTACTAAAGAAATTTGCAAGATGCAACACGCGCTCCTGTTTCTGCTGGGCAGGGTCAATCTTTGGTGGCGCCCATGAAAGGGAAAACTGTGCCACATCCAAAAGACGATGTCGAAACAGCTATTTTAAGGGACACAAATGCTCACAAAATGTATGAATGCCTTTTTATCACGTAGTTACATGTGGAGTTTCCAACCCCATGCCCTGCCCATGTCTATCCCAGAACGGGAGCTGCTGCTGGCACGCAGCTCAATAAACATGTGGACTGACTGTGCCTAAAAACTCAGAAAGAGAGGAAAAGCTGTTCCTTTACAGAAAAAAAATCCTGCATGAACAGAAAAGAAGTAACAACATCAAGAGTCCCTGATCCAGGTCTGTGGCTCATTTACAGAACCTCATTCTCATCTGAGATTTACAAGGAAACCTACATGAAACACATTTCTCCCAGGTTCAAAAGGATCAGAAAGACCAGAATTTTCACTATCAGAGGCTCCTCTCTTGGCAACTTTCAGCTGAAGACCAAGAAGAGCTGCTGTCTCAGCCCCTGAAGCAGCAGATGTGAAGCAATGCCTCCTTTCTTTGCTGCAGGGAAGGTGCTCCACACTCACTGATGCTGATGGAAGTTGAGAAAAAGTTCCCAAAGCTGTTCACACGCTCAGGCAGCCCGAGGATCAGGGGCTTCACTGCAATGCAAACAACCCTCCCTCTGTTCTCCAACTGATCAGAACAAAAGCTCTCCATTTACAAGCGATTTGTCCCAACCTGGCAAACCCCAGAAACAAAAGCTCGGCCCAACTCCGTTACCTTGCATTGCTGAAGGCGATGGAGCAGCAGGAACCCAGCTGTGCCAGGGTGCTCCTCCAGCCCCCCACCTCAGGGCAGCTACAGCAGGTACCACCAGGCAGGCACTCTCACGAGTAAATCATCACTTCACTAGCAAACACTCAAGTGCTTGTCCACCAACAAAAGCAGTCACATCATAAACCATGGGTGACATCAGCACAGGGATTGTATTTCCAAAAGGGGTTTAAATGTCATTACTTGTGACTAGAAATCGGACACTTGCAATAAAAGTTACTCTAAGTTTTCACAAGAGACATGATTCCAGGTTTGTGTAGACATATTTCACTTCCAAAGCCTTTCTATTGCTCAATGCCACGATGATGGAAAAAAAAAACAAAAGAGAAGAAGCAAAACTCCTAACATAAAGTGAAAAACTCATGAACATCATTATTATCCTGACTTCTCAAGACAGGTGCTAACAAGGTGAGCAGCAGAACCTGGAATGTAACTTGGAAAGGTCAGTGTGGCTCAGTGTGATCTACTTGGGGCCATTATTCAAGGTCTCTGCATTGCCCTCTCCCATTCTTGTTCAAAGATCTGCTCTACGTCTTCTTCTAAAATTAAAACTCAAAGCTATCGAGGATCTGAAAGCATTATTTCATTATTTCATCATCCTGTAGTTGCTGTTTCACACAGCATCAAGCACAACACAATCTGTGCACCTTCACCAACCTGATGTGCAGTTATGATTTCCCACACTCAGCTCTGGGCTCTCCAAAAGCAACACATCCAAAACTTCTACACATGCACATTGGGCCAGATTTAATCTTTCTGTGAGTTATATGGTGTTTGCATAGGGTTGAGAAATAGCAGAAATAAAACTTCTCTTGGCTGAGAGACATGCAAAACACGCTGTGCACTTTTTGCTTTTAATGACTCTTGATGAGTACCATTACTAGTCTGTGTATTCCAGAATGTTCTGAGTTAGGCACACAGCAATTTTCTTGCTGTGAACTGTTTACTGAGTTAAAAGGAGCCACTGAAATGCCTGTAGATTTAAATGCTGACTTTTTGAAAATGTCCATATGCCATGGAAAGAGGCAGATGAGAATAAATAATCCAAATTTAAGGACACAAAGTAAAGATTTACCCTGGAAGCAGTTTAGCTCCCTGGCCCTGTACTATCAGTAACACAAACATATATGATGATACAGTGTAAGATCATTAATGCAAAAAGTCCTCAGTTTCCACAGAGCTGATATCCCACACCTCTCATTGCATTGTGGCTTCCTCAATTCCCTACCAGCTGTCAGCAGCAAAAACATTATTTACCCTTGTAATACCTGCAGGTCAGGGAGTAATGCTATCTCCCTCCTGGGATTTGCACCTCAGAGGGTTCTGGCACTAGGCAAGGCCAGTAGAACTAAAAATGGAACCAAGATTCAAGTTCCAATCTTTCTTCTCCTTCCGAGATGCAGCACGTATCCCTGTCAGTGGAAACTGTGACACCCACTAATTCATGTCACACACCTGCATCTCTAGATTGCACAACCCTAACTCTGTGAGCAGGAGGAGGAAGAGAGGGACATGGTCTTTAGGGTCCTTTCCAACCCTCTAACAGTGCTGTGCTGTTACAGAGCACAGCTAATCCAGAGCCCAGATCTCTCAACCAACACCATGCCTCTGCTGGCTGCTCTATTTAAACTTGGGGGTTTAGCAGTGAGCAGGCTGAGCTGGCAGGCAGAACTGGAACAGGGCAGCAAAGGAAGTTATGCACCACTTCAAAATGGGTTCGTTTTAAAGAAAGGAAAAAGCCGCTTTTTCCTTAAATGAAGGTAGTGGAATTCCAAGGTGAGGTCAAAAGCCTGGCAAAAGTCAGGAGTTTAGGATGGAACTGGGGCTCATGGTGCTGACAAATGCAGTCCTTGCACTCAGCTCAGGACCCATGGCTTTTGTTGCTATTCTTTTTTTGTTGTTATTCTTTTTTTGTTCTTTCCCATCCTGAGCAATATCCAGGAACAATGCAATCAGCTGTGGACCTCAGAGAGGAACTTTTGTCCTTTCAGATACATATTTGATATGATTCCCTCTCTTTTGTTTCATCAGAAGAACTACAAAAAGACATTTTTTACAAGAAGCCTGAGTGTACACTCAGGTTGTGTATGATCTGCAGCCACACAGACCTGAACCACAACAGAAATTACCTCTGACACACTCACATGACAGAAATCTTGTGGGCTTGGATCATTCAAGAAATAAGGTTGCTTTACAGCTACAGGAACAACACATGGCCAGAAAGAGTTCTAAATGGGTAAGATACAGGCTGAAAATCAACTGCTAATTGTTTATAGTTTCTATTTTATATTAAAAACCCTCCCTAAGAGGCAGAGCTGAGCCTAGAAAGGGTTTTTATGGCTAAACCTGAAAGCAGGGATCTAGAACAGAACTAGTCCATCACATCTCAAACCTTGATCCTGGGTTCTGCCTCAAGCAGCTGGGATTATTTCTCCAGTTAAGCAAATTCCTGTTTCTAAAGCCCACTCTGATATTTAAACAAATTTGGAGAAGATGCTGAGTAGTCACTCTGCTTCACAGATAACAACATCAGAATTGTGTTGTTTGATGGATTTCTAAGAGAACACTTGAAATTTGGGCAAACAAATTTAAAATATCAGGGTCATATTTACATTCCAGGGTAATAATTAAATACTTAATATCTTGTGGTTCCACTATTCTAGGTTTTTCTACACACCAAAATATTTAGTCATGTGAAAACCATCTGTAGCAGCTGGAAGACATTCATTTGGCCTGCCAAGATTAATTAGTTTAAAAATACATAAATAAAGTGTTCATTTTATTTCCAAAAAGCTGCTGCTCCTGGTTCTGTTAGGGTGCTGGTGATTAATGCTTATGGAAGGTTCTCAAAAAGAGGTATCAGATGCCAGTTTCACAAATATCTGTTAAATAAAACAAGGCCTGTGTTTAGGTTAATGCTCTTCTGGGCTAACCCAAGTCATTATTCACAGCAATACAAAAACTAGCTTGCAAACACTTCAATCCCTATTTCTAGTCTTTCTCCTACACTCTCAAATCTGCAAGGCTGAAATCTGCTTTTAAAAATTGATGAAAAGCAATTTCTCTTTGGGACTGGGGTTCAGATACCCATGTTTAAGAATTACAAGACCTAAGTCTCCAAGCATGTCTTTTCTCTCCAAGAAGTTCCTGCATAATCTTCAAACAGAACTTTTCAAAGTCAAGTAAACAAGACACGCAGCTGAAACTGTAAAAAGGGTTGAATTTGGCTTAGTATCCATAGGGATCATTTCTCTGGCCAACAGCTTGCAAAGGGTTATTTCTTGGCTCATCATTTCTGTTTTGCTGGAAGATGCTGAGGTTTTAGCGAAGTTTCTGCAGAGCATGCAACAGCATTCAACATTTTTTGCTCAGCTAATGAGTTAAGTCATCGCAGCTCTCCAATGGCTTGAAGATTATGGGTGTAGGAAAAGGGAATGCTCAGAGAGGGGAACTTTTGAGCAGTCACCACTAAACTGCGGTTAAAACAGA
This sequence comes from Acrocephalus scirpaceus scirpaceus, assembly GCA_910950805.1. Lineage (NCBI taxonomy): Eukaryota > Metazoa > Chordata > Aves > Passeriformes > Sylviidae > Acrocephalus > Acrocephalus scirpaceus. Next base: position 3,927,176 of record OU383796.1, read on the forward strand.
CACCAATGACTCTATTCAGCTCCCAAACCTCAGACAGTTTCCATTTTCTCAATAACAAAGCATTTTTGTGGAATGAGGTAACAGCTTCCATCTGCCAGGTCGACATCTCCACTAGGATTTCTCAAGAGTGTGGCTGACGAGGGCTGGCCTGGCCAGCAGAGCCAGGGCCGTGGCTCAGAGGCAGGAGAGCCCCTTCTGCCTGGACAAACTGCCACGGGACAGATGTGGAGAGGAGCCCCTGTGCCACCATCACACAAACTCTCCTGGGAGTTTGATTCACAAGCAGCCTGGAGCAAGCTCCACACACTGCACAGCCAAAGAGTCAAAAGGTCAGGAAAGGGTTGAGACTGACTATGGATGGCCAGGGACAGGCAGGAGGGAGCAGAATGGGTGCCACAGGTCCAACAGAGCCCATCGTGGGTGGGCCATGAGCACAGAGTGTGTGATGTGTGATTTAGAAGCAAACACGGCTCTGCAGATGCACAGTGCAAAGGGCAGGGCAGACATCCTGCTCCCTGAGGACAGCACTGCCCGTGGGACTGGCCAAGCTGCCATACACCCACACCTGAAATGCTAAATATGTGATGCAGAGCAGTTACAGCCTCAGAACACAGCCTGGAAGAGAATTTGGTTTTGTTCTTTCCCTGTTTCTTGAATTTGGCAGCCTGTATTTTGACCTCTCAGTTCCAGGGATGCTGAGCACCCAATCATTCTTTTGATTTCAGGTAAAGCCAGCTCAGTTCTTCTGAAAAAGCAGACCTTCATTTAGATCCAGATGAAGATTCCAGCTCCTGTCAGGACCCCCTCATCTGACTCTTGCCTCCCTGTGAGTGGCCAGTCACTCATCTCCCTTGCAATTTTGAGAATCTCAGCTCCAGGTTCAGCCCCCCCCCCCCACATCTGGTTCTCCCATCTAAAGCAAGGCAATTTTCCAGTTGGTTTTCTGACGGCCTTTGCATTCCTGTAACACTTCCTCCTGAAATTTAGGAAACTTTAACACTAACCTCCTCCCTCTCTTGTGTAATTCCAGCTGTGTGCCCACATGGATACCCGGTGAGTGGCACCTTCCCTCTTGGCCAGGACAAAGCATTTCCCAAGCCCATTTCCTTCCAATGAGGAATGTTGCTGTCAAATCTCAAAAATCCACACTGCTTATAGTACCCTTCTACAAGGTCAGCCAAAGAGGAGTTCCATCAAGGATGAGCTTTGCTGGAGAAGGTTCCCTGGGGATTATCAGAATAGTACAGTCAAGCCCAGATGGCCACAATGTGCTGAGCACATTTCCCGCAAACACGGCAGCAAGGCAGAGACCTCTACAAATCAAAGTCCACCCTGATTTCTGCCATCTGCTGAACACTGAGGGCCAGGCTGAGGCCTTTGGGAAAGGTCAGGATAGTCTTACAGGCTCTCGAGATATTGCTTTTGTTCTCACTATTTGCTTCTCAATTCCTTCGTTAGAAGATACTAATCTCTCTGTAAGGCAGTTACTTGGAGCCAAGACTTTAGATATTATTGCAAAACATATGCTTAAAAGAGACTGGAAATTATGTTGGCAGTGTTACAGAGGGGAGCAAAGCACAGCTTTGGGTCAAAATAAACAAAAAAAAATGTAAGCTAGTAAGCAATTCCCATGCAATAGTTTAGGAGAGCCAGTAAAAGCTTCTTCTAGAAAGAAAACAATGCTGTGAGAACGAAGCTAACGAGAGCTGGCTCTTGGAAAAATAAAACAGCTAGTAATGAGCCAACAGCACATATCCAAGAGAATCTTTCTGGGAAACCAACCCAAGCCATTACGCTGGAAAGCCCTGAGGGACTAGGGACCTTGAGGCTAAAAGCTGGCAAATTGCTTCATCAGTTAAGGTTGGTCTCAATGTTTCCTACTGTGTAAAAATAATTTGTTTTAGCCTACAGGTCTCTACAGAGCACTGGGTAAATTCAGGCTACTTCCTTTGGGAAGGGAAACGGAGTGCCTGGCAGAGCCCTGCCCAGTGGGATATTTTCAGGGGTTTCCCACCATCACTGAGCCCCCCACAGCCCAAGGCTGGCCCAGCACACTCAGGCCATTGGCTCTGCTGAATTCCCTCGGAGCTGCTGCAGCGCACTGGGCACCACACGCCCATTACTGGGATGGGAACATCCCCTGAGCTGCTCTGATCAACCTTACAACAACACGATGAATGTGCCTTTGTAAAATCACCTTCTGGAGGCTCATTCACCCAAAATGGATGCAGTCAGGCCAGTGATCTTGACATACCTCGTTTTGCAGAGCAATAAGGAAGAGACCTTGTTCTCTCTCTTTCAGAGATCAGCTGATACACCCACCAGGATCTTGGTGCTGATACAGAGTGGCAAAGGCAAGGTCTGTCTTTGCAGCCCACTGGTCCATTGCCATCCAGCTCCCCCGCCACAGGACCATACCAAGAGCACAAGACAATCAATGCGTGCTCCAGCCGAGCTTCTGCGTCAGCAGAGAAAATCCCCGTGTTGGCAGGGGATGTCAAGGTGCTGTCTAATGACTTTCTTTCTCTTCCAACTCCTCTGATTCACGTTGCCATCTTCCCTGCAACTGACCTAAATAACATGTTCAGGCAGCATTGGAAGCATTTCCATCTCATACTGCAATAAGAGTGAGATCTTCGCATCTGGAAAGGGAATTTCACAGGGAAGTCGCACTGCAGGTGAATTAACAGCGTCCTTCTCAAGAAAGGAACAGAAGCAGCCTGTCTTATCCCATCAGGGAGACTTCCTGGTTGCAGGAGAACAAAGGTTGCCCAGGAGCAAGGAAAACACATACTAAGTCTGTGCCCAAGCCCCAGCAGATCTGAACAATGTGGGCAGATTACTCAGTTACCTCATTTCCAGGTGTGCTGTCAGCATGAGCCATGACTGGCTTGGAATGAAAGAGGTAAAACAGTTCCTAGATCTGGGCTTAGTCTGCATAATTTATGGTAATTATTGCTCAGTAGCCATTAATCCTTTAATGCCATATTACACTCTCAGCCCTCAGTTCTCTTTAACCGTTTGGTCATCACAGACCATTCCACTGCAGAAGGGGCTGCAGGAGCACACTGCCCCTCCAGAGCCAAACCCCTCAGGAGCTTTTCCCTCAGGAAGGGAAAAACAAAGAAAGCCACTGTAGAAGGACTTCAGCAGGTCAGCCCTCTCCTGACACACAGTGAGTACATGTCCTGGTAACACATTGGCACCTAAACCAGCCTTGTCCCCAGACAATTACAGATCTCTCCAGCTCTTCCCTACAGCACCATCTGCAACTCAAATGTCCAACATCACTGCATTACAGTAACACAGGGGCAATCCCATCCCTGTCACTCCACAGTGAGACTGTCCCAATCTCCTCCTTCCCTTCACTGTAAGCTGGGGCACTTCCAAGAGCCACGCAAATATCTCCTATCCTTCCAACCCCTAGCAGATACGGGTCTCAGTGTTACCTTAGGGCATGGCCCTCACAGGCTGTGTGCTGAGGAACTGAAAAAGTCAATTGAAAACACATTTATTCCCAACCAGGAAAGTGACAGTGGGGAAAAACAGAAGAGTATTCTGAAGCTGCACAGCCTGCCACAGCACTTCCAGCTTTCAGGTGAGGATGTGCTCACCTGGAGCTGCTGCACTATACCTTGCAAGGCAGGCTCGAGAGCCTCAGCAGCCTAACAGATGCCTCCTTTCTGATTCTGAAGATACACATGAACACAGATACAGCTCCCCTATTGCAATAGAAAGGAAGTTATACTTGATCCATACCAACTCTTTTCCAGGTAATTGAGCTTCAAAACTTAAGCAGAAAAGCTGCCAGCAAAACTTGTGCCTCTTTGTGCTACAGTTAGTCCGTAACAACTAGTCTCCATGTGTTATCTCTAGTTTTTATTAGCTCATATTTACTTTGGCTGCACATCCAAGCAGTCATTTAAACAGGGTGAGAGAGGAAAATCTTGGACTCGCAACAATGGCCCAGCAGTTTAATCTACCACTGGGGACAAAGACTTGACTCCTATTGGCGTGTAGTGCTGGCAGGGTCAAGTGTAACATGTGCTGAAGGAAGCACTAGGGAAGCAGATCTCTGACTGTTCAAACAACACCAAGCATTTCCTTGAGCTATTCAGAGTTCTCTTTGCCCCTCCTGTGAAGAGAAAACAGCTCCAGCTGTCCAGTCACCTGCGCTGGCTTCTCCACTCACTGGATTCATGACATTGGTGGCCGCCAACAGCTCCAGGTTAGATGCAGCACATTCCTCATTCCTCACAGCTCAGATGTTCAAAGCTAAGTTAGGAAGCAGTCAAGATCATGTCCTTGGCATCAGCACCAGGTTGGTGCTGGAAGATAATTTATATTCCTGAGCAGAACTGGCACTGGACAGATTGGTCATAAACATCAACAAACTGTTGTTCCAACCATGACACCCATCAGAAGGGTCCAGAACTAATATCTATCTATGCTACTAATTTAATTTTTTAAAATATATTTGGGAAGTTCAAAATACTTCACATAAAAGAACTTTGCAGTTTGCAAGTGTGGGACGATCTACAGTAACATATTCAGAGGCAAATAAAAAATGAAATGCATTAATATTAACAATCAGATGACCACAGGCCAAATCAAGTAGAAGTGAGACTACACTAAGAACAAGAATGTAAATTTCAGGATTTTTATTCCATTGCTCTTTGGATTCTGTGTTAAGACATTACTAAATAATTCTTAACTATTACTTTAGCTCTAATGGATGTGTCCTTCTGATTCCTCCCAGAGTAATGTTATTCTCTTGGTGGGCCCCTGTGAGTAAGGGCAGAATAATTTGTTAAAATCGTTCTCCATTTAGCAAATATCAATGAAGTGGTCACTCAGCAGAGGCAGTTCTGCTGGGGTGAAATACAGGAAGGTGGAAGCCATGTGGCATTCTTCAATTTCCCCTTTCCTTTCACAATCAGCCCCTTGATATTTTCTTCAACAGGAAAACTGACATTCCCCTTCCGTGTAAACTGCTGACAATTGTATTTTACACCTGGTAAAACCAGAGCAAAACGGAAGGAAGAGAAGAAACAAAGACCAAGGGCTTTTCTCAGCAACTGCATCTCCACAGAACGAAGTATTTTCCTTTCCCCACTTCAGAGCAGACAGAGAGCAGCAAACACAGCCCAGCCTTGGTGGGAAATGTCCCCTCCTCACTGGCTGCAGGACAGTGCCCACAGCAGCAGCTTCCCAGAGAACATCCACAAAACAAAAACAGCCCGTGCAACTTGGCCCTTCTGTCCACAACCTCACCTTAAAAGTGACCCTAAAGCTCTTGGTAGTGGTAATCTGAAGATTAAATACTGCTGGTAAAGCTTCTCTGCTCGTAACAACTGGTTTTCTTCCTTTTCTAGATACAGCTGGTATTTGGGGTTATAGCTAGCCCCTCCTTTTGAAAAAAAACCCCACCTGAGTAAAATGCTTAAATTGATTTTGATGACATCACCAAGGTAAAACACTAGAGTTGTCTCTGAATTTTTCCAGTTTGGCCATAGAAATTGCACCTATTTCAACAGAAGCAGTCAAAGTCCCCTAAGGAATGAGCCACTTGACCTCTGAGCAAAACTGCAAACATCATTGGCAGCACCTTCCTGCCAGAGCACCTGGGCACTGTGGTGGGCACGGGCAGTCCGAGAACAGCACATGTCAACCAGGAATACTGAACACTCAACACCAGAGGAAAAACGATCTCTTACTTCAGCAATTAAAAGGAATTATGGAGCTGTTTGTCCAGCTAAGAGGTTTGGCTTTTACTCAGAGCAGCCAGACCTCAGTTTTCTGGTACCTTCTTTATCATACAAAAGGTGAAGCAGAACAACAAGGTTTAATTCCTGTATCTCCTGAGGTTACTGCTGCAACTGTGGCTCATCAAGCACAGCCTCATGTAAGATACAGGCAGCAAAAATCCTACAGACATCAATGAGGATCCTGCTGTACCACCAAGAAAATCTTGTGCATCAGTGCTGTAATTACTATAAAAGTCCTTTTTAAGGGAGAGAGTGTTGGAAACACTTAGAGCACTGAGTGTAATCAATTTTTTCCACCTTTCTGCTGGCATTTCAAACACCAGCCAACCGTGTAACAGCAGAAACTCAGCTGCAATTAGGAACACAGCAGAAAGCATCTTACCTCATCAGGCACGCAACAGAGCAAGCAAGTCCTGGCTGGGAACAGAAACCAGTGCTTCCGAAGTTGGTGCACTGGGAATTTTGGTAACCTGCCTGCAGGGAAGTTTTTTCTGGCTCCATGAGTTAAGGGTTCACCTCAGTCTTGAAGCTGCTATATCCAAAACCAGAAAAGAACATGGCTAAACTCACACCCCTCAGAAATCAATTGACAACCAGGGAATACCTCCTACAGTCATACAAGATTGGTACACTACAGACAAAACCCATGTGTCATCAGGGTTGATGATGACACCAGCCAGGAAAGAGACTCCTGCCTTTCCCAGATGAGCTATCCTGCCAGCTGTGCTCTCAGACAGCAGGGCTGTCCCAGCACCTGCTCTAGAAGAAACCACAGCACAAACCAGGGGCTGAGCTGAGGGCAGATGTGCTGCTGGAACAGCAGTGACCTCCTGTGCTCCCAAAGCCTGGGGAACCACAGTGATCTTCAGCACCCTACTCACTGCTCAGCTCTTCAGGTGCTGTTCTGCAGGCAGGGGGAAAACCACAGATTTCACCTCAAAAAATCCAAGATAGAGAGACAGGAATGCTCCAGAAGCTGAGATCATGGAACACCTCACAGGGCCTCCTGCTAGGGAATTTTTGCTGTTTCTAAACACTGCCATGCCTTCAGTGTATCCTGCCACTTCCTATGCACAGGATTTTGGAGTTCATATTCCAAAATACACCTTTTGCTGTAGAGCATCTGCTGTAATTAGTGCCCACAACTAACCATATCACCTATATTTTCGTCTTCTGTGCCATGCTACCGTATTTAAAAGTGTACAAAATTACAGACCGAGCTGGGTAAGAATGAAACAACTGCTGACCATTCTGTGCCCCAAAGGAAATGGTCAGCAAGAAAAGAAAGGGAACAATACAATCTCCATGTTAGGAAAAGGAAAGAGGATGGCACAAAAATAAGATAGGAGAAATGCCAGACTTCCTCTTTCCTCTTTGCCTATCGTGAAGTTAAACCACATATTGACAAAGCAAATCAGGGAAACAAGGCAGTTTCAATACCTGGGCAGCTAGGAGAGCCACAGATTTCTACTGCTTGTTAGAGGAGTCAGAAAAGTAAAAGGAAAGTCCCTACACTCTTCCCTAGAGGCCAGTGCTGCCACCAGGATGCTGCACCCAAAAGAGCTTCGCCCTTTCCTCTGCTCCTAGAAATAGGTTTTCTTCTTTGGAAAGATTCCTTTGTCATTTTCAAAACTGGGAAACACTAAACATAGCAAGTTCAGATTTAAGTAAAGGGACCTCAGTATCAAATCCTGCCCCGTGAAGATACGTAACCCTGGCACACGCCATCCGTTCGTGCTGCAAGTCTGCGGAGAGAAATTCCTACCACCATGCTTCACCCAGGCTAAATGGAAAATGTATCCAGCGTGCCCATGAGTTCTCAATGAAAGTGTCAGTGGTTAAAGTAACCACAGGTATAGAACTGGTAAGGGATCAAGAAAACAGTAAAAAGTTACCTGTAAGAAAATAAAACCTGAAACATAACTGTGTTGAGGAAAGAAAAAAAGTTGGAAAGATCCTGAGCTACTTTTTAATGTGAGATCCAAACTGTGACTTCCGAGTCTTTGTCTAACACACACACACAAAGCAAGGCTTAGAGTCCTTTCCCATAGCTGCTCTGGGATTCTCTGGAAAAACAGCAATCACTCCAGATGCGCTGAAAATTTTCCTGTGCTACATTTGAGCATTTGGTTATAGTTTCCTCCCGGTTCTGTTGGTCGGCTAAAGTCTCAGCACTCTTTTCATAAAACACTGCTCAAGCTCTCAACTTCGCCGTCTGGCGAAGGGGCACGGCCCAAAGTCTGTGGTTTTCTCCTTTGGGAAAGCGGTGTGCGCCGCGTTGCCGGAGCAGAACTCTCCGGCAAGCGACATCCCAGCACCGCCACCGCGACCCCGGCAGGGTCCCGGGGGATGCCCCGACCCCAGACGGCCCCGGGGACACGCTGCCTTCCCCTCAGCCCCCCAGGGCACCCCCGCCACCGCCCGACCCCCCCAGGGCTGCGGGGCCACAGCGGGCGGCGCTTCCCGCTCCCGGCCCGGCACGACCCGACCCGGCCCGGCCCGACCCACCTGGTCGGCGTCCCGGGGCCGCGCTGCCGCTCTCGATGCCCGACGCTGGGCAGACCCGGCTCAGCTCGGCGCTGCTCCCCAGCCGCGAGCGCGGAGCCCGGCCCGGGGCGGGGCCGGGGGCGGCCCGGGGCCGGTGCCCGCCCAGCACTGCGCTCGGGCGCCGGGAGGCGCTGCACCGCCGCCTGCAGCGGGGACAGCGGGGGCTGCGGGCCGGTCCCGCCCGCCGCGCTCCCCGTGCGGCCGGCAGCGGGATGAGCCCCGTGTCCAGGCGGCGGCTCCGGCGCTTCGCCTCCTGCGGGCGGGAGCGGGAGCTCCGCGGAAGGGCTCCGGGCGGCGGCGGACGGACCGGCGGCGGAGGAACCGGCGGCGCTCGCCCCGTGGGGCTGTCCCGGCGGCGGCGGCCGGACCAGCCCGTGCCCGGGGGTCCCCGCGGGGCCGCGCTCGGGGCCGTGCGCGCGTTCCCGCCGTTGCCATGGACACGGCGCCTCCTGGCGGGGGCGCGCGCGGCCTCTGACTCTTGACCCCAGGCCCCGCCTGTTCCGGCGCGCGCCCCGCGGTGTGGCCGCGCGTTCCCGGGCCCGGCGCTCGCCGCCGCCGCCGCCGTCCCAGCCATGTCGGCCGCCTTCAGGAAAGCCGCCAAGGCGCGGCAGCGCCCGCACCGCGAGCGGGCCCAGGTCAGTGCGCCGGGCCGGGCCGGGCCGGGCCGGGCCGGGCCCCTAGCGGAGCCCTCCGCGCTCCCTCCCCGCGTTCCCTCCCCGCCGGGCCTTCCGCGCTCTCTCCCCCTCACGCTCCCCGTCTCTCCCGCAGCCCGCCGCCCGGACGAAGCTAGGTTTGCTGGAGAAGAAGAAGGATTACCGGCTCCGTGCCCAGTGAGTGCGGCCGTGAGGGGCGGGCGGCGCTGGGTGGATCTCCCCGCATTCCAGAGGGTTTCCCTGGGCTGCCTTGGAGCTCTGAGCCTCGCTGGGAGAGACCCGGCGCCTCAGCAGGGCTGAACACGGAGAAACTGCTGAACAGCTCGTGATTGTTGGTTTTTATCCTCCCCAGTGATTACCACAAGAAGCAGAATGCTCTCAGGGCGCTGCAGAAGAAAGCGCTGGACAAGAACCCCGATGAGTTTTACTATAAAATGATACGTTCAGAGGTCAAGGTGAGAACCTCCAGTGTGTTCAAGCAGGATTACACTTTGTTACTCTAAGTAACATTTTCCCCCCACACCTTGTTTTGATTTAAATGCATGAATTATTAGATAAATGAGAAAATTGATTTGATGCCTGTAGAAGGCTTTGAAGAAAATGAGGGGCAAGGGATAAAGCTCTGCTGTTAGCAGGCCCCACAGAGCTCTGTGGGATGGGCTGTCAATAAGTGCTGTGTTTGTCTGGTTGTAGGATGGAGTCCATGTAATAAAGCAGCCAAAGGATGAAATTACCCCGGAGCAGGTGAAACTGATGAGGACGCAGGATATGAAATATGTGGAAATGAAAAGAGTTGCAGAAGCCAAGGTAAAAACTCACATTTTTAGTCTTTTCTAGTTTGCTCAGAATTGAGGTTTTATTGTGTTGTTCTTATTGTTGCTGCTGGCTATTGTGTTTGTTTATTAAAGTCTGATTTGTACAGTGCTGGAAAAGACAATGGAAGTGTCAGTGGAGTGCTTGATACAGAGCCTAAAGGTGTGGTGATTATCAAAAATGACACAATGCATTGTTATAAAACATGGTGATATTTACATAAATTTCAAGACTTTAAACATGTATTTCAAGCATGTCCATAGAGAAATCATGAAGTCCCTAAGGTTGGGAGAGTGCTCTCAGATCATGAAGTCCAGCTGTTCACCCAGCCACCACTGTGGTCACACTAACCTGTGTGTCCCCACATGCCACAGCCTTTTGAACACTTCCAGGGATGGTGATTGCACCATTTCTCTGGGCAGCCTGTTCCAATGCCTGACTACCCTTTCAGGGACGAAGTTTTTCCTAATACCAAACCTGAATCTCCCCCAGCATAGCTTGAGGCTGTTTCCTCTTGTCCTGTCAGAGAATCACAGAATTAACTGTTGGAAAAGACTGTTGAGATCATCAGGTTCAACCTATGACCTAACACCACCTTGTCAACCAGACCATGGCACTGAGCATCACATCCAGTCTGTTTTTAAACACCTCCAGGGACAGTGACTACCTCACCTCCCTGGGTAGCTCATTCCAGTGCCCAGAGATTTTTTTTCCTAGTGTCCAGCCTAAAGTTCCCCTGGACCAGCTTAAGGCTGTGGTCCTCTAGTTCTGTCACTGGTTACCTGGGAGAAGAGACCAACTCCCACCTGGCTACAGCCTCCTTTCAGGTAGCTGTAGAGGGTGATCAGATCTCCCCTGAGCCTCCTTTTCTCCAGGCTAAACAGCTCCCTCAGCCATTCTTCATAGGGTTTGTGTTCCAGACCCTTCAGCAGCCTTGCTGCCCTTCTCTGGACACATTTGAGCATCTGAATGTCCTTCCTAAACTGAGGGGCCCAGAAGTGGACACAGCACTGGAGGTGCAGCCTCACCAGTGCTGAGGACAGGGAAAACACTTGTTACTTGAGAGAATGACTAACTGCCACCAGGCTACACTCTCCTGTCAGGAAGTTACAGAGTATGAAAAAGTCTCCCAGCTGAGGAGAATAATCTGAAGTGGGTTGTTGGAATATGGTAGGCTGGCAATCCACAAAAATAGGATCTTCTTCTGAAGATGTTGTATGCTCTGATGTTGATTCACAAAACAGAATCAAAGTCTCACTGGGGATAAAAAATCAAAGCCAGCTCTAAACTTTCCTTCATGCTTTTGCTGGTGGTTCCATGGCAATCATTCTCTTTTGCCAAACAAAGTACTCAGTTTTGCAGGTAGATGTGGGCACTTTGCTTGGGTAACAGCAGGAATCACTGTGACCCTCTGTCTGGAAAAGTTGTGAGAACATATCATAAATATCGACTAGATGTGTTTGTAGAGATGGAAAAAGGAAGGAGGAGTTCAGCTATTTGTAACCCCGAGGAACAGACAGAAAAGTCCTCGGGGTTACTTGATTTTACTCACTCCGAACTTGGACTTCCCGCAGAAAATCGAGCGCTTGAAGGGAGAGCTCCACCTGCTGGACGCGGCGGGGAGCGGCCCGAGCCGGCATCTCTTCTTCGTGGACTCGAAGCGGGAAGGTGAGGATGGGACCGGGTGACAGAACTTGTTCTGTCACTTTTAATGTGGACTGTTATAAAAGAAAGACACTTCTTTTTTCAGAAATAAAAATTCTAGAAATCACTTTTGGTTACTAGCTGAGACATCACTTGTGCAGGAGTTGTATTGCTGGGGCTCCTGTTGCTGACTGTAGCAATGTGTTTGCTTATTGAAGGAATCCATGGGAGTTTATTCCTAATTATTTTTATGTATAGTTAAGGAGTTTGATATTGCTGCTCACCTGGACACTGTTCCTGAGCTCGTGGATAGAGTGTACAACCGACCAACCATTGCAACACTGCAGAGAGAGACAGTGAAGGGACCTACTGATCCTGTCCACCTAAAGGTACTGCTGCTGTTTGTCCCACAGAGTTCTTTGTGCTTTACATCTTTTATATGACAAGCAAGAAAAAGGATTAGTTGCATTGTGGAGGTGAACAAAATTGTTTTCTGAAAACTTGTTGGTGACACAAGGCAGTAGTGGATGTCACTTAATCACCAAGTGACTTTGGAGCCTGCAGTCACATCTTCTCCTGGACTAACATGGATTACTCCTTCCCTCTATCCCAGTCCACTGTGGGTGGACCACCATAAGTTGTGGTGTACAGGCCAGAAAAGAGTGGTGTGGATCTGATCAGGCAGTGTCCCTGCAGAACTGAGGTATTTCTCCTCTATAAAGGAACATGTACCTATGGGACTGTCTTTTCATTAGACTGCTGCAGTTTCAGGTGTAATTTTTTTCAGCATCCACTATTAAATCTCCCCTCACACTTCCCCAAAACCCCTTGCACTCCTGAATTAGATATAGCAAGGAGCTTGTTCCAACACAGATGTCTCTGTTGCAGTGTTCCTGCTCTTACAGTATTTTTCAGTTTGGTTCTGAGCCCAAAGTGACTTGAGATTTGTCTCCTCACTTTCCTTCCTAAAGCCATTTCAGCTACAGTCTCACTTCCTGGCTTTCCTAATTTGAGTTGTTTCATGGTTCTTCAGCCTGAATTGCTTATAGAATCAGCTTTGATTCTGATGTTTTAGTATCACAGAAGTAGCTACACTTGGCTTTGCTGCTCTAGATTCTGCTCAGGTAATTCAGATCTGTTGAACAGTCAGTGAGTACCAGTCAGTTGTGTGTAAGGTAAAAATAGTTGTCTTAAAAATGCCGAGTGGTAAATTTTTAACCTGTTTTTTTCTGACTCAGATGTCAGATAATAAACACCCTGTGGTCCCTTTCCTCCTGCCAGCTGTCTCAATTTGACTTGTCAGTGAAGCAGTTGGACGAGTCGTAGACTGACTAGTTTTCTCCTAAATGTCTGAGTCATATTTGAAGCATGTTGGGATCTGTTCTCCTTAATTTAATTACTTAGATCACACCTGCAGTAATACTGTTCCTGTGCTGGGAAAGCTATCCGCTCTCATTAGGCAAACTTGACCCAACAAGTTGCATTTTGAGAGGCCTCTGCAGGCTCTGAGCACTTCAGGAATTGGTCTCTGGTCTGTCCTTTTTTTTGTTCTCCCTCCTCTGGATAAAGTAGATTTTCATTAGGGAGTCAAATGGTTTTTTGCATTCAGCATTGAAATTCAGAGGATTTAGACTGTGGTGTCTTGTTCATCTCTGTCTTAAAACAGCTTTTTTTTTTCTTGTTTCCAGAAATTAGCCCAGCAGAGGAAGAACCAGTATGATCTCCTGAGGCAGCGCATCGAGAGGGAGAAGGCCATGTTTGTCATCTCACAGAAAATCCAGACAAGGAAAGATCTTCTGGTGAGGGGTTTGCTTCTGGTTCTCCAAGTCTGTTCTGTTCAAGCCATTAGGTCTGGTATTGTCTGTGTTGTATATGTTGTATTTGTTTCTTCATTCTGGTTTTATAGTGACACCTCCAGATAACTGCTAAAGATAGGTAATCCTCTTCTAGTATGGAAAAAGCAAGAAAATGAAGCATTCCAGTAAATTATATCTGCTAGTCCAGTCTCACCCTGTCAGCAAGGACAAAGACTCAGCTGTAAAATGGTGCTCACAAGAGTCCAAAGCAGTGTCACTAGGAGTCAGAAACAGGGAACCATTTCTGTAAGTTATGAGAAGGTCTTAGAAATCCAAGTGACCACAGAAATTACTTGTCTCAATGGGACTCCTGTTCTCTGGTGCTTGTGAGCAAAGCAGATTGTGCCTGACAGCCTGAAGGGGAAAAGAGCAGATAAAATTATAATCCCCACCTAAACAGTGCAAAGTGACCATTTTTCTGTTGTGGTCAGACCCAGACAGGCACTCTGATGTGTGTGGGTGGGTTTTTTTCTCCTTGCACAGCAGCAAATATTTGTACTTGTTCTCTTTTCCAGGACAAAACTCATAAAGTAAAGGTGAAGAAAGAAACAACGACTGGTCCAGCTATTTACAAATTCAAGTTTCAGCGGAAACGTTAGCCACTTCATTGGATAATTGTTACAGTCTTTGCTCAGAGAGGAGGAGCCACATCCCGTGGAGAAGGGCTGGTGCCAGCCTGCTTTTGACTGCAGCTCAGCACTTTGTTAAAACAAATCACTGTGGGCCTGTGGTAGCCATCAGTGTGTTTCATTTAATTAATTGATTAATAAATCAGAGTGTGTTCTCGTGATATTTACAGTGGGAAGCCATGAGATTTGCCTAAATGTCCTGGTAAGATGCACCATAAACAGTCAGTGAAGAGTCAAGGTCATAGTGGAATGTCAGGGAGGTGGGTTAAGCACAGCCCAGGGACAGGGATACTCTGGGGCTGAGCAGGACCTGTCCAAACCCAAAGCTCAGCTTTTTCAGCTGTCTTTTCAAGCAGTTTAAAGATGAATTACCCTCTAGTTGTTTCCCCAGTATCCCCCAATCCCCTTCATTTTCCTGTTTGCACTATTCCATTGTGTCCTTTTCCTCCAGAGCTGCTTCACTTCAAACTGAGGCAGTGCCAGAATTCTGTGTAAGGAGAGACAATGCAGCAGCCCAGTGTGGGACAAGAGTTTGTCTTCTGCCTTTTCCTTGGGCCATAGCATTGCCAGGGATGGGGGATGTGCAGACACATCCTGAGTGTCCTGGAGCAGCCCAGGCACGTTCAGAGAAGCCTCCGTGTGAACATTCCTTTTCTTATCTCTTTCCATCGTCCTGTCGCTGCCAGCAATAAGCACATGGTCTGCGAGGGGGGAAGAAAAAAAAGTTACTCTTCTCAGGCCCTTAGCTGCTTAGGAGCTTTCCCAGCAGCTCGGCGATGAAACACGATGATGTTTCTGTGTGCTTCAATGCAGCCTCAGTTGTTCCTGCCATCTCAGAGAGACCTGGAGAGAATTTTTCAGGGGAGCATCCACAGAGTCTGCAGAACCCGGAGTGCGTGGATTCTGTAAGGGCTGGAAACCACGGGGTGAGTGGGAGGGGAAAACAGAGCCCAGCACGTGGGAATAGTCCAGTTCGGCTCGGTCTGGCTTGGTTTGGCTTGGCTCGGCTCGGTCCGGCTTGGTTCAGTCTAGTTCAGCTCAATCCAGTTCAGTTCAGCTCGATCCGTCTGGCTCAGTTTGGTTCAGCTCGATTTGGTCTGGTCCGTCTTGGCTTGGTCCGATTCAGCTCGGTTCAGTCCAGATTGGCTCAGCTTGGTCCCATTTGGTTCGATCTGGCTCGGCTCAGTTTGGTCCGGCTCGGTCCAGTTTGGCTCAGTCTGGTTCAGATCGGTTTGGTCCAGTTTGGCTTAGTTCGGTCCAGCCCAGCTCAGTCCGGCTCGGTTCGGTCCGGTCTGGCTCAGTCCGGCTCGGCTCAGTTTGGTCTGGTTCGGTTCGGCTCGGTCTCTCGGTCTAGTCCCGTCTGGTTCAGCTCAGTTCGGCTCGGTCCGGTCCGGTTCGGTTCGGTTCAGCTCGGCTCGGTTCTCTCGGGCCAAAGCCGCGCAGCTCCCTCCCCGTGGCGGAGGCGGCGCAGTGCCGGGCCCGGCCGGCAGGGGGCAGCAGCGCCGCGCGGCGGGGCCGGAGCGGGGCCGTGTCCCCCGTGCCCGCCCCGGGGCTCCGGGGACATTCCCGGGCTGTCACCGCGGGGCCGCCGCTGCCTGGGAAGGGAAATCTCTTCTAGGCTGAGGTTTAAAGAAATAAATATTTAATCCTGGCCCTTAATTTAACCTGCATCAGAGCGGTGCTGGAAAGGATGGGAAAGCACAGCAGCAGTTCTGCTGGGACACTCTCAAGGAATCCTGTAGCAGGAATTGAAGAGCAACAACCTGGCCAGGCCCAGCAATTGCCTTGTCCACTTCTGTCCCACCGCACAGCAAGTGCTGGAATTGGCAAAAGTGCTCTATTCCCTGGAAGAAAGGCATCTCCTCCCAGTTTGGTGTTATGGGATGCAGTGGGCAGCTGTGACGCTTTCTTTGAGTAGTCACCAGTCTGGGGGTGTCCTGGGGGTGGTGGTGTCCCCTGGCACCTGGGGGCTGAGGCACCAGGCAGGACACACAGTCTCGTCATCACAAGATGGGGTCTGGGTAGCAGAAGTTGTGCCTGTTCTGATTCACTTTTCCCATGAAGGTTTTACCAAAGGGCAACCAGAGCACTGTGACATCTGTGGTGCTCACACTGAGCAGGCTTCTTGCTGGACCCTGACCTCCAAAGCCTGGGAACAAATCCCACAGCCTGTGGAGTGGTTTATCATCTTGTGGCCAAAACAGACTAAAAGGAGGTGCCAGCTCTTGTGCACAAACATTTTTCACCTATTCCTGCCTCTAATGGTGAAGGATTTGGCAGGTGCTGATCTCTGAACCTCTACTTAGCAGACAGAGCTGACTCACACCTGCTGCCCTGCAGAGTTCCCAATGGCTTCCAGGAAAAAAATCCACACCTCAAAGAGTTTGCTCTTTGACTCCCAAAGCCTTTAGCTTGGTATCCTCATACTAAAGCACTGAAATGTTTCTGCAAGGATCTGGAAAGAGCCAATAGTTTATAACTGAATCAAAACCCCAGCTCACTGGGCCACAGCACAGGATTTAAAGTGACACACGGGTGGCATCTGCCATCCTCTAGCGGGGCCCTTATGGGGAAGGACAGCGAGAAAATGCCCACAGCTATTTTTTGTTTGTGATAATTATAGCATCAAAAGCTGAACCAACAGGTTCTTTAGCAAGGAGATTCCCTGCAGCTTGAAAGATACAGATATCAAAATTCCCCAGAGATTCACAGCTCAGGTTTTAGGTGACTCAATAATATTGAGCCATATAATAATTTTGTGTAATTCCTTGTTCAGGTCCTGAAGAACTCAATTGATAATGACTATCTATAAACGTTAATAGCAGACTACACTTGCAGGATTATCTCTAGGCAGCTGCAGCAATATATTTTACTAGCAGCAGAACCATCACCAGCCCTTAGGCTTCTCAGCTGCTTTCCTGTAGGCCCCATTTTCCTGAACCAGACTGGAGAGCACAGTGGGGTCCCTGGGGCACGGCAGCAGAAGCTGCCTTGCCTGGAGAGGCTCTGGATCACCCCAGGACAGCCACTGTGGGGTCTCCATCAGTGGCCATGAGCTGTGGCAGCCAGAGGGGCTCTCAGAACCTCTGGAGACCCCCAGGCTGGGATCTTTCAACAGAGGAGAGCAGGGAGGCTTGATCCCACCCATCCCACTGCCCACAGTGCTGCCCTGTGTGTTACCATCTGCCTCCCATGTGCCCTCTGCACCATCCCACTGCTCACCCACCAGCTGCTGCCAGGCCAGGGTCCCCAGTGGCACTGTGGGCTGGGCTCAGGGTCACAGGTGTCTCCAGCTGCAGGCCTGGCTGCCCTGGCCCTGCTGTTCCCTGGGATCCTACAGCCAGGTTCAGCTGAGGTGTCTTGCCCAAGGGCACCAAGGAGAAAAGGGTGGCGAAGTTCCTCCACTCAAGCCTGAGCAGCTTCACAGCAGGGAGTTGAAAGAGCAGAATGTAAATCAGGAATGACTAATTGCTGCTCAGCATGGCTGCCCTGAACCTCTCTGTTCCACAGCTCCTTGGCCACCTGGACCTTTCCCCACCTGATTAGGAGCAACACGGGGCTGCTGATGTCTGGGAAGAGTCTGGGCACAGGGCACTGTCCCCACTCACTCAGACACAGCCACCCATTTCCCTCCAAACAAAACATTCCTCTCCAAATTCCATCGCAGAAGGTTTCAAATAAATAAATAAATAAATAAATAAATACCTGCTGCTGCTTCTGTAGCGAGATGCCAGACACCAAGAGTGGACCCAGGGCTGGGCAAGGTGAAAGCAGCAAATATTTGCTTTGTGGGCTCACGGTTTTGTACCCGAAGCCGTTAATGCCTTGAGAGGACCCAGGTGAGCAGCGTTGCTCCAAGCAGGCAGGAGCCCATTATTTAGTGAGAACCTATTCCCAGGATGTCCCTGGCTTGGCAGACCGAAAGACTGCAATAGTGAATTAGTGCATACAGATCATCATTTACTGAAACGCAAGCCCCGGTGCACCTTTCTAGGGAAGTACTAATTTATTATGCATTGTTATTAGCTGCAGCAGGGCCTTCATTAGAGCTGGAGTTAAGGTCTGTTTTGGCTGCCTCATCAGCATCAGTGAACTGCGTCCCTGCGAGGTTTGATACAATTTAATTAACCTAATTAAAAGCTCTGATTGCAGAGATGATTGGGGTAGAGCCAGCAGCAACTGCATATTTATAACGAGCTAGAAGGTGTGGGACTGGAGCCAAATGATATGCATCTCTAATGAGCTGGTGCTATTGAAGTGTGGATTTGGAACACTAACATTTATTTTTGGCAACAATGGCCAGTTTATCTTCATGATAGGAACGATCACGGGTTGATTGGGTGTAGCAGGGAGCTCAGCACTGCTCCCCGGCCTTCCCCAGACCACTGGCAGGCACACAGGAGCACCCACAGCCCGCTGATCTCCCCAGCATTGCCAACACCTTCCCCTGCAGGCACAGCACCCACGGCTCGCCCTTCACACTCAGCCCTGCGGGGGCCACAGCAGGGACAGCGTGCCCCAGCCCCACGGAGCAGTCCCAGACAAGCCCTGGAAGATGCCAGCAAGTTTCCCTGCCCCAGCCCATCCCATGCCACCTTCACTCTCTCCCAGACCTCCTGCCCCACAGCCAGGCTGGGCTCCTGGTGCAGGTAACCCACTGCTCTGGGCATCAAATACTTCATGCCCTGATCTGCTGGGCCCAGATAACACAAAGCAGCCTGGAGCTGAGGTCAGCCCAGCACTGGGGCTTCAGGGCTGCTGCTGCCTGGGCTGGGGAGCACCAGCACCTGCCCCACTGCAGCCAGAACCTCACGGAGAGGCTGCCAGCCCCCAGCAGCTGTGCCAGAACATGGGGGTTCCTGGCAGCCCAGCTCAGGGAACCCCCATTTCTGGGCTGCAGCAGCTGTCATGTCAGTAGTGCCCCTTCTCTCTCCACATTTGAAGGCTACACGGTGCTTTTGGGGTCCAGTGCACCCAGCAGCACCAGTGGGACGTCCCAGGCACTCTCAGCAGCCAAGGAACAGCAGCAAGTCTGCCGAGCCACTTGGAAAATTTGATCCATGCTAATTATGCTGAAAAAAGCTCTTCTGATAATGAGTATGAAATGGAAGCGTAGCTAATACTCATCTCTGAGTGCCATTAATCTTTAAAACTGGAACAATAAGTGAAAACACTGCAGGGCATATGAAGCAAGGTGTGATTCACATCTGCTCCTCCATGGCCGCCTGATTTATTGGCACAAGGCAACTTTCCTGCACTGTTTCAACAGAGCTGCATTACATAACACCACGGACTGCTTTACTTTGCCTGCCTTTCCAATCAAAGTGTCTCCTCAGAGCTTTTAGTGATCTTCTGTCCTTTTCTGGGACATCTCAGGGGCACAGGAGATGAGTCCTCCAAAGCCTCGATTCTCTCCCAGGTGATGGATAAAGCTTTTTTAGGAATGCTTATTTCCCTCCTGGCCATGATAGCTGCTGTGGCAGCAGGGACAGGGTTTTCCAGCCCAGGTTTACTGGGTATACTGGTGGGGTGGGGCAGGAGACACTCCCAGGGCTGCTCTGTGCAGCCAAGCGGGCTGGGGTGGGATGGAGACAGGGGATGGAGGCTCCCTTTCCATTCCTGCTGTGACAGGTGCTTGCAGGTGCACCCTTGGAAGCACCTGGGGTACCTGTCCTCTCCCTGCACTGCACTCTCTGTTACCAAGCCGAAGCTCTCCAGGACCTCTGCCACTCAGAAAGATGCATCCATCTCACTTTTGATGCCTTTTATTTTCAAATAGCTCTCTCTGGGACTTAACCAGCTTTTATTTAAATTGTGGATTTGCTGAAGTGACCTTTTAGCTGGCTCTGAGGAGAGATGGGTAGCTGCAGTCCCAGGAAGACTGCCGACCCTGTGGCTTTGAACAAGTTCAAAGCATCCCTTGCCTTTTGGCCATACCCCTCAATAGTGCCTTTGCATGGATTTTTCTCCCACACTCCTGAAAAGACATCATCAGAGACATTTCCCCTCACGGGCTCTTTAATATTTACAATGACTTTGTGAATAGATAATATATTCCACCTTTTTTTTTTTTTTTTTAGCCTTTTAAAAGCACATGCTCCCTGTGCAGTTGGAGGGAGCAGTGGATGCTGTGTGCTGGCTGCCTCTGAGGCTGGGAGGACAAACAGATCTGGGGGAGATGAGGATTGCTCTGAGCCCACAGCTCCTGGCAGTGTCCTGGGGCAGCCACAGACCTGGGGTGGCCCTGCTGAGTCTCCTACTGCAAAAGTCTTTAGAACCTTCCTCCCACTACTGACTAAGCCCAAAGCTGATGATCTTGGTAGCTGGAAGACAATCCAAATGCAAAACAAAATGTTTCTAAGAACTGTCCCATAGATTGCCAAGCATCTTATAAAGCCTGGCCATGGGCTTAAGGATTTCAAAATCATATGGATGCTTTTTGTCAAAATCGTTCTAAACCAGGAAGGCAGCAAGCAGCTCACAACCAAGAAGTGTCATAGATGTACTCATGAATGCTTGTCCATAATTTTGTTTATTCCAGCCTGCAGGTCCAGGAGGGACTGTCAAATCCTGTGCTCTGATCGTGTCTGTGCTGCCATCCACTGCACTTCACTCAGAGAGCCAAGGCCAAGTCCAGCAGCCCCAGCTGGGTTTGGGTTTGTCAGTCCTGAGGAGGCTGAGCTGCAGCAGCCTCAGGAGGGAGGGATGGCAGAGAAGTGCTGAGGGGAGAGATGCCTTGGTGCTCCCAGGAGCTAGGCTGTGATCTCTGGGGCAGGGGAAGGCAAGAACTCTGTGATCCTTGGCATTTTCACTTGGACATGAACTTCTGCCTTGCCTCAGACCTGGTGAATGTATAAATGTACAGACACGTGTGAGCAGAGCCAGAAATGCCAGTGGAGGCTTCATGTTGGGTGAGAGGACCCCAAGCAAGGTGCAACCTCCTGCCACAATAAAACACACCAGGCCAAGTGTTCTTTGGGGCAATAATCCTTCTTGGCCTGCAGAGATGACAGGACTGGTGTTGAGGCTCAGGGGCTGTCCTCAGGGTAATGCCAGGCTGGGGTAGCCCCTGAGGTGGGCTCACCATGCTAAGGCTGGTCAGGCACACAACTGTGCAGAGGGGCACATTTTTTTCAGTCCATGTTGCCCTAACAAACAAATGTCCTGGGACACAGACAATAATGTTTTTATGAGACTCTAAATTCTAAACTGAAATGCTCTTTGTAGTGGACTAATAGCCAACACGTGTCCCTTCATCTCATGCTGAACTTTTGTGGTCCTACAGGGGTAAAAAAGGCCCTGGTGAACATTTACACTGAGCACTTTGTTCTCACAGATTTGTAGAGCAAAGTGAATAATGCATTGAGACTCTCAGCCCGTGCCAGTTTGGTTTCATTTGTCCTTCTGAACTTGCCCTGAGAGATAATGTTTCCTTCTAATCTGCTGCCGTCCACCTACAGCAGGGACCGAGTGAATAATTCTCCCAAACAAGCCTTTATTCTTAAAACTCTGCCTGGCCCTAACCCTTTTCTCCCCCTTACAGAGTAATTGTTGTGTTCATTACATGCTAATAGCCCGTGCTGTGTTCCAGCCCACACTGGCTGCGGCCACACAAACGGGGCTCAGGCTGTGCTGCTTTGGGATAATGCTGCTCTTTTGGCATTATTTGAAAGAATGTGCCAGCCCTCCGAGCACCAGGCACGCTCGCTCCCAGCCTGCCCGCCCCACAGCACAAGCCAGGTGCAGAGGTTTCACAGAAATCAGCACATCTTCCAAGGAGTGAGGCTTTTCCCTCCACACATGATAATAAATTACTGTTACCCTCCTATAGGAAGAAGGCACAAGGAAGAGGAAACAAGACATCTAAGTGTCTGGTTAATGAGACAAATATTTCCTATTCTTTTCTGTTCAGGTGCTTATGTCACCCTTTCACAATGATATTTTAATAAGCCTTTGTAAGCTCTACAAATTGCCCTTTATATCTGCAGGAGAAGGGAAGCTCCAGGGGATGAGCGAGGTGTACATTGAATACAAGAAATGCCTTATCTAGCCTGCTCCTGGAAATCACACTCTGGAGACATCTGGGATGGGTGCCCCTGTGAAAACACCCAAGGGAGAGGTATTAGTAATTTTAGTGGTGGTTTCACCATGCCTTTCAAATGGGACAAAGCTAAGCCGAGGTCAGGCCCCATGGTCAGGGACTGACAGGCAGCTTTGTTCCTTTGTTCCTAACCCCGCTCCCGAGCTTAAGAAACGGCCAAGGGTCACTCTCTGATACCTCCCAGAAGGCTGCAGAGACAAAAGCCTTCAGACTGTACTGCTCTAAACCTTGGAGTTGGCTGACGCAGAGCTCCTGTGTGGAGGGGAGGCTGCAGCAGCTCTTGCTCAGTGCCAAGCGAGGGTTTGTTTGTGAGTGACACCTGTCTGGGAGTGTGGGTGTCACACGGGACACGCCAGCGCCCAGGGAGCAGGGAGAACACCCGCAGGTGCAGGGGAGCTCACACGTGTGCATGTGAGCATGCATGCACAGGTATGTGTGCCGAATGCAAGCTGTGTGGGCTGGCCCCGAACTAGTCCATGCATGGCAGGGGGGTTTCTCTCCAGGAAATGTAAGGGAAAAAAAAAAAAAAAACAACAATTTTTCACATGCAGGTTCACACAGGAGCATGTGTATGCAAAACCAGGCAAGTATCTGCTGTGCACATTCAGCCTCAGTGTGGGGACAAACCCTGTATGAAGCAGTAGAAAAACCAAAAAGGCATCGAGAGAGGTTTGGCTTCTCCAGCCTGAGCTCAGGGCTATGCCCTGCAGCCCCTGCACAGCCCTGCCTGCCCCAAACCCTTCTCCCCAAACCCACAGCCCAGCCCCTGCCCTGTTCCCAGGGCTGCTGAGCTCACGGCTCCTCAGCCAGAGTGCAGCATCCCCCCGCAGGACAGAGTGTTCTGAGAGAGCAGAGGCTCAGAAAAGCCAAGCAGGAACGGCAGTATCCTTTGTGTATCATGAGCCTGGGCTCCTGCCAAATTCCTCTGCACCCACTGCCTCTATTAAATGCGTCAATCATTTCTTGGCAATCCAAGCCCCAGAGAAGAGTTGAGAGGCAACTTCAGGCAGTTCAGTGGCTTTCATTAAAAGGTAAAAATACATGCTGAGCAGGAGCTGGGAGCAGGACTGAGCTGTGTCTGCACAGGGAGCAGGGCTGTCAAACCTCCCTGCTGAGGAAGAATAAGGGGCAGCAAACAAAGATCTTCCATTGGTCACAGGCCCTGTCAACCTGTGGAATCCCCACAGTGGCCACTCTTAAGGACAGTTGCAGATCCTTGCATGTGGAACTCGATTTTGTTGGGTGACTGGGAATGCAGAGGGAGAGCCCCAAGGTGCAGGGGATGCAGGAATGGCCCTGCATGGCTACCCTGGTGCAGCTGGGCAGGGGCTGGGCTGATCAGCTGGCACCGCATCCCTGGGGCAGCAAAAGTGCTGCCAGCAGCACAGCCACCAGTTCCTGCCAGCCAGCACAGGGCTGGAGGGCAGCTGGGACCCAGCTCTGAGGTGAAAACTGAGGGGTTCATTCCCCACCCTCAAGCAGCAGCAGGGGCCAGGGGCTGGCTGGGAAGGTGCCCTTGCTGCAGGTGGCACCTGGCAGGGTGCAGGGCCAGCAGTGCTGGCAGCAGGGAGCAGCAGGGCTCTTGGGAAGAGAACAGGAAAGTCCAGGTGACTCAAATATTCCTGGCACAGAGCACAGTGGGAGAGAGGAGGACAGACAGGCAGGGACCCACTGGAGGAGTCAAGGCAGAGAACTGTGGAGCTCAAAGAGCGGGGATGAGGGGCCTGGGGACACCAGCAAAAGGGGTCACTGGAGGAAGGCCAGGAGGGAGCCAGGCCACCAGGGGTGGTGGGTCCAGGATGGTGAAAAGGGGAGCCACATGGACCCCGTTGTCCTGAGAGGTTCCCCCTGTCAGGAGCTGCTCTGCTCAGGCCACTGTGCCTGCTTGGCCACATCCACAGGGCTCCTGAGAGTCTCTGCAAGCCTGTGCCACTCCCATCCAGGCAGCTCTGTCTCCTCGCCTGCTGCTCTGTTCCTTCCCTTTGCCTCTTCACGCAGTTGCTTTGATCTGCACTCCAGGGGCTTGGTGTTAAAAATTAATGTTTCATGGATGTTGCTGCCCATGGCTTGAAAAATGGCTTTTTTTCCCCCCAGGTGGTGGCTCACACCAGCTCCTGAAGGACTGTTCTGCTCCAAGTTAGAAAGACAGGCCAAACCCCCTTGTGTTCCTCATGCCTTGGTTTAGGGCAGGATGGGACCTGCTCCTGCCCCGCAGAGCTGTGCTGGAGGGGGAAGCTGGGGCTGCATCCTGGTGGCCCAGGCCATCCCAGCAGGCTCTGCCAGTCCCCAGAGCAGCCCTGCCCTCCTGGCTGGGCCCCACCAGCCCTGCCTGCTCCACCAGGGCTCACCTCTGCTGCCTCCTCTGCATCGGTGAGAAAGGGGCCATGGACAGGCCAGTGGGATGAGCAGAGGGGCCAGGGCCTGGTGGGGTGTGCCATGCCCTCCATGCTCTCTCAAAGGAGCTTTCTCCCCAGGTTTCTCTACAGCAATCAGTGCAGAGCTCTGGTTCCCCCAGCTGCTGACAGAGAGAGGCGTGAGGGATCCCCAGCACCTCCAGCACCCATCTCCCCTCACACCAGCCTTGTCCAGGCTTTGCTCGTGGTGCCAGGGGCTGGCAGGGGTCCTGCCCCATCTCTCTGGCCTCTGTGTTTGGGAGGCTGCTGTGTGCAGTGCCCTGGGCGGGTTTGCAGCCTGGGAACGGTCCTGTCCTCTGTCCTGCTGGCTGTTTGGGAGGGAAGGGATGCAGCGCCCGGGGCAGCAGGGTGGGTGCAGCAGGAAGTCGGGCTTGCCAAGCTGGGTGTGTTGCATGTGGGGATGCTTGTCTGGGCTCCCGAAGCATTTTCCAAACACTTTAATTATAGTGATTTATATGGCAAAAGTGTGGGGGCGAGAGCTTGGGAAAGGCATTAGCAGGTTTGTTCTGAGGGCTCTAATCAGAGGTAGGCGATGGGGAGAGGGAGGGGACAGCACTGGGGCTGTACCTTGAACTGCGGCGTCAGGACAGGTCTGAAGGATGCAAAACTTCCCAGCTGTGCCAGGGATGTGCCGAGGGCATCCCTGAGGCCTCAGCGCTCCTCTGGGAACAGCCCTGGCATCAGGAGTAGCAGCAGGTGTCCTGTGCCTGTCCCTGGCACTGCTCCCCAGCACAGCTCTGAGGCACTGGGGCTTCCTGCCCCACCACCCAGCAGCCCCACACAGCTCCAGCACCACCTGTGCATCACCTGGGGAGGCAGAGCAGGCACACGAGGCCACAGGTGAACGTGGCACACAAATTTCTTTACTGCACTCACCAGAAAACCATCGACAATTCAACAGCCACTCAGTGCTCTCGTTGGTGTTACCTTGAAAATTAATAACCTTGTCTGGTTCTGTTGTGCAAAACATCATCCTCAAATCCCCACGTGTCACAGAGAGGCACACTCACATGCACACAGACATTTTCCTGCAGCCCCAGCAGATGAAGAGGCCCCTGTCTCTGCACAGACAGCAGCTCCTCAAGGCCAGGGGCACACAAACCCCTGTGTGTGCTCAGAGCTCAGCAGTCAGGGCAACACTACAGCTCTGAAACCTCAGCCCACTCCAAACCTGGCTTGCTCGGGGTGCACCGTCACTCCTACAGAGCCCGAATTGCCCCAGGGAAAGTGACTGAAAAGCCGGGCTGCTGGCAGGATGGTGGCACCGGGCTGGCCACAGGCACGGTGCGGGGCTGAGCCGCGGCTCTCAGCGGTGCGGGGGTGCTGAGGTGCGGGGATCTGCGGTGCGGGGATCTGCGGTGCGGGGATCTGCGGTGCGGGGATTTGCGGTGCGGGGATCTGTGGTGCGGGGATGCTGCGTGCGGGGATCTGTGGTGCGGGGATCTGTGGTGCGGGGAATCTGCGGTGCGGGGATGCTGAGGTGCAGGGATCTGTGGTGCGGGGATGCTGCGGTGCGGGGGTGCTGAGGTGCAGGGATCTGTGGTGCGGGGATGCTGCGTGCGGGGATCTGTGGTGCGGCGATCTGTGGTGCGGGGAATCTGCGGTGCGGGGATCTGTGGTGCGGGGATGCTGCGGTGCGGGGGTGCTGAGGTGCGGGGATCTGCGGTGCGGGGATCTGTGGTGCGGGGATTTGCGGTGCGGAGATCTGCGGTGCGGGGATCTGCGGTGCGGGGATCTGCGGTGCGGGGATGCTGAGATGCGGGGATGCTGAGGTGCGGGGATGCTGAGGTGCGGGGATGCTGAGGTGCAGGGATCTGCGGTGCGGGGATGCTGCGTGCGGGGATCTGTGGTGCGGGGGATCTGCGGTGCGGGGATCTGTGGTGCGGGGATGCTGCGGTGCGGGGATGCTGCAGCGCTGCCTCCGACCCCTCGGAGCCACCACGGGATGCAGCCCCGGCAGCGCGGCCGCGGCACATGTCACCGCCTCTGCGATCCTGCTTTTCGGCCTGTTTTCTGATAAATAACCTTTCCCCGTCCTTTTTGACAGTGATGTTTACTGATGTCTGACATCCCTCACAGCCAGGTCTGGCCTCAGAGCGCCGCGGTGCCCCGCACACCCCATGGCCGGGGAGCAGGGGGGGAGCGGCAGAGGCCGCTCTGCTTCTCTCAGATGCCCACAGCCTTCCCTAAAACGCTTCCAGACGTGTCAGGCTGAGGGCTAGCTGAGCGTCCTGGTGGGAACAGAGAGGAAACAGCGCTGTAAATAACCCCACCTCGGCCTGCCGGGGGTGCAGTCACACAGCAGCGCTGGGCAGCCCCTCCTCGGCTCCGCTCTCCCAGGACAGATTCTCCAGAGGTTTCACCAGGGCTTCAGCGCCCAGCTCCTGCCCAGGGCACACAAACCTGGGGAGAATTTGCTGATACAGGGATAAACAATCACTGCTCTGCCCGCAGGCTCACGTTATCACTTAATTGAATCCCATTGATTGAGAAGCTAAAAGCAGCCTTGGCTGAGGTGGTGCCGGGGAGCAGGGCAGCTGCTGAACCCTTAAAAGCTTTGGCATGGAGGGCAGACACAGGCCTGCTCTCCTAAAGTGTCTCACGTCTTACGGTGCTTGGGAACCAGCAGCAAGGCACTTCCAGGGGATTTTATTTCATTCTTCCAGCCTGCACAACCAACCTCTTATTCTTGCCCTCCTGCCCTCAGTGGGCAGGCTGTGCTCCCACAGAGATTTCAGGGGAAGGAAGTGTGCATCTGCAGGGCGATGTGGGGGCAGCCTGGCTCTTAAGTGGTCTAACCACGAGCCCACACTGCTGGGAAGGGAGCCCAGACAACCTGCTGCCCAAACACAGGCTGCTGTGTGTGAGCAGCTGCACCCAGGGCTGCTTGGGAACCTGCATCCCCCTGAGCAGAGCTGCAGATGGGAAGATCCAGGAGCAGCCCTGTCACAGCTGTGCCCCACGAGGAAGGGACAGCCCCCTGTCTCTCTTTTTTTTTTTTTTTTCCCTGTCCCTCCAGGTGCAGGAAAAAGGGAGAAAAGCAATGGGCAGCTGCACCTTTGCCCATGCCTGAGCTGAGAGCAGGCAGGGGAGCCAGCTGAAAAGTCCCTGGATGCAGCTGGCACACAGCTCTGTCTCAGGCTGCTGGGTTATCTCCAGCTCTGTCTCAGGCTGTTTCTCCACAGCAAATGCCACCATGAGCTCCACAAAGTGCTTTTCTGCTGTGATCCTGACCATGAAATACCACAGGGGTCAGAGATCTCTCCTGGGGCTCTGTTTACAATGCCCCTGCCCAGACATGCTCAGCCTTGGCTCACCTTGCACTGGTTTTTCTGATTTGATTGCATTTTCTAGGAACTCAAGACTGGCATCCCTGCAAAAGGCAGTGCATACTTTATTAACTATGCTGCTTTCTTGTCCACTAATTAAAATCAAATTATATCTGATGCACACAACATACTTCGCAGTGAAAGAAACCTCCTTCCCCAATCTGCTCTCTGAAGCAATTTATTTAGCCCACTGAGCTGAAAAGAGTGCAGCCCTGCAAAGACCCCAGGGATGCTGAGGGCCCAGCTGGCTGGAGCTTCTCCTGGGCTCACCTTTTTGGTTTCATTCCAGGCTACAGCCAGGGTCCCCCAGGGCTGAGGGGAAGAGTGAGGGAAAAGGGATCCCAAGGGATCATGGGGAGGTGAGCAGCAGCAGCCATGGGCTCATTTTTGGGTCCATCTGTCTCCTCTGCCACAGGCCTGGGCACCACAAATGCCACCAGCACGTTTGGCTGCCTGGGGAACAGGAGAGGAGGAGTTTCCTCAGGGTGATCCTGCAGGAGGGCACAGTGTGAGGGACACAGGGAGCACCAGCCCAGGGCAGCCCTCCCAGGAGGGTCCCAGCAGTGCCAGCCCTGCAGCTGCACTGCAGGATGCACCCACAAATGCCTCAGACCCCCTGACTCAGGCAGGGCCTGGACAGATCCTGTCCCTCTGCCCAGCAGCACTAAAATACAGACACTGGGTCCCCAGGAAGAGCACAAGGCTCAAGCATGGAGCAAGTCAGGCTCAGGAGAGAGGGGCCAGCCCCTGCCCTGTGTCTCCTCAGTGAAGCCACGACCCTCAGGTTTTTATCCTTAGGGGAAGGGTCAAGTTTCTGCAGAAAGACAAGGCTTCCCCTGTGGTCCTTGTGCTGGTGCTGGCAGGAGCCATGTTTGGAGCAATACATCACGGATGGAAGGTGTCTAATGATGTATTGCCCTCATACATCACCATAGCAACAGCACTCTAATGATGTATTATTCTAATGTGTTACCCAAGTGCCCATTGCTGCGGATGATGTATGGTTGGGGTGGCTGTGCTCTGCCAAGCCCAGATGCAGCAAAGCTCTCCTGACTGCCAAGCACCTCCAGGAGTGCTGCCTGCCACTGCATGGGATGCACCACTGGCTGTTTGCTCCCACCCTTGTGGGCAGGGTGCTGCCTTGCCACCCAAGGGTGCGGGGGGCTCCCCAGCTTGGTGGCCATCACAAGTTCTCTGGCAAGTACCAGGACTGTCCCTCCCCTCCCCTTCCCTCCCCACAGCCAGGCTACAGTGTCACTTGTAGAGCTCTGAAAGGCAATTTTAAAAGCATTCCTTCCCTGGCATTTGGAAAATCCAGAAGGGGAAGTGACAGGCTGGTTTGTGCATTTCTCCAGCCCCTTCCAAGGTATTAAGGCCACACAGTGCTCTGGGTTTGATCATTAACAATGAAAATACCAGCTGGAATTCTCCTGCCGCCTGTGACAGGGACAGCATTGTTCCCAATTCACACTATCTTTTTGACCATTCAAATGCCATCAATTCAGTCACCCCAATGCGTAGGACAGTTATCTGAAATGTTTTCCCAAACAGCTTAGTGACTATAGAGCAACAATTCATGGCATTGCTTGGGGACATCTGTGCAAAGCAACGCTCAGTAAAGAGCTCGTGGCCAGCTGAATGCTCCCTGTGTGGACTCCAGATTCCAGAGAGGAGCAGGGAAGCTGGCAGACAGAGAGACTTGAATGAATGGCAGGAGAAATCATTTCATCTATGCAAATCCATGCCAAGCTCCCAGTGCAGCTGCTGTCAGTGGGGAGCTCTGCCCCTCTGGACTGATAGGGGAGAAGGTTTTATTGAGCACTGAGATGCTCTCTCTGCTCACTGTGCAGGGACAGCAGCCTCTGGAGTCCTCCACAGCCCCCACAAACATCCAGGTGAATCCTCCACGGCAGAAGCAGGGCCCAGTGCAGGTTCTGTGTGATTTCCCTCTGCTCTGAGATTCCCAGGCCTTAGAAGCCCCTAGAAAGTTGAAGCTAATGGCACCCATGGCCTATTCCTTCACAGCAGCAGTGCCTGTATCAACACAAGCCCTTGCACAGGCTGCCCAGGGCAGCAGTGGAGTCAGGCCCCTGCAGGCTGCGGGGGCAATGCAGCAGGGGTTCTGTTCTGTTCTGTTCTGTTCACGCTTCTCCCACAGCAGCCTTTTCTCTGGGGTCAGCACACACACCTGGGGAACCACAGATCATTCAGGTCACTGTGCCATACTCACAGCTGAGGGGACAAGGTGCTTCAGAGACCCAAACTGGTCACACCACACAGGGGATCCCCTGGCACAGACCAGCACCTCAGCCTGGCCAGAGCAGAGCTCGAGATGTCAAACCTGCTGTCTCCCAGGGCTGTGTCAGGTTTCCCTCAGCTGCACCTGCACGTGTGGGTGTAGAGGGATGCAAGAGGCCTCCCCTCCCTGGGCTGCCTTTGCAAGGCTCCCGTGCTGCACCTGGGCACATTCCAATCATCTCCCAACATTCCAGCAGTGACAAATTACAGGATTTTCAGCAGGGAAAAAAAAAAAGTGAAACAGAGTGACCAAAAAAGGAATGATTGTATTATCAATAATGTTTCCAGTGGCTGATGGATGAGGACACCCAAATGATTTTTAAGATTTCAGTAGAAACCCTCCAAATGGCAGCACAAAGGCAAAATGTTTATTAACCCAGGGTCTCCTGAGCAAATCCTCCAGGGATGTGCACAGCCATGCCAGGCGTGGGCCAAACGTGTGCTCAGCACCATGCAGCTCATCTAACTGCAGGTGGGACAGGATCTTTTCCTTGTTCCTGCAGAGACAGGAGTGATCCAAGAGGGATGGACAGACAGACACACTGCTCCATGGGACCCCGCTGCCCTTTTCCTTCCCAGGGCTCAGTGCAAATCCTTCCTAAACAGCTCTGAAAACAAACAGCTTTTTGAAAGCTGCCCTAAAATCCCTCTGCTTTCACTAACATCAAGAGTAGGGGACAGCAAGAAAAAATCACCTCCTAATTCTTTGGGGGACTGAATTTGCAGAACAGGCATCCTGTCTTAAACATTCCCCTCAAAAGGCAGGCACAGCCCTTGTCCTGTGCATGGCAGGACATTCAGCTGATGGTTTTGTGGTGCCACATATCCTGCACAGCCTTGGAAATGCTCTTGTGCTGGAAACATATTAGACAACATTGTCATGTATTGAAAACTGGCAAATCTCCAGGCTGGGGTTTCAAGGGATAATTTGTAGATTGACTGTTAATGAATATTACTGTTGTTATCTTGCAAGGCTGTGCTGACTTCACTCTGTTACCCATTGCAAATCTTGATTTTTACTTTTTTTACCCCTATAACAAGCAGCAGAGGCAATTCCAGCACAGCTGGTAAGTCAGGAAGCCAGTTGAAAACAACATGGGAAAAGGTGATTCTTTCTGTGCCTGTGTCACTGCCTCCCCAAACTCTGCTGCTTCCAACACTTGCTGACACAGGATTGTTGTTTGGAATCCTCTCTGCTCTCCTTCCTGCAAACTCACCAGCCTCAGTAGTGCTGCCCCAGCCATGGCACAGGGAGGTTAGGAGCAGGCATCAAGAGGATCCCCAGCAGCATAAATCTTCTTTATCTCCACGGGGAAAGAGGCATGGAGGAGAAACACTGACATTTCTCCAGCCCTGTGCTGCCCTCAGAGCTGTGATGTGGCTTTGCTCTCGGGAGCCTTTCTGTGCAAAAAGTCAGAGCAGCAGCTCAGCTCAGCACACCTGCAGCAGGGCACCCCTGGGAGTGCCCCCCTGCAGTTCGGGGCACCCTGCCCTCCCCACGGGCACGCTGGCCCCAGGGGCCACTCACCACGTGCTGCAGCCCACCGTGATTTATGTGGCACTCTTACAATTGATGTGCTTTGTGCCTGGGGACAGTTAAATGGTAGCTCTGTCATTAGTTTAAGCAGAGGTTAAAGGTGATCAATAACAAGGGTTTCACGCCCAATTGATCACCCCGTGCTATTTATTTCTGCCTTTTGCTTTCCATTCCACGGTGCTTTTTAGAAATAGTAATTAAAGACATAACAAGTGTTCCACTAGGCACACTATCAAACGCTCCAGATATTGATTCGATTCTCTCCCTTTTAATGACGTTGACCTGCCCCTGTCCCCAGCACCAGCAAGGCTGGGCCAGCCTGCAGGGGAGAGAGCCCTCCTGGGGGCAGAGCCAGCCCCTGGGCTGGGCAGAAGGTGGAGAGGAGCAGCACAGTGCTCTAGGACAGGCAGATTTTGGCTGTCAGCTCCAAGTCTGAGGCACTCCCTGAGCCCATCCTGCAAGCACAGACCTGGACTCTGAGGGGAGCAAAGGGAGGCAGGATGAGGTCAGGTTATGTCACCCTGTTCTTCTAAAGTTTTGCTAAGCCTTCTGATGTTTACATTTTTTATATTGGAGTTTTCACTCACTTTCATCTAAATATATCATTGTTTTGCCTTCTTTCTTGGAGGAGAATTGATTGACTATTGATCTGACCAGCGTGGTTGAGAGAGACAATTTCATCCTCCAATCCGTGATCACTGCTGTAAATCTATAAATTATGAGGTCTGTAAAATAAACGCCCTCATTTTTGCCTAGGATGTCTGTGTGTGAGTGC